>JAUIMM010000185.1:1532500-1992500 GCA_031769625.1 Taudactylus pleione
TACCTACATTATGAAAAGGTCTTAAACAAACCAATACACACAAAATTATAAATAAGATAAATAAGTGCGCCATAAGAATAATGATAAGATTTGATCGGTATTCCAACCTGTTTGGCAAAAGAACATACTAAATGAAGTGAGGTCTCTGGATTAAAGACCACTTCAATTGTATCTGAAGATTACTAACTTTCATCACTATTAAAATATTACATATGACTATAATCAAATTTATGAAAAAATATTGTTTATATATATATAATAATGTGAAGTGCACTGCATTTATATCTTAGTTAACTTACACAATGCTGTCCAGCTACAGTGATTGGACCGTATCATAATGGCTTAGTAAGACGTTTCTATAGCAACTGTTTGTTTCTCCACATTTTTTTCTGGCGAACATTGCTAGGGTTTTACCTCATCCCTCAACACTCCACAGGACTTTCAGTAGTCTAGTAAAATAAGCCTGCTATAGCCAGAGAGGGAGAGCAGCAAGCCATAGAGGTTGTTGCTTCTTGTGAAGTGGACATCATATACTCCTGTTAAGATGTATAGCTTGGATAAACACGGTTTATCCCTTTCACCAATAAGCAGTAACAATTCAAAAAGAGCAGAAGTTGGGCCTGATCGCAATTTGGGAAAAGAGTAAAGCCGCATACACACTTAATGATATTACGTTAACGACATTGAGCATACACTTAACAAAATCGTTAACGATATCATTCAGTGAGGGCACCCTCCCTCATCCCCGTACTTGCAAAACCTGAAATTATCGTCAGGTTGCCCTGCAAGTACGGGCGATGAAAGACATTGTTAACAATGTCTTGCATACACACTGGATGATATTGAACGGGATGAACGTTATCGTTCATATCGTCTGATGTGTATGCGACATTAGATAAAGCAAGTGACTGTGTACTTGGACAAACCATGTAACATTGTAAAGGGTGCAGATACATATATTTTTTCTTGCATGTGGGGTAAATACTGGCTGCTTTTGCATATAACCCACAAATGCTGGACAATTTTATATTTACACTGCAATTTAGATCCCAAATATAAATCGCTCTGCACATTTTACATCTGCCCCACCTGCAGTGCAACATGATTTTACCAAGGTGCACAGTTACTTGCTATAACTTACTCTATTCCCAAATCTGAATCAGACCCATTGCTCTGTATTGATATATGAAAACTCCCATTACCAATAAGTTCTGCAAGTATAGGCCTCAACGGTATACAATCGGGAAGCCAGCTGCCCGACAGCCGGCTTCCCGACTGCTTTATCCCGGTCTGGGATAAATGACTGGCGTCTATATCTAGACGCCTGTCATTTCCCCAACGCCAGGAGACCGGTGCCTGGCATCCCGATCTAAGGGATGCCGGGCGCCGTGAGCGTACAGCCGCGGGGGGGGGGATGGTTAGGTTTAGGGCACCCCGGGGGGGGGACTTAGGGTTAGGCACCCCCCGAGAAGATTTGGGTTAGGCTAGGGGGAGGGAGGGTTAGGGTTAGGCACCCCCCCCGGGGGCCTTAGGTTTAGGCAGCGGGATGCGGCCGGCGGTATTTCATACCGATTCCGCCTCAACTTCACTTCATCTGTTCCATAAAGAGTCTATATAATAAGCGAGAAATCGTGTCTGTCGGTTTGTCCTTTATGCACGGCCAGAGTTTTGGACATAGCTCCACCACATTTGGCATGGTGGTGTAGTTTGCCTAGGATTAGATTTTTGCATAGGTTTGAACTTCGTCATGGCCACACAGTGTCACACAATCCCTAACAATGGGGGCACTCTTAAATTACATAGGGTCCAGGGCTGGCTCCAGGGGAAATTGGCAGTCTGCCAAATACCTGTGTGAAAGCTACAAAAGTATCCTTTTAACCTCACAGTCTGAGCAACCTTTAAGACTCATGCAAGTTCATATTAAATCCAGAGTTAACACTTTTTAAAGTGACCATATATATTAGTCAGCAGTCTGTGTTTGCATGCAAGGGCATAACTAGAACTTTGTGGGCCACATAGCAATATCTTACAAGGGACCCACCCAAAAGTGAAAAAAAAAAAAAAACACATACATTTTCCCCCACACAGAGCCCATTCATGTTATGCCACACAGAGCCCATTCAGGTCATGCCACACAGTAGTACCCCTTAAACACATTATGCCATGCAGTAGCAGTGCCCCTTATACATTATACCACACAGTAATGCCCTTTACAGATTATGCCATAGTAATAGTGCCCCATATAACACATTATTCCACACAATAAGTAGTGCTCCATACAAGTTATTCCACACAGTAATGCCCTTAAACATTATGCCCTATCCAGCAACTCACTTCCCCGTCTCCCTTCAGCAGCCTCTCACCTCCCCCTGTGCGCCATCGGCAGCCAGCAGATGTGGATTTGGTGCCGGGTCGCCAGCTAATTAGAGCTAGCAAACCGGTAGGCAGTGGCAGACATGGACAGAAAGCGCTGGGGCAATTAGCCAATCAGGAGTCGCAATTGCTGAATGGCTGCCGGTCCGCGAGTTCTGATTGCCTCGCATCCGGCAGTGCCGTCTCTCCATGTCAATGCTAATGTAATCAGCTGGCGGGCCGGTACCAAACACTGCTAACACTCGGGCCCCCCCTGACTGGATCGGCCCATCTTGTGTGTGTGGCTGGGTGCAGGGGGAGCGGTGGTCCACAGATGCAGCTTGGGCACAATAGTAAGCGTATCCCTTGCACCCACGGTAGTTAGGCCACTGTTTGCATGCATGTTAGCAAACAGTGGGGTCCTTTTCAGGACCAATGGAATGGGGTTATAGGCGAGGACAAAGTAATCAATTATTCTCAGAAAGATTTATAGGATTTTGCTTACAATTGTTTCTTGAACAAGTTACTAAACAGCCACAGTATTAATTTTCCTCATTATGCTTTAGTGTTAGGGCACAAATGGTTATATGATAATTAAATGTAACTCACTTTCTCCACCAGGACATGGGCATTTCAAGCTCTTTCCCTGTGCGGCCCATAGCAGCAACAAAGGCAAAAGGCCAGGCCAGGAGCATCATAAATGCAGCAAAAAACAGACGGATAGGGAAGAGAGTCAGCGTCATGAAGGCAATCTACAAGACAAAAGTGCACATAAGTTGTGTTATTATAGAAATTCTGCATCACACTTTAATTAGACAAGAGCCAATTAAGTATCAATAAGTAGGAAATGGCTTATAGATAAATCTAGCTGCTGTCCAAACAGGGGGAGATCTTGCCAACGCTTGTTACCAAAAACAGGATTCGCTCACAATACTATTTATAGCAAGCGCTGCATTAAATAAAAATTAAAGAGCCTACATCACACTCCAGTTATTTAGATAATTGGAGACTGATATATGCTCTTGAATTTAATTTAGTACATTGCTCAAAGTTTGTTAACTTTGTTGAAGAAAGGAAAAAGATTTAATAAAAATGTAGATGTTTGCAGACAGTAACAACTCTGTTTATCTTGCTTAATTCATTAAAAAGTACAGAGACAGCATTATCATACCAGATGTGTTAACCTTCCTACTGTGGTCAGGAAAGGGACTGCTTCTTTTGAAAATCTAAAAGCAATCTAATTCAAAACTTCTAAATAATTGAAAATCATCATATGTAAGACATCTCCATTGAGACTAATCTGAATGAAAGTTGAAAACAGAAGACAGGATATGCTTTTATTCTGCTATTAACCACAAGAAAATTAGTGTAATGTAAACAATGTAGGGGAGAAGAAACATTTCAGTTCTTCCCATATATTTATATTCGCAAATCACTCATTACTGCCAAAATAATCTGTTGACAGTATCACTATGACACAATGAAAAAAGGTCATTTGAAATGCTTATGTGCTGTACACACTATAGCGATATATCTGCAGATGACAGTGGCGTAACTTTATCCCAGGTGCCCGGAGGCAAGATAAATGTTGGTGCCCCCCCTTTTATATAATTCCCCCAGTAGTGGTCTGCCTATGTAGTGCTCCTCAGTAATGGTCCCCTATGCAGTACATCCAGTAGTGAGCCCCCGGTAGTTGCCCCCAGTAGTGAGCCCCTTGTAGTTGCCCCCAGTAGTGAGCCCCCTGTAGTTGCCCCCTGTAGTTAGGTCCCCGTAGTTGCCCCAGTAGTGAGGCCCCTGTAGTTGCCCCCAGTAGTGAGGCCCCTGTAGTTGCCCCCAGTAGTGAGGCCCCTGTAGTTGCCTCTAGTAGTTGCCCCCAGTAGTGAGGCCCCAGTAGTTGCCCCCAGTAGTGATGGTCCCCACCGCGCGCCCACACACAACAAAAACAAACAAACAGACACTTACCTTTATCCCCGCTCTAGTGCTGCTGCCGTCCGCTCCTCGGCACTATGGGAGTGACGTCATTACGTCACTCCCATAGTGCACTGCGGGATCCGGAAGACGGAGCTCACTCCTCGTCCCCGGCGTCCGCTCCTCGGCACTATGGGAGTGACGTTATGACATCACTCCCATAGTACACTGCGGGACCCGGAAGACGGAGGGAGCTCCGTCCTCCGGCTACCGCCGGGGGTTTGAATAGGAGCCGGGCACCCACTGGTAACACACTCAGCGGGCGCCCGGCAAATAGAGGGTGCAGGGGAGTGCGACCGGACCCCTTGCACCCTCCGTAGTTACGCCAATGGAGGTGGAGCACCGATCAGCGGCGCTCCTTCTCCATGCAGCTCCCGGGGACAATGGAGCCAGGTGCCCCCTTCAGGGCTGACGCCCGGCGGCAAATGACTCCATTGTCTCCGGGAGTTCCGCCACTGGCAGATGATGATTGTTCATACACACTGAACGGCCATCATCTGCTTCTGCCTGCGGGTCCTGTCGGCCGGGGGGCGTGTCAGGGACATGTCCCACCCCCTCCCCGCGGCTACCGCTGTATGTGTACGGGAGGTCTACATATCTGTCCATCGGCTGTGCAGCACAGCCAATGCGATATGTCTGAACAACGTCGTTCACAGACATATCGCCTGTACACACTGGCCAACGGCCAGTATATATAATAGCTGATAATTATTTGGCCAATATATCGGCCAGTGTGTACCCAGCATTAGAAATCTAAACAATGGTGTTTGGAAACCGGTTCAAGCACCTTTCAAACTCTTGTTCAGAAAGTCATTCCATTGGCCTTTAACTTGCATTAAAATACATTAAATGGAACATGCATCAGTCAGAAAACTGCAATGTTCCTGGATGCAAGTAATATGAGGTCAGGCTGCTGCAATGTTCCCGGATGCAAGTGATGTGAAACCAGGGAGTTCCATCTTCAGAACCATTTTCTAGAGTTGTGCTAATGCTAAAACATTACTACAATGGCGACTGATACCAGTGGAAATGAGGCTACAGTTCCCTAGAAGTAAACTAATCCAGATCACTGGAGCACAACCTAGTAGAGAGGGACTGGAGAGATTCTCAGAGCATAATGGGACTCTTGCTTACCAACAACCTTGATAATGACATTAGTATGCACAAGCTGTTGAGACCCAAGCACTAAACACTTACTGAATATTCATAGAAATAAATGTCAATTGTTAAACAAATATATGATCCTCCCTACAAAGCCTGCATTTTCCCCTACCACGCACCACCAAGGGTGTATATAGGGCCCAGGAAAAAAGCATTTATACAAAATGCGAGCGGCGTGGCACCACCTTAATTCTGCAATCAAGAGCAGAGTGTTTTCAAGGAGTCTGGGAGTGATTGTTGGTAAACAGTAGTGGGGAATCCAGTAGCCAATAATTTCCTGTAGTTATTCTGATGCCAGGAATTGAGCTAAAGCGTTTCATTGCTCAGCTATGTACTTCCCTACGTTACATACACCATTGTATTGTTCTTTTACTGAACAGAAACTTTCCAAGTTTATTTAACATATAATTAGATTGTGTTATAACATTCATAAAGGAATATTAAATTAGCAAGTCCAGAATAATCAAAACAGAACAGAGAGCGGTTTAGCTAAAACTACTTTAAGTACACAGATTATAATAGCAATATATATGTGAATATTATATTAAGCATTGGCAGTTTTTCAGATTGAGAAAACTACTGAAAATGGATTGTCCCTGTTTTGTTGTGTTATACAGAATGTCTCTCCTACTAAGCTAGTGTATGCTTCTTGCTGCTGAAATGAAGCATCCAGAGTTCTATTGATCGATTTACAAATGTGTAGATAATGGCAGTAATAGGAAGAGAAACAGCCAAGTGAACAATAATTATTCTGAAGAAGTTTCATTGTCAGTCTTTGATAAATAACGTGTACAATCAAATGCACACTCTTTAGGAACTGTATTAATAAGAAACACGATTATCTCTAATGAACAGCTGGGACACATAGCTTCATTTTCACCCAGAGAAGATATTTCTTCCGAAGCTGTTCCTATTAATTATTTATTTGGGAGATGTCAGACTGTGGTATTCACACATTGTAATCCTCAGCTATGCAATGATGTACACTTGATCTTCATGGAAAGGTGGCAAAGTTTACACATGAACACCAGACAATGCCAGATAGACTGTTAAGAGAATTCTCCACATTAAGCTTCGCACCCTGTTAACAGCGATATCAGCATATCAGACACAAAAAAAGAAAGTGATACTGACATGTCTCTTATCTATCAAAACACTTAGATCACGTGAGCCCTCTTGGGAGGGTGTAGGATGTGCATGTGATACTGTACGTAAGTTTATATTGAATATACAGTACTAGTAACCCCTACAAATCAAAATCAATTCTGTTGCTGGCTTCTTCTGTTAATAACATATACTGTACACATACATGATGATGATGGACACATGAGCTTATGTTGCCAAGCAACAAATGAAGCTTATAGCAGATTACTCTCAGGTTATAAACCTACCATTTCAATTACCACATATTTAGTATCCGCAATAATTAAATCATACATTTACCATTCATTATGTAGTAGGAGACATGCACGAAAACCATTTAACTTAAATGTAAATAGCAGACTTGGTAATATACATTGGAAGATGGTGAATTCAACCTTTGAAACGCCTCACTTTTTTCTCATACCTTTGAAACGCCTCACGTTTTTCTCATATATTGGAGGCCTAACTCTTCTGATCAATACATTTGATATATTATACATGGTACCAGGTACATGGCACTATAAATGCCCCAAATGGGTACAACACAAAAAGATATACTTTTGGCCATTTAGTGTACTTCCTTTGTGCTTATCTTAAAGACAATTGTTGGCAGCGTTTGGTCCTCAATTTTGCAAAGCTTTATAAATATGAATTACAGTAATACCTCATCACTTTCATTTTGCAACAATTATACAGATTTGTTAAAGTGAGGATAAGCACTGACAACAACTGTCTTCAAGATAAGATAAGATAAGTAGTAAGTATATAGACAGCTGAACATCACACTCCTATGTGCTTACTGAGTGAGTCATTCCAAAACTTGGTGGCATTAATAGGAGTTGGTCTTTCCTTTGTTGCTACAACAGCCTCCGCTCTTTATTTATTTTTTTAAGGCTTTCTACAAAATTTTGGAACATGGCTGCAAGGGTTCACATTAATTTAGCCACAAGTGAGGTTGGGCACAGAAATGAGCGAAAAGGCCTGGTTTACTTTCAGAGTTTCAATTTACCTCAAAGATGTTGTGGTCAGGGTTTTGTTAAGACCAGTCATGTTCTTCTACACCAAACTAATTAAAACATTTTTTGATGGACCTCGCTTTGTGCATGGAGGCATTGTCATGCTGAAACAGAAAAAAGGCCTTCCCCAAACGGTTTGCGAAAAGTTGGCATGTGGTACGCATCAAATTAACATCCACATGATTGACCGAAACCCAGTGTTTACCAACAGAATACTGTCCAAAATATCACAATCCACCGACCTGTTTTTTTCCCTACAACGCATCCTAGTGCCATCTCTTTATTCGCATGATTACAACAGAAAACTGAATTCAATGGACAAGGGAACCTTCTTGATCCAAGGTCCAGTTGCAATGCTCTTGTGTCCATTATAGGTGCTTTCAACAGTGAACAGGGGTCATTGGGCACTCTGACTGGCCTGTGCGTATGTATGTAGCCCTATACACAGCAAGGTTAGATGCTCTCTGTGATGTGTGACATATTACTTCCATAATCATAATTTTTCTGTGACTTGTGCCACAGTAGCCACTTCCATTGGTTTATTTCATACAGGATAGTATTTGTTTCCCTTTGGCATTTCATGATTTTTCTCCCTCTTGGACCACTGTCAATAGGTACTCACTGTGGCGGCTGTGTCTTTGAAGGGGTTAACCCTCGGACTGTTGCACCATTTTTAAATGAACCAATCAGCGCAGAGGCACCAATTTCAAATGCATTGCTGGCGCCACACGCTATTTATGTATTGAATCGGTTTTCCGCAGCCCTGACCCCTCCAGCAGCTGCAGCATGGTAATGGTTAAGGCCTAGCACCGAGGACATATACAAATAAATGTATTTCTCTTTGTTTTATGCTCCGCAACCCCAGATCACCTCCGGCAGCTGTGGCTAGTCAGTGTGCATAGTGCCGATGCAGCTGAGAAGTAGTCCCGTGCTGAGTGGTCACATCCTGGGGGACCAGGAAAACTAGCTCCCAGCGCAGAGAGGGGATCCAGGTGTACCACAGCCTAGTCCAAGTCCGGGTACAGGAGCTCGACTGGCAGGAACCGGGCACTTACTTATGGAAATGCTATAAGCGGCAAGATGGAGCTGAACCAACAGGTAGTACACCAATGGCGTAGTGCACCAATGGCGTGCAAGGCAAAAGATGAGATTAGCCTGCAACTGAGGCGAAGCACGTCAACCTGTATTCCCAGGAGTGTGTCCACCATCCTGGCATCTAGATCTCCTAGCAACCGCAGACTACGTCCCAGCTTGGCAGCTACTTTGCCCGCAACAGATGAAGTTGTCTGAAGCTGTGGCTGGAGAACACGGCGTCCCGGAATAGGAGCGACAGCTGGGGCATGAAAAAGTAACAAGCCATGACGGCGGCTGTGAATTACCCAAGCACCTTTAGCAACTGGACCTATCAAGACATTAAGCAATAAACATCTTGCCTTTAGACTTCTGCATCTGTTGTATCCTGTGACCACCAGAATAGTGCAAAATGCTGTTCCATTCTCCAGCTGTTCTAGGTTGAGCCCAGTGTCTCTAAATTGAAACCCATGCGAGCTACCCTGCAGACTGGTCCAGAGTAAGGGACCAGAGGTAATTAACAGAGATTACACAGGTGGTGTTGCAGCAGCATGTCTACACATACCCAGAAGTAGGGTGCTCCAGGTGACGGTGGAAGGAGCCATGGAGAAGTTGTTCCAGGTTCCAGTATAGGTGCCTGGTGGTGGCAGAGAAGTGTTCACCCACTACGCAGGTGGAGGAGTTCGTAACTGGCAGTTAACGACTGCGAAAGGGAATCCCTAGGAGTGGTGAAGTAAGCCCACACAGGTTACCCAGGGACAGGTAACTATCCTCTATTTGAAGTCAGTGAACAAAGGGCCTGATTCAGAGCCGGACGCTATTTGCGCTCGCTCGTTCAGAAAAAGGGGGTGGTTATTCAAATGAACCGTTCGCTCTTTGCGGTCTTTTCACGCCTCCATGTCTGAACGAGCGAACAAAACTTGCGGACGTTTATTTGAAAAATACGCCCCCTGGCCGCTCGCATCATACGTCATGTCCGCTATTTATTAGATTAATCGAGTACATCGATCAGCGTATGAACTGCTCGCTATTCTTGTGGTTGGTGTTTCCTACCACTATATTGCGAGCAGTTTTGAATATAAAACAACCAGGTGACGTGGTCAATGACGCTGCTGTATTAATTATGCACACCCATAAAACGCCTGTTTTGACCTTTAAGCACGCCTGCGTTCTTAATTCCACTCCCTGTTTTCAAGCACCTTCCCCTGTTACCACCCACATACGCCTCATCCTGTCACTCAAAGTAGCAGACATTCGCTATATAGCGAACAAACGTTTTTCGGCCGCACTGACTGGTTCACACATGCGTATTATAAACCGTACGCATGCGCAGAAGTGCGAACATCGCTCGGAACGAGCGTACTGCCGCTTACGAGTGGCTCTGAATCAGGCCCAAAGATCTGTGATCACCTAGTGGAGCGAGGTCATCCGATCACACTCACCAGGGCTGACCTTGCACACCCCACAGCCTTGCTATTTCAGAAATGCTTTGACCTAGTTATCTGGCCATAATAATATGGCCCTTATCAGAGTCACTCTGGATTTAACCTGTAAAGCTGGGTACACAGTGGCAGATATATTGTCCGATCAATTGATCGGCCAATATATAGTGTGCCCATCAGCTAGTGTGTACCAACGATATGTCTGTGAACAACGTCGTTCACAGACAGTGTGTTGGCTGTGATGCACAGCTGATGGCAGATATATCTGTCCATCGTGCTGTGTGTAAGGGCAGTTCAGCTGACCAGCCGTACACTTGCAGCAGAGGCCACAGGGAGGGGGCGCAACGCATCCCCCAGCCAACAGGACACGTTGTCAGATGACAGTAGTTCAGTGTGTATGAACAACCATCATCTGCAGATATATATGCAGATCACTCGACCTGCAGATATATATATTTTAGGTGTGTACCCAGTTTAAGACCAGCACTTTAAACTGATTATGGAAAATAGAATAAGTAGATAGGAAAATAACACTTTATTTGTTTTCTTTTATGTACTACTGCCATAAGTAGGCATACTTTACAAATTAAAGCTAGCATTCGTATCAAAACAATATATACTTATTTAAAATGAATGCAAAGTAAAAATATATTAGACTGACCTTATACATGAACAGTAAAATGCAGCTGCAAAAACACTTGCTAAAACATATACACATAAGGAAAAATCAGTTGAAAAGACTAAATGATTCTCTTGCAGAGGCAGTATTGTTGATTTGAATAAACCCTGAGGAAATAAATTAAATAATTCAACAGATAATATGTATGCAACACTGTTGCTAAAGTTCCTTCCTGTAACATAGCAAAGTAAGCAAGGTTTGGGCAAAATAGGCTATTTAGTTACTAGAAGTATGATTATGTATTACAAAGTACATAACATTCATCCTGCTACATAGAGTAAACAATATGTATTGTTTGAAAGCTGCAAAATGTTAAACCATGAACATCGAGTATATATGAAAGTATTCTACTAATTTTATTTAAGCTTCCTCAATGGCTTACTGTTAATAATACACACACACACACACACACACACACGTGTATGTGTCTATATACTGTACGTACACAAACACACACACACGTATATATATTGTATATATGGTAATGCAAACAGCGGCACTCACAGGACCTAAAAAATAAGACTCACAACTCCATCAGGTCTATGTTCAACGCTTCAGCCAGGACAACTTTTATCAAGAACGTCCTGAATGAAACATCGAACATAGACCTGTTGGAGTCGTGAGTCTTATTTTTTAGGGTGAGTGAGTGCCACTGTTTGTATTACCATATACTTTAGGTTCTTTAACCCCCTGAGGGCACATGGGCAAGTATTACTTCTATTGTGGGGTGCCGGCGTTACGTGTGTGTGTGTGTGTGTGTGTGTGTGTGTGTGTGTATGTATGTATGTATGTATATATATATATATATATATATATATATATATATAGTACATACATACACACACGTATATGTTTTCATCCAAATCCATCCAGTGGAAGACTCGAAACAAGTTCCCTGGGTCAAATTTCTGCCCAGCGTACACCAACAGGAGGTCCAATCGGGATCCTATCCCCCCTAAAACCTGTCCACGATCCAACTGGATCACCTCATGTTTGTTTCATCCCGATAGGCGCAGGGGTGTCCAAATGCATAACTGGACAGACAAGCAGACAGACCAATTAATTTTATATATAAGATAGACAGACAGACATTAACCTGTAAATCATGAAGATTCTGATATCCTTGAAGACAAAATACATTACACATTAAAAAGTTATTTTTAACATAAAGTTTACATATTTTCACAAGTACTTGATGACTGCTGGGTAACAGCAAACAACTAACCTTTGGTACAAAAAGATATAGATCACCGCACAAATTCAGCCTCATTTTGAAGAAAGCTTGTGCCAGACAGATACTCTCTTACAACATATTCACATAAATAAATAATAGAAGCACTTTTGAAGACCCTGAGGGTGGAAGTCTGTTTTGTGGAAGTATATTTCTACAGAACTCACTATGGGGTAAATTTACCTAAGGGCAGGTTTTGTATCATGTTTAACCAACCTTCCATCGCAAGCTATTCACTACAAAATTGCTGCTTGGAGGGTGGATTAAAACCCACCAGTGGTGGCTGGATGCTTACAAATGGGCAAACCACAGCAAAAAAAATGTCTGCATCTGCTGTATGTGGCCAATCAGGAGATGAGGACATTTTTATTGGGGGCAATCCTGTATTGATGAAGGAGGAAACAAAAACAATGTCGGCAATATAATTATATTAACATATTTGGGTGCAAACATTTTTAGAATATTATTTATTAATGGTCTTAAAGGAGAATTATAAATTGTTAATTTGTGTTCAAAAAAATTATGTATAATGGGTTCAACAATTCATTTTTTGATGGCACTATAAATGGTGCCCACATAATAAAATAATAATGGTTATGCCCAAGGGCATATCGAGAGAGAGGAGGACCTGTGTGCAGTTCCTGTGCTCCATCTTTGGTGGGTTACTTCAACAGTTTTTGGCAGTTTTTAAAACGGCTCCTTGCTTGATAAATCTAGCGCTTTTTATAATTTGCTATTGAAAAATTAGGACAACAATGTATGCAGGTGGCTTTTGAGTTTCAAACGCACCTGCTTAATTGCCTAATGCAGTGGTTCCCAAACTGGGTGCAGAGGAACAGTGGGATGCTGCGGGTCATGTGCAGTTGTGCCACATGTTGGTAATACAAGACCAAATCAAATTATTTATCATCAGGGGCGGATTGGCAGTTACCTACAGCGGGAAGATTCCCGGTGGGCCGATTGGTTTGTGGGGCCGCTTGTCACCTGTGGCCCCACCTCCTATAATACGTCACCCGCCCAAAGTTTAATAGTCTCCTTCTTGACAGGCAGCCCGCCGGCTGCCTGTCACAACTAGCGGTGCTGAGGCCCGGGCCGCTGATATTTTAAGAAGTGTAGAGGCCCCAGGACCGACAGGAAAGGTAAGTTCAGCAGCGCAGGAACGGTACATAGCCCCGCCCACAACCCCTCCTCGCGCATTGTGTAAGGCCAGCTAGTGCAGCAAGACCCGGGGGGTGGGCTGCTCAAGTGCCCCTGTGCAACCCCCTCACCCCCACCTCTCTCAGAAGGGCCCCCCAGCCTTTGATGGCAGCTGCGATCTGAAACTAATTGAGGAAAAGTATGTTGGAGGCGGAGTCAGAGTAGGGGGCGGGGCTACACGGCACAGTCTGAAGTCAGGGCCAGGACTCAGCATGGATGGGAGAACTGAGAGGAGGAGGAGCAGCAGCTGCAGAGTCTAACGTAAGTGGGACACTATTGTCTAAGTGTATTTGTGACAAGTGTGTGTGTAGCCTATGTATGTGTGACTATGTTATGACAGTATGTATGTAGTCTATGTACATTTATGACAAATGTGTGACTGTATGTATGTGTCACACTGTGTATATGTGTCTGTATATATGTATGAGTATATGTGTGTGACAGGCAGTATGTATGTGTATGATTGCATATGTGTGTGACAGTACGTATGTGTGTGACTATATCTATGATTATAAGTGTGACTGTGTATAAATGTATATATGTTAGTCACTGCATGTGTGTGACAGTATGTATGTGTATGACAGTATGTATGAGTATGTGTATGACAGTATGTATGATTATGTGTGTGACAGTATGTATGAGTATGTGTGTGACAGTATGTATGAGTATGTGTGTGACAGTATGTATGTGTATGACACTATGTATGTGTGTGACAGTATGTATGATTATGTGTGTGACAGTATGTATGAGTATGTGTATGACAGTATGTATGTGTGTGACACGATGTATGAGTATGTGTATGACAGTATGTATGATTATGTGTGTGACAGTATGTATGATTATGTGTGTGACAGTATGTATGATTATGTGTGTGACAGTATGTATGTGTGTGACACTATGTATGAGTATGTGTATGACAGTATGTATGAGTATGTGTGTGACAGTATGTATGAGTATGTGTGTGACAGTATGTATGATTATGTGTGTGACAGTATGTATGATTATGTGTGTGACAGTATGTATGAGTATGTGTATGACACTATGTATGAGTATGTGTATGACAGTATGTATGAGTATGTGTATGACAGTATGTATGAGTGTGTGTGACAGTATGTATGATTATGTGTGTGACAGTATGTATGATTATGTGTGTGACAGTATGTATGTGTGTGACAGTATGTATGAGTATGTGTGTGACAGTATGTATGTGTGTGACAGTATGTATGAGTATGTGTGTGACAGTATGTACGAGTATGTGTATGACAGTATCTATGTGTATGTCAGTATGTATGTGTGTGACAGTATGTATGAGTATGTGTGTGACAGTATGTATGTGTATGACAGTATGTATGTGTGTGACAGTATGTATGATTATGTGTATGACAGTATGTATGTGTGTGACAGTATGTAGGATTATGTGTGTGACAGTATGTATGATTATGTATATGACAGTATGTATGTGTGTGACAGTATGTATGAGTATGTGTATGACAGTATGTATGATTATGTGTGTGACAGTATGTATGTATGTGACAACATGTATGAGTATGTGTGTGACAGTATGTATGTGTGTGACAGTATGTATGAATATGTGTGTGACAGTATGTATGTGTGTGACAGTATGTATGAGTATGACAGTATGTATGAGTATGTGTGCGACAGCATGTATGAGTATGTGTGCGACAGTATGTATGAGTATGTGTGTGACAGTATGTATGAGTATGTGTGTGACAGTATATATGTGTGTGACAGTATGTATGATTATGTGTATGACAGTATGTATGTGTGTGTCAGTATGTATGAGTATGTGTATGACAGTATGTATGTGTATAAGTGTGACTGTGTATGTATGAATGAGTATGTATGTGTACAGTATGTGTGTGACAGTAAATATGTGTGTGTGTGTGTGTGTGACAGTATATTTGTGTATAAGTGTGTCTGTATATATGTATGAGTATATGTGTGACTGCATATGTGTATGACAGTATGTTGTGTATGTGTGTGACAGTATGTATGTGTGTGACTATATAGATGTGTATGAGTGGCTATGTGTACAACAGTATGACTATGTATGTAAGTGTATATGTGTGAGACTGTATATGTGTGAAACAGTACATATGCAGTGTATGTGTGCATATCCACCATCCATCTCGACTGAGGTGCAACAGGCCTTATTATTGGGTACTGTCACACCCGTGGGCAGGAGGAATGTTAGGGAGGGCAGCCCACCATCTAGGAAAGTGATGTGCATGCTCGCAGCGTGAAATTAATTGGGGACGTGCTATGTGGTCATGCCCCATTTTCATTAGCATGTCCAAGGCTTGCACATGAGCACTTGATCCTCATTTCCCAAATGTTGCCCTCTAGGGCTTTAATCCAGCTCTGCCTCCACCCAGAGTTTCCACTACAGTCTGTGCAGCAGCGCAGCTCCCATTAGGAATGCAGGATGCCTGTTATGTTTATTATTCCAATAGTTTAATTATTTTCTTTTCATATGTATCATTCCTGGTGCTGCAGGCTTGCAGCAGTGTTTAGTAGTGACTGACACAGTTAAAATAGTTAGTCGCATTTTAGTATTGTCGGCAGACTGGTGCCGGGAACCCAGCTTCCATGTATGTAGTGTAGACACTGCCCTATGTATTTCCTCTCTTCACATTAATAGGGGGCCCCAAATCTGTATCTTACCTTTGGCCTGTGGGGTCTTAATTCGGCTCGGTCACCACTTGCTGCATCCGGTCTGTCAGTCTTCCACATGCAGAGCTGCACTGGCTGATAGGGGGAGATGGATTTCTGTCTGGGGGAGAGGGGGGTTATTTAGTGCTAAGGGGAGATGATGATCTATCTGGGGAGGGGGCTATTATGTGCTAGGGCAGGAGGATGGCACTGGAGAGACGCAGGTGGGTGGCAGTTGAGAGGCGCAGGGGATAGCACTGTAGAAGCACATAGTGGGGATGGCCTGGAGGCACGCCAAGGCAATGGTACTGGAGACACACAGATAGGACAGTAGGACCCCTGGTACTATTAGAAGAAAAGACTAGGGGACAGTAATCTTCAGTAAAGCAACAATTCTAATGAAATCATATTACTGGTACAAATGGTACCAAATGAGCAAATATATTTTATTAATATAAAATTGTTTGATAAGTGAAACTCACATTTTGTCCTTCCCAAAAACTTTTGTTACTATGTATTATCTGGTTGAACCTCTGTTGCATGATGATGACATTGGCTTTATTGTGACACAAAAAGGCGGCTTCCAGACCATGTGATCTCCTGCATGAATAGTGATCACCGACTCAAGAAACTGCCTGTCCAGGGAGGATCAATTTCTTCAGAGAAATCATGTAGGTAAGAAAAACGAATTCAATTGCTTGCTGTGCTTATTCACTGGAGAGAGGAACTGGGGGCATATCCATCAGCTCATGTAGCGGTGGGCATGCCCCCAGCATAACAAAAATGGGGGGAGTAGCTTGCAGGAATTTCACATAAGGCCACACCCCTTGCCAAGTGGCCACACCTACTTTTTCGCACAGGGCCTCTAGCAGACTTTTTTTCCAGGGCAACTTTAAATTCCCAATCCGCCCCTGTTTATCATCAATGTGATAGGCAGAACTAATAGTAGTGGCTGCCAAGCATAAAATATGTGGGCAAACACAAGCACAACCCTGTCTACCTCCACATAACTGAATCTAAGTAATGACAGTTATAAACAATTTACTTAATTTTAAAAACATTTCTGAGTTTGTCAATAAGAAACTTTTGGTTTAGGGGTGTCGTGAAAAAAATGCTGATGCTCTAGGGCTCCATGATTCAAGAAGGTATGGGAAACAATGCCCTAATGCATAATGCGTTATGATTTTTAAAACCACAAAATAAACTCTTGTTTTTACAAGTGCACTTGGCACACATTCAGCAGCAATCTGCCTATGTACTCCCATCAGAAGCTTTAAAGTTCTTACATACTTTCCCGCCCTCTGCCATTTTTTTTTTTTGCGGTTTTCAAATTCACAAATAATAGTATTTGGCCAGTCTAGGTGGATTACTTTTAATCCAATCTGTTTGTCACCTAGTGATACCGCTAGGCTATTTTATCAGGGCACCATTCTGTAGCCGATTTAAGAATGGCAAAGTGCCTTCTGCACATAATTGTGGTGACCTACTGACCTCCCGCTGAACCCCCTTCCACTCTTGGCAACGCACAGACCTCCAGCTAAACTCTGGACAAGGAGGTGGTGAACTCCGGAGTCAGCTACTATTGGATTCTGCATTTTTTTGCCACATTCTCTATCTGGAGACAGACAGGGGGGCTGGGATTTCCTCTTCCTGCCGAAACAAACTCAGCCCCCTGTCTGTCTCCATATAGCAGAGGAGATGCCTGTGAGGTACATCCATTTCAGGTTCGCAAACATTAACAGACTGGCTATGCAAGCAGTGGCAGACACTGGAGTTGGGGCCACTTCATCTTCCTGTGGATAGGTTAATTGGCAATCACTCCTCCTGCAGGTGTCTAACTCATTGAAGGGGCATGTGGGGTGGTCTGATGGGGTATGTGAGAGGTCTGAGAAGCATCGGTGGGGGCACGTGATGGTCTAAACAGCATTAATAGGGGAATGTGGGATGTTCTGAGAGACATTCATGGGGACGGAATCAGTATCATTTACTGCCGGATCCATGCCCGGCGGTTGGAATCCCGACAGCGGCATCCCGGCAGAGGAGGAAATCCTGATCGTCCTAAGGTAAGTATTGACTAACCTAATTCTACCCCTTAGGGGTGCCTAACCCTAACCTTCCCCCCAGTGCCTAACCCTAATCCCCCCTCTAAGTGCCTAACCCTAACCCTCCCTTCCCCTAGCCGAAACCTAACCTCCCGGGGGGGTGCCTAAACCTAAGTCCCCCCCCCGGGAACCCTAAACCTAACCCTCCCCCCCGCGGCTATCCGCGCTCGGCGTCCCTTCGATCGGGATGCCAGGCGCCGGTCTCCCGGCGTCTGTAAAATGACAGGTGTCTAGATTTAGACGCCTGTCATTTAACCCTCGCCGGGAGTAAGCAGTAGGGAAGACGGCTGTCGGGATTAGGTCTGCCGGCTTCCTGACTGCATACCCATGGGAACATGTAGGATGTTCTGATGAACAATGATGGAGGCATCTTTGATGGTTTCAGAGGCATCGATGGGGTATGTGGAGTGGTCAAATAGCAAAGAGTTTAAATATTACATTAATATTATGCTACACTAGTGCCCCCAATACATAAAACTCCACCAGCTATAGCATAGTGTACAAAATTTTGCCCTTCTAAATTAAAATGTGCCCTCACGGATAGCACCCAGCCAAAAAAAGGCCAAGGATGAACACTATTACCTGTTTTTCTTTTAGTGGACACTAAATACTTAACAGACCACCAAATGGTTCTGCAAAATTCCAGAAATATACTTCTACCAAGTATTAATTGTCCAAACTACTTTTTAGTGAAAAAAATAATACTGTACCTAACAATGAAAATAATGAAATTCTTTTTTGTGAATGTAAAAGTGCGTATCCACTAGACGAGAAAAAATTAGCGATTGAACGATTACGACATCGTAATCAGTCAATCGCTCATTAATCGTGCAGTGATGGCAATGACCAGCGATGCGCGTTCCTGCTGGCCATTGTCGGCATATGTCATCGCCTGAACATGCAGGCCAACCTGTCGATAACAACAGGTTGCGCAGGTTCGGGGATGAGGGAGGGTGCCTGCACTGAACAACATACCATTCAGTGTGGGCACATTATCCACTGCACAGGATGATTAACGACTGCACGATTACGATGTAATCGTATAGTCGTTCCCCTCTCATGTAGTGGATACGCACCTTAAGTGTGCATTATCTGAACCGCCGCTATGCAAAACTGCTATTATATAAAATGTTTTGCTGCTGCAATTTATTGGAAAGTGTAGCAACCCATAGCCTGTCTTCCAAAACACAGTATCAATTTAGCAGGAGAGACCACCACCTAATGCAGAAAATACATTGGCAGTGATGTTACAGCAGAGCTCACGAATTGTCATGTATCTTGTTCAATCATATCAATGTACAGTGAGCAATGTAGATGTAAACTGTTCAAGAAGAATTCAGTTGAAAATAATTAATTCTTATAGGTTAATATAATTTCCTGTGTGTTATAAAAACCTAAACATTACTGTTAAAGTCTCTTTTCAGGCATTATTTGTCTAGAGGTTTATGTGTTCTTCAATTTCATCTGTTAGTGCACACGTACACATAGAACAACCTCACACAGTCACAAGACATTGCTTAATATATATGTCTGGTGGTATTGTTCAGACCACTTGCAGTGTTCTAGATGTAATGTCAAATAAGTGAGCCGGCATCACAAGAAAATAATTCAACATACATTAATGGCTCTTAATAGCTTATTAATTCCGGTGAAATAACAGGTGTCACCAGGTCAGAAAACTTCTTTATTCAAATTATTTGCTAGCTCTAAGTAATCAGTATGTTCAAAGGCTCCTTGAGATAGACTAATATTGTCCCATTCCAGCAATGGAATTCTACACAAAAAATACACATTGCTTAGCAAAGAACACTTAAAAACTTGATGCACTCAAGTACAAATTAATATTAGAATACTACACATTAACCAATGCCCTTCTTATTTTTTCTAAACAAAAACTGGAAAGCGAAAGCCTTTCTCAAACACAGATTCTGGCAAGGTTCCTGCACTGACACTTGTCACAGCTGCTCAAGGACAAGAAACTGGAAAAACGGCTTGTGAAGTTCATAAAACCTCCACATATCTAACATACTTAACGTTAGTAATGAGCCAAAAGCACACAGCTATGCATGATATTTCTACAGTCTAGGAAAGGGTTCAAGGGAAATTATCCTGTCAGCAACTTGAAAGCATAGTGAAACCTCAAATATAAATTATAAAATGTATATGAGCATCAAACAAATACACTCAAGGGATTCAGGGGCAAACACAGGATTTCCAGAGGGGGGGTCCCATATGCTTAATTTTATAGTGTGACCAGCCCATGGAGGGAGCATAATTAGCACTTAACAAGATATAATCTGGTCTGGTGCACTAATGGAGTGTTCAGTTCCACACAGTTCCTTATACTGCATGCTATAGTTGAAGCTCTAGTAAAATCGTATTATACAGTATATTGTGGTCATGATTTGATCCACTGGTCTGGAGAGGGGTTTCCAGGCAACTGGAAACCCACCTGTGTTTGCCTGTGAGATTTAGGTAAAGTAAACATATATATATATATATATATACGCAAAATAGCTCTTATGGCAGCTCAATCTGCCTTTACTATCATTGCCTAGGTTTCAGTTTCAAAGATTGCAAAAATCTATTGTTAATCCACACAATTAATTATACACTGCATTGGTATGTTTTGTACTAGTTTCTAGCATAAAAATGCATGCAAATATTCCAAATGTAACATGGTGCACTAAACACAAGACACTAATGTAATGTAAGCATACTTAGTACATAGGCAAAAGAGAAAAACTAACTGCACTGGTTTCTATTATTACACTACTCCACTTAGCTGAAAAAGAACTGTGTATGGAAGAGGTATAACTTTTTTTTCAAGGTGTTTTCCAAAATGTGTATGTTCACTTTTCAACAGAAAAAGGTAAATAAAATCCCCTCAAATACAGCTGGTTTACCCTCATAGCTCTACAGTAAAGCTTTATGTCCCATAAATTTGTATTGCATTGCTATGGACACAGCCTTGTTTTCATAGATTAAAAAATAGCAGCATTCACAGCTGTCTGGTTCGTTGGCTTCAAGTAAGGGGGGATTACCAGCAGAGTGGACCCCAACTATTTTCTTGAAAAGGAGAGAGACTACATTTTTCATTGATAAGTTGCTCTAACGGCAGCAGAGATATTGTGGCCCAGTACACTGTTTCTGGTCCCTGCGGAGCTCCAGGGTACAGGAAGAGATGACACAGACAGGATAGACTAAAGAAAGGGCGGAGACTCGGGGTGAGGGGGCGGGGTCTTCAGCAGGGACAGGAAGAGATAGATTAATATAGTCACTCAGGGTAGGAGAGGGGGCGAGGCCTTCTGGTGAGGGGGCGGGGCCTTAGCCAGGGAGAGGAAGGAGCCCGGGGAAGGGACAGAGGACACAGAGGTAGGTGCACATCCCCTGCAGCGGAGCGGCCTCGGAAGGAGTGCTGCTCAGTGTGCAGCCACAAGCTCCATAGGGTGACAGACGGCCCGGTAACAGGCAGAGAATGCTGCCCAGCCGCTCTGATGCTGCTATAGTCGGAGCGACTGAGAGCACTTTCTGCCTGTCACCCGGCCGTCAGTCATGCCTGTGCACTAGTGACACCGGCCCTCACTAAGGCAGAAGTCTACCGGCCCGGGGGGCATATGGCACCTTGCCCCCCGGCCCAGCCCACCACTGTTTGCAACCTGCCACCATTTTTTTTTAAATTTCCTCCACTAATTGATGGTAGTCCTCTTAATCGTTCATTAATCGTGCACTAGAATGTCGGAATATATCAGCGATGTGCACTCCTGCTGCCCGTTTCCGACATCAAACATCGGCTGAACATGCCGGTCAATCTGCCTATAACGACAGATTGCCCATGTTCAGGGATGATGGAGGGTGCCTACACTGAACAACTTATCGGTACGATTATGATGTTGTAATCGTACGGTCGTTACCTCATCTGGTGTGCGCCTTTACACCTTACATGTAATGTCTTGCTACCTTTCAACAATGAGGTTTTAAAACTTCCTTACAGACACTGCAACCAGGAAAATCCTACAGAGGAAACTTATTACTATCTGGGGTTAATCACAACCACGTTCATTGCGGTCTCCTGCCAGCAGTAACCATGATTGTGCTTAACCCCAAATCGTAATAAGTTGCCTCTGTAGGATTTCCTTGTAGTTTTACATTTTAACTTGATTTTGAATGTGATTGGATACTCTGAACACAGCTACAGCCGTTGTATGAGGGTCTGGGCACACTTATGCATACAGAGCATTCTAGGTTTTGTGTTTCACTTATTCACTTGAATTTTGTTGATTTTAAAATTACATTAAATGTGGAAAAAGGGCTGACAATTAAAAATGATTTCAGGCTGTTTGTATATATATATATATATAAAAAAAAATAAAACCTTTCCCCTTCATTGGCAAGAAACTAACATCGAAATTATTGTCTATGCAGACTATAGAATGCCATCACAATTGCACTTATAGACTTCAGTATGAATCAAATTAAAAGTTGCCATACCAGACCAATGTGATTCATACCAAATGTCATTAGAACCTCAGAGTTAACTGAAGCAACATAACAAGGAAGGAAAGTCAGACTAAAAATACTTTTAAATATTTAAAATGGATTTTTTTGCCATTTAGAATGCATTGTTCCTTTATACTTGTCTCCTCACAAAGCTTCCCAGCACTTGTAGCAGACATTATAAATGTAGAATCCTCTGATGAGAACACTTGAAAGAAAAGAAAAAGCTAAATATATTTGGGTACTTACTAGAAGTTTTATTTCACTGCCTTTTTCTTTATAATGTAGATAAACACATAGCACCTATTCTGTTAAAATATGAATACAATGGCACAGTGTGGTCAAAACATCTCCAATTATTTTAAAATATCAACATATATTTAGTAAAAGTGATTGTTTATGTAATTAGGTCGCACTGTAGGGTCATAAATACTATAAAAGTAACTTTTACATCAACTTTGATATTATCATTAAAGGTGCAACTTCTCCATAAATAAATTAGGATATTGATGCACCAAGATACTAAATCAATTAAAGAAGACCCAAAAATAAATATTTTGCACAGAAACACTACCGAATGTCCTAGAATAGATCATGGATGAAAAAGAAACAACCATGACACCAAGAGAAATTCCCCATTCCTAGTAATTCATGAACCATGATTATTATTATTATACTTTTGTTAATTCAAAAAACTGATCTCTTTGCCAAATATTTTCTCCTGGAAAATCAGTCTGAAAAACAGTGCTCTAGTGGCTGAATCATAATTTGTATTTGATAATCCCTTTAAACTACATTACATAATGAAAAGCAAAGCACTCCAAAATCTACATGTTATCATGTAATCCAAGAAAAAAAAAAAAAAAAGGGTCTACATTTTACATTTCATTACAGGAGCCCCAGCACTGGGTCCATTGCAGCACAGAAGACACTTTTAATGTACTCGCCATCTGCAAAGAACATCCTTTTATTTCCCCCATGAACATCTATTTGTATATTTAATGAGGTTTTAAAAACATGTTAACCAGTTTTTCTATCTTTAAGCAGGAGGATAATGTAATCTGTACTATATATAGATTATAAAGATAGTAGTATATTATTAGGAGATATTAGATTACAATTAGGCGTTCCATCAGGCCACAAGCCAACTACTGTTTCATAATTCACGAAACTCAGAGTTTGTTTCTACTAATCTTATAATCTAAATACACATTAGTCCAGATAAAGCTAAAAATATATTTTAAATACTTAAAAATATATGAAAATACAGGCAATAGTGTTGGGGGAATAATGTTAGCTGTGCATCAATGTGCCTTGGTAAGAAGTGAACTAAAGGCAAATAAAAAAAAAAAAAAAAACATTGAGGAACATTTAGCAGGTTTATATGATATTTTTAAAGTATCTACTGTCAGAAGCCAACACCTTTTACGGTTGCCCATTCCATCCATTATTTATTTTAAATCTCCACTTAAGACTCCTATTAGAAGTGCACCATAATGATTAGAATGCACAATTGAGGATCAGCTGGAAAACCATGCAGTAAAAGAATGAATGTGCAATGAAAGTTTATAAAGCATAAGTGAGAAGAATCTCAGCTGTGACAACTGGAGAGAATTGGGAGAGAAAAAAATACACAATTATAGAAAGAGCTAAAACATAAAGTAAATCTCTTTGATAAATATAAATCACAATTTTAATAACAATCAATCATGAAACATAATAGATTCTAAAAACAGCTAGTAAAACACTTTAAAAGTGATACCGTAAATCAGCTGGTTGCCGATTTGCATAATAAGCAATAAGGACCGATGGATTTATAGTCCAAATTTTATATAGAAATACTGATTCCGGAAAGAATAATAAAGCCCACTCCTTGATGGTAAACTGAAGTCCCGTATATAATTATCCAAATAAGGGATAGCAATATTCCGGAATAGAGATTTGACTCTCATATATATTAGATCAAAAAATAGTTCACTTTACCGGCTCAAATGGTAATATAATAATAAGATTCCATGTGATATAGTTCCAGATAGACTGTTGGAGAATTGATCAGAGTTCCAAATCAAAGCAGCTGGCTGGTTAATAGCATCGGCCAAGTTGTAATAAGCGGAGTTATACAGCCAAAGTCTGCCGGCTCCGTATGTACTCACAGCCTCCACCTGTAATGGACTCTCCGC
Organism: Taudactylus pleione; assembly: GCA_031769625.1. Taxonomy (NCBI): domain Eukaryota; kingdom Metazoa; phylum Chordata; class Amphibia; order Anura; family Myobatrachidae; genus Taudactylus; species Taudactylus pleione. Next base: position 1,557,213 of record JAUIMM010000185.1, read on the forward strand.
AGTGTCCCGACTTACGTGCCTTACGGATGCAGTAAGAAGCAGGTATCGCCCACCAGGGCTTTTCACTTATGATGCGGTCTCTATGGTCACAAATGTATCGGATGGCTGGTATCACCCTCAGATGGTTTGCAGAGCAAAGTGTAGCCGGTGTGAACAATCCACAGTCCATAGGGTTCTTAACGCGTTTCTCCGTTTCTATGCAATTCTAACGGTTTCCTCAGAAGATCCGCTTATTACAACTTGGCCGATGCTATTAACCAGCCAACTGCTTTGATTTGGATCTCTGATCAATTCTCCAACAATCTGGAACTATATCACATGGAATCTTATTATTATATTACCATTTGAGCCGGTAAAGTGAACTATTTTTTGATCTAATATATATGAGAGTCAAATCACTATTCCGGAATATTGCTATCCCTTATTTGGATAATTATATACGGGACTTCAGTTTACCATCAAGGAGTGGGCTTTATTATTCTTTCCAGAATCAGTATTTCTATGTAAAATTTGGACTATAAATCCATCGGTCCTTATTGCTCATTATGCAAATCGGCAACCAGCTGATTTACGGTATCACTTTTAAAGTGTTTTACTAGCTGTTTTTAGAATCTATTATGTTTCATGATTGATAAATATAAATCACAATTTTAATAACAATCAAAGAGATTTACTTTATTTTTTAGCGCTTTCTATAATTGTGTATTTTTTTCATGTCTGTGTATCTATGGAGTGTTCCCAAACACTTCTTTTGAAAGCTGCTTGATTGGTTGGTTTTTATTGTTATTTAATATTTATTTAATTTGTGCGCCTGATATATACTTGATTTAGTATCAAATAGAATTGGGAGAGAACTACATAGCTTAAACACCGAGATCAGTAGCACTGTAGATTTTTACTATAGAAACGTTACCACCAAATGGACTAAACATTGACTTTGGACTAGGTTTATTTTTATTGATTTAAAATGGTTGTAGCAAAATATACTATATGGCCAAAAGTATGTGAACACCTAATCATCATGTTTGTTGAACATCTCATGCTGCAACTATGGGTCTTTGCAATTAGAAAATAGTACACTACTGGGAAAACTTTCCACTTCATTTTGGAACATGGTTGGGGGATATGCATCCAACAAGCCACAAAAGCCTTAAGGGGGAGATGCATCAAACTTTGAAGAGAGATACCAACCAATTAGCTACTGTCATTTTACAGGCTAATGTTTGATAAAGGACAGCTAGAAGCTGATTGGTTAGTGCTCTCTCTCTCCACTCTATCCCTCTCTTACCTCACCGATGCGAAGGCCTAGCTTTCAAACCGGGTTCAAGCTCATCCCAAAGGTGTTCAATGGGGTTAATATCAGGGCTCTGTGTAAAGTTCTTCTACACCAAATAATCTATATGGTTATTGTAGGCTGTAGCAATAAATGTCCCTTCACTGGACCAAAGGGCTCAGGCTAAACCAAGAAAAATAGCCCCAGACAGTTATTCCTTTACTTCCAAACGTTACAGTTGGCAGTACACATTCGGGCAAGGATGTGTGCTCCTAGTATCAGCCAAACCCATATTTTTAGGTCATACTGCCAGATGGATTAATTTTTCCAGAGAAACTGCGATGTGCTTTTCAAAACTCCAGCCACTTGGCAATGTGTATAGTGATATTAGGTATGTGTTAGGCTGCTTGGCCGAAAACCCAAACCATGAAGCTCCCGATGAACAGTAATAGCGCGGGGATGTTGGTTTACAAGGCAATTTTGTACATGGTAGTGAATGTTGCAACCAAGAACATGCAATTTTTATATGCTACATGTTTTAGTATATGGAGAGAAATAAATACTATAAATCCATTTTATGAATTTTCATAATATTGCATTTTAATTATTAACAGCTATGAAAGACAGATGCCATTACCACATTCAAAGTGTGCATTGCTATTTTTCAGTTTTACATTTGCCTGTCAGTTAAACCTGCTGCCCAACAAACACCAAATATCCACTAGCAGACAGTGTAACGACGGTACGATTACAACATTGTAATCGTAGTGTCGTTCCTCATCCCCTGTAGTGCCTATCCTGAACGATATGTCGTTCAGTGCAGGCACCCTCCCTCATCCCTGAACATGGCTAATCTGTTGTTATCGGCAGATTGCCAGTCATGTTCCGGCGATGATTGATGTTGGAAAAGACCAGCGGGAGCGCGCATCACTGGTCGTTTCCGACATTATACTGGTCGATTTATGCACGATTAATGAACGATTGAACAATTACGATGTCTTAATCTTTAAATCGCTCTGTTTAATCGGCAAGGGGATACACGGCTTAACAATGGTGTTGAATTTCCTTCATTTGTAAATGGATATAATCTTCTAACATTTTCCATTCATATAAGCTTTGCATACATTCATAAAGCTGTGTGGTGAAGTTTGGATTTTGGTACGGAAGACTTCAGTTTAGGTTTTTTATACAGGGCAGAGCAATCTAAACTCAAACCTGGTTGCTTTCCCCATTAAGTCAAACTCTTATCTTCTACTGCTGCAGCAAGTGTAGGATCATATGATCTATAAAGTAATTAAAAGGATATCCTTTCATGTTTTATCTGATTTATTGTATTCTTTTTATTTATTTTTACATCTAAGATTGAAGTTTCTTCAAACTTACCAGCATCATTGTTTTTGACAGCCTTCCTCTGCCATGAAATAATGAGCCCAAGTACTAGACAATCAGCAGTATACAATAGCACCAGATCATTGCATGATAAATATCAGACTCTGTCACTGTAAAAACAGGTTGGGTGTGGGATCCTGGCGGTCAGGATGCCGGCAGTCAGAATACCAACAGCGGCATACCAACAGAAATCCTACCCAACTAGGTAAGTACCTAGTGTTCCCGCTAGGCTGTTTTAGCGGGGCGCGGCGCCCTGCCCTCCTTCTGGAGGGCAAAAAGCACCCTGCCCTCCAGGAGGAGGGCAAAAAGCGCCCTGCCCTAACAGCCTGCGGTAGCCGTTCTCACCTGCGTCCCGCGGGTGGACAAACATGCGGTGATCCGGTCACCACCGGAGAATAGACGCCGGGCGCATGCGCCCGAAATCTTTTCTCCCTTACTGCAGCGCTTGGGGGCTGCCCGGCATGTCCATAGGCGCCGGGCACGCCCCCAAGTATGACGAAAAGGGGGCGCATCTTATAGACACGCCCCCTTTTCATAACCACGCCCCCTATTCGGGCGCACGCACAAGATTACACTCTCTAGCTCCAGCGCCCTGCCTGCCGCCGGAGCTAGAGGGAACACTAAGTACCCTAACCCTCCCTCCCAGCAGCCTAACCCTCCCCCACACACAGCCTAACCCTAACCCGCCCCCTAACTGTAATACTTACCCTCGGGATGCCAGCGGTTGGGATTCTGGTGCCGGAATTCTGACTGCTGTCGGGATTTCGTCGCCGCTATTTTGACCGCCGGGATGCCGACTACTTCCCAGAAAAACTGCCATTTGTTTAGCACTCAATCAAATGCACTGGAACAATTAACAAAGTCCTCTAATTATAGCCAATTACCATTTCTAATAGGAAAAGCATCCACTCCATTTGCAAATTATGTTTATGAATTTGCCATAACGTTCTCCTTAAATAAATATTTGAACTGACCTCAGAAATATACACACATATGAATTAGGTCACTTCATCTTTTTCCAATGCAAAAATACCTTCAGTAGGTTTTCTAAGCTCCTTTTAGATTGCATCACTTCCACATTCTTTATTAGTTAGCATGCTTTCCCTCCTTTGAACCATAAGTTTTTGTCTGTCCTCCTTAGAAAAAAAGAGATGCCAAAAACGTAACCATATTCAAGATGTGGTCTAAAAAGTGACCTACTTGTGTCTACACCGGGTTAGCTTACTGTGTTTTTATTCTCTTTATGCAACCGCTACTTTGTACCGTGTACTGCTACTCAGCTTTTTAAGGCTTGTTACATCTTAGTTTTCACCAGTTGTATCCAATTAATTGTGCAAGTAGAATTATTATTTCCTAGGCTTATGTACATAACCGTACAGATATTCTGATCTGTGTAAATATCCCTACACTTATAACATAAGGACATTTAACTCTCACATGATCTAAGAGCATTAATAAAAAGGACATGGTCCAATACTGATCCCTGTGGTATACCACAAAAACCTTCAGCCCCAACAGGTTTATAGACTATTCAGTATTCCTTTTAAAAGAAAATAGGTACCACATATGCAGTCTGCCAATCTTGTGACACAGATCTAGTTATAAAGGCCATCATTTACTGAAATAAGTTCCCTTAGGGGTTGATGCCATCTGGATGAGGTGCTTTATGGCTCTTGTTTAAGCAGAATTACACCTCTGCTAGACAACTAACTGGGGCTACTGCTAAATAAACTTTTCCTAGTATTTTCCCTCATTTTTTAATTTAAATGATCAGTGTAGTATTAGATCATCTCGTATGCTGCCCAATTTAGTAAGTTCAGAAGAAATGGCAGTGTCTTGGCGCTGAAGCAAACAGCCTGTAACATCAACAACTGGAAATGTACAATAGATTCAAGACCTTCAAAGTGTTGTATGAAGCAAGTGTGTGAAAGCTAGTGATACAATAAAAAATAACACGTGCATGTATAATTGTGCTCATTTCAGTATATACTGTATGAAACGCCTTTGTGGCTTTTAAAATCCTAGTTGATATTATTATATTTATAAATGGAGAATTCCGACATCAGAACTCAGCAAAGTATAACAATTGTGTACTGAAAGTCACACAGTAGATTCAATGTCTAAAGTGCACAGCACTGTGACAATGTGAACTTGATCTGTCTAGGTTTCTAACTGGATCCAATAGTTTTAACACTATTTACAAACTTTATTCAAATCATAGACCCAAAAACAAAACAAAGAAGAGAAGGTAACAATGAGTAGCTATCACTGCCATTGTCAACAGTTGGCCTGAGGCAGAGACCTGGATAGGTCTCCCATTCTACTGTAATATAAATCCAACTACGTAAAAGAGCAGTGCTCTCTGTTTGGCACATTTTACAACCAGGAAGTTCTAAATCACATATTTACTACACAATAACAACTGAAAGAAACATTCTAATCACTTTATATAACAAGTTACAAAACTACTAATCATACCCTTCCAGGTATGTATCATTCACCACCAACAAGTAAAGGAAACAAATCTAATCCTCACAGTTCATAGCTATTATGTAAGCAGCATAAAACTAAAAATAGGCTTCATTAGCCTTGAATTAACAAACCTAACTATATGCATATAGTTCAACCTAGCTCTTCTACTCAATTATAATGTCCAGAGTGATTGTAGGACTTATTATGAATTATGCTCTTAGTACCAACTCTGGTGCTATTGACATGCTCTCTGTGGTGTGGTGTTGGCATAGTCTACTGTCATTAGTTATTAACTGGCCAGTATTTCCATAAACAGTACAAACACTTCTTGGCGAGCCTGGTCCCGCGAGACTCTGCTAGCGCCGGGCTTCTTTTTTTTGCCGAAAGTTCATCTAAGTCACATAAAGTCACAGACGGGTGACCACCAACAGACGCAGCTGCCGGCGCTTCTGTGTACACCTCTGAATCAGGCCCGGTGTGTCATTTCTTCCGGGCATTGCCTATTCCACTCAGTGTAATCTTATGTAGTACATTTATAGTGTTCTCCCAAGGATCAATATGACGGGAGCTCCATCTGGCTTTTTTTTTTACATGCCACCTGGCACTATCCTGCTCTAGGGGTCTGATAGTCAAAATTAGAGATGCGCTGCGCTTAGTTACTGTTAAAGGCAGACTAACAGAGACAACTCTCCTGTCGTTTAGAGACAGGGTATGGTTTGGATGGCGGGAACATTGCAGAGAGGGTAAATGGAGAGTGCAGACATGCCTGGTCTCAGTCTGTATTACTGGACCCATTGCTTAAAGTGGTCCTAGAGAGGTGGTGGTGGTGGTGGTAGTACCCCTCCAACTGCCTTCCCCCTCCCCTGGAAATACCACACCCCTAGCCCCTCCCATTCATATCCACCTGGCAAATGCCATGCCTCTAGCCCCTTCCCTTGCTGATTCAAGTGGCCAGCCCAGAACGGCACTGTAAGAGATGGTAAGCTGCAAACAAACCAGATACCATGGGCACAATACATCCTGTGAAAATTAAATACGAATGAGTGATGTGCTGTTTGTCTCATTAACTTTGTGTGTGTGATGTCACAATTTAAGTGTTTTGAAAACACTTTTTTTAATTGTAGCTGCAGATAATTAGAACAAGGTGTTGTAATTGGAAAAGACGGGGGAGAAAAAGATACCCAGCATTTCTCCACTAATGAGAGACATATTGTGGCATGACACACACACAAAAGTTAATGATACAAACACCCACTGCCTGAACAACACAGCAGGTACACAAAGACAGACTCACATATTTTTCAAAGAAGTCCGTGTGGGTCCTCTCAGTACGGCTATTCTTCCCGCGGCAGGAGAGACAGAAGCCTGCTGATGTTACTGCGTCATCTAATTCCCATGTCGCCAGAGCTGTAGGAGGGGGACTCAATGGGGGAGGCGGGCCGTGCCAAGTGAGACACTCTTTGTAACCGCTGCATCTATTGATATGGGCCGCGTGATGGCAGGCAGCGTGGCAGCAATTAAATTCTCTCTCCTTTGCCTTCTTAATTAGGCAGCCACTGCCCACATCACTGCCTGCAGTCATGCTGTGGCCGGGTAAGGTGGGCCGGAGGACAATAAAACTGATTAACAAAGTTCCACTCCACATTAACCCCTGGCTGGACTCAATTAAATATGTATCCAGCCAGCAAGGTCTGCAAGAGTCTTTAAAAATTGTATTTGTCTCCAGTCAGAATACACTTCCCCCTCCTGGCTACTTCTTAATGGCAAAATTTCCTAGGGAGAACATTGCATTTAAAATGGCTGCGTTGCCTGGATCCTTTGTGGCTAGGATGGAACTGGTATCCCAAAATGGCTGCCACACAGCTGCATTGTCCACATTGTTTCTGTAGTTTATTCAAATATAAACCTCAATATTATGTTCATGATTTCATTAAAGCACTTTAAGCCCTACTGGAGAAAAGAGCTATATAAAAATTATGGAAATGAATAATATCAATTACAAAAAAAGAGAGGGTAGGAGCTATATATTTCACTGTGATTGGCTGCTAATTAGGGTGGAATGTTGGTTTATGGTCAAGGGCTACATATAACACCACTGCCTATTCAGCGGTTTCATGAGCTGGAATTTAAAAAAACAGAAACTGAAAAGCCCAACACTGTAATAAAAACATAGGGCAGTTATAGATAACCCTGCTATGAACAAATAAAACATATTTGCTTAATAACACAATAAAAGTGATTTAACCTCATTTAGGAATTGTGGGCATTAACATGCTAATCAATTTTAATAGGTCTATGCAACCAAACCTGCTAGTGTTCAACCAAAATAGGAGATCTAGGGATATAGAGATAGATAGATAGATAGATAGATAGATAGATAGATAGATAGATAGATAGATAAATAGATAGATAAATAGATAGATAAATAGATAGATAAATAGATAGATAAATAGATAGATAGGATAGATAGGATAGATAGGTAGGTAGATCCAACACTTGGCGGCACTCCGTAAAAATAAACGCTAGGAACACATAGCTATCATAGCGACGTTTCAGCGCCTTTAATCAGCGCTTTTATCAAGCTTAAAAGACAAAGTAAATGAAAGTTAACAGACATAAATAGCTTACCCCATATGAACCAACCCTCCGACATGCCTCGTGTGCGCTGCTAGATGGCAGTTGCAAAGGAAACACGTCATGATCGGCCCCGTGTGTAACCATGGTGATACAAACAACAACAACAACAACGCAACCGCAGCTGCCAACTTGAAAAAGACAATCTAAACTACAACATGTGACAACACACTGCATAAGATCAATTAAATGAATAACAGAATGTGATGCTAGCAGCCAATTAGAGACACTTAATATACTTAAACTAAGATACACCAACGGTGCCAATGTGCAGAAATATACATGACAAATATACATACTTATTTCATAAAAGAACAAACACATAAAACTACACATGCCATCAAGGACACACAAATGATCTACACTAAGCGGGAATAACAATATTATACATTACATTTAAATCATACATATGGTGTGACAAAAAGGTCACAATACTAACGATTCCTACGATGTAATAACAATCTACAACACTGCTGTATCAGACTCACAATTTAATTAAACGGTGCTACATCTTAATGCATTACACCAAAACTAGAGCCCTACAACTGACTATCACTAGACTCCACTAAATATTGTGTGACACTACCAATACCTATAATCAAAAAATACCTTGTACTTGCGGACATAACAAAAGCTGGAGAATTAAACAAAACAATGTAACCCCAATGCCTCATTTAGGCCACGGGGAGACAATGTATCTAATCTCATAATCCAATTTGCTTCACATTGTAATCATTTTTTCTTGCGATCACCCCCTCATCAGAGGCAGCACGTGATCAATGATGCGATACCTAAGTGTGGCAAGATTGTGTTTAGCCTCAGCAAAATGTCTTGCCACTGGCTGTTCACTAACTCCAGTGGCAATCGCAGCCCTAATGGCTAATCGATGTTGGGCAATGCGGACTAGAAGGGTACATTCTGTTTTCCCTATATACATCATAGAGCAAGGGCACGTGATGGTATAAACAATATACGAGCTCGTGCTGGTCAAATGGAACCGAATATTGTATTTAGTACCAGTAAATGGATGAAAAAATTATGCACCTGTCTGTAAAAAACTGCAAGTAGTGCAGTTGGAACATCTAAAACATCCCAATTATGGTATTGCCTAAAAATGTGTTACTCTTGGATTTATGCAGCTGAGTGATGTCATTGCGCACCAAAATATCTCTAAGGTTTTTTCCCCTATGGTAACAAGACATTAAGGAGGAATTGATAATTTGGTTTTAATTGCTTATCAGGATTGATGATCGGCCATAGCGATTTAGCTTGGCGATTAATCGTGGTGCTCCTCCCTTGTCTTGCCGTAATGTGACAGGAGAGCCACTAAGCAGTGCTGGCAGTGACTATTTATCATTTACACTGTTATTTATATTTTCAGGTGAGTGTAATGTTTGTTTTTCTACCTCAGAGTCTGAGGTGAAGTCACTGCCAACAGTAACCTTTCTCGTCTGTTCAAGTGATAGAAATTAAGTGGCCTCTTCCTGCTATCAGTGATTCTCTCTCATTTAAGCTATTAATTATGATGAAAAAATTTTTCTGTCAAGTGGAATAACATTTTTTTTTTTCTACCTCAGTGTGTGAGGTACACTACAGATCACTGCCAGAGACACCTCTCCCTCCAGAGATTACTCAGGGATGCTGGCTCAGACAGAAATGTAGCAGCCCCTGAAATTGCCAAAGGTGGCAAAACATGAGGTACAAAACTGAATGTGGAGATAAATTCACACAGGGATGCCTGTTCAGGCACAAATGGATCCTTCCCTGAAATTGCCCGGAGGTGGGAAAGCACCAGTGTCCGCAACATACACATTTCTCCTGCCCATAGCTGGCATAGTACCTCTGCCCGAAGTTGGCACCATTAGGACACCCATTTAAGACAAAAGGGGTCCCAACCCAATGTTTCACTATTAAACTCTCTTGAGTATGTATGTCCACCATGTCCCTCTTCAGTGAACTGTGAGCCAGAAGAGGCGACTAGGTCCTCAGCCTCTTCGAAGAGGCAAGTCTAGCGACATACAGATGGGCAGCATTGCACTGGCAGGTAAAACCTCCCACCAAATGATATACCTCACTCTGGAACCTTAGTCAGAGGTATGAGGTATACAAGTTTGCACAGTTAGCCTGTACAGGAGCTGTAGGCTGCCCTCCAGTTGCTGTGGGATTGTGCATCCCAGCATGCCCTGCCTCAGTTTTGCTATCAGAGCATGCTAAGACTGTGGCAGGGTGTGTGGTTCAGCATCGGCTGAGGAGCCAGTTATTTCCCACCCCTGCTGCAGAGCAACCCTAGTCAAAAATGGTAAATGGGGTTTAAAGAGTTATACAGACTCCCAGGTGCACCCGCAGTATTTGCCCTGAATTTGACTCATTTTTATGTTTACATGGGGGTGATAGGTCCCAAAGTGACCCAATGCATAAAATGTTAAGGCAAATTCAGTTTAAAAATAACTGGTGCTACTGGTCCTTTATGTTCTGATCAAAAAGATTGATTCTGCCATACCTGGGAAACTAGGCTGACTAATGAGTTTAGCCCCTAGGCCACTTGTCATGCCCATTCTGGTAAATGCAAACTCTTGGCCAAATTTCATAGGTGAGGTCAGAGGTCACATTCAAGACCCACAGGTCATGCTCAGACAGGTAGCTCCTAAAAATACTTTCAAGCAGTCAGAGTATTCTCATTTACTCTTCTTTCTAAGATAAGCTCAAGGAGTTGCAGCACCTTGCTAGATAAAGTCTTGTCTATAGCTTAGCAGCTACTTGTCTGAGCAGTATAGTTTAGCAGTAGGGCCTCCAAAGTCTGCACGATTTATTTCCCATAGAGATGAAATGTGTCATTCAATGACAACTAGAGCTAAATGTGAAGGCACTGTATACATATATTAAAAAGAGAGGGCTTCGAATAAAAGGACTAACATAGATCTCCTTTTTCTTTTGGCCACTAATTGGTTTTGCCTCAAATTATACCTATAGGATGTTTTCCATTTGGTCTCAGTCTACCGCAACCATTGGAATCTTTGCCATTTTCTAATAAAGAGACTACCTGCTTCAGTGAACTATAATGGTGGTTGGACTCTCAATAGCACCTTACACCTGCACATGTTTAATGAAAGCAGAGGTTCCATACTATGTTATTGTTACCTTCGTCTAAAAGGAGTCCACTGCATAATAGACTGGGACATATTAATCAGTCACCAAGGTCTAACTCTGTCTACCCTGGCCAAGCTCGGATTATCCATAAATGAGATAAATTCTTTTATGACTCCATCCCATGGGAAATATCCCTTCTTTTTTTCTGGTGTTTCTTCCAGAAAAGTGGCCAGAATTAAGTTCAATGATAGTTCAAAGTCAGAATATACATTTAAAGGACTTAGGTGTAAGGCCCTCATTTTTCTAATAGCTTTATCTAAGGCTTTTCCATGTTCCCTTGCATTGTAAATAATTACAAAACCTATTGAGATTTGCATTTCTAATGGTTGGGGAGCATTCACTCAGAACCAGGCAGTGAAAGGCAAATGGTACACAATGGAGCAGTAGACTTATATCAATCTTCTCAAGTTAAGGCCAGCCTTGTTAGTCTTTAGAGCTTTAAATCCCAGTCACCTACAGGAATTTTCAGTTTAAATTTGTCTGGATAACAACTGTGGTATCTTGAACAGGATGGCACGCTCTTGTACTCGGTCTCAAAGCCCTAGGGATTAGGAAATGGCCCATTCAAAGGCTATTCACCTAACAATTGCATTCTGGGAAACTAATGAAATTAATGAACTGGACAATTCTCCATCGATATCATCTGATTTTGGGCAATGTGGCCTTAAATATTCCAAACAATAGTTCAAACTTCAGGGGTTCCTTGAATAGATCGTTTTGCAACCCTTTTCTGAAGCTCAGGTTCCTACCTTTGTGTCCAGAGTGTGGAAACAGGGATCATTCAAGGAGGATGTAATGCCTTGACCATGGTCAGACATTCTCCTATATGTTCTCCCACCACCTGCTTTTACTGAAGATACTGCACAAAATGAGAGCAGACCAGGTATCCCATTTAATACTAGTTTATCTTCTCTGGCAATCCAGGGTATTGTTTCCTCTAATCAATTAGTTGTGCAAAGGGCCCAAAATTCTTCTACAACTCTCCAAAGACTGCATCAAGGGTTCTTCAGATCTCCGGGACAAGTTGCCACCGTGCATATTGAGAATTACATGAGTGGGTTACTAACAAGACTCAAGATTGTCATCTTCTACAGTAGTCCTTATCATTGCCTTACTGAGGCCATTCAAGGACCAGATATTCTACCATGGTTAGAAAATTTAATGTATGGCATAGTAGTGCTAATACAGCTAGAACAGCTTCTCACCCTTTTGGACTTCTGGCTGCCAAATATGATGCAGGCCTTGTATCAGCCACCATCTGCTATTATGGTTCAGCTCTTGTCTTTTTATCACCAAGGCTAACTGAAGACATTTTACTTACTCAGAGGAGTTCTTTCCTACTCAGCGCTTTTAATCCACAGTGTTCTAGTACTTTGACTATAGGATATAGAACCTGTTCTAACTCTCTATGCTGCCTTAGACACAAGTTCAGAGAGTGTACTTTTATTGATAACATTTGCTTTATTACTAGATTTAGCCTTAGAGGCCAGGTGCGCTGGGCTAATCTTAAATTAGATTACCAATCCAAAACACTCTCCTTTAAAAATCGTATATTTGAGTTTGACATATTCAAAGATGGGACAAACCCAATTATTTGTTTGGCAACTTATTCCATAGTTGAAACTTACTGCTCCACTAAAAGGTGAAGCTTCAAGGTTATGTATCACTTGTCGTTAACCCCTTTAAGGGACGCTTACATCTGGGGAGCTGCCACCTCTAGTGCAGCAGCAAAACTTATGTTCCCACATTCCATAATGCATGCCACTCATTGATCCTCTGAGCATACATTTGCCAAGCAGTATTGGAGACCAACTGATCTTCTAAGCAACCACCAGGTATGTGGTAGTCTGCCCACCAGCTGTTGCTAGGTGGCAATCCTCCCGACAAATAAACAGTAGTTTGCAGCAATCTATGACCTGCAAACTTTTTTTTCTAGGGAACAGGTTTGCCACCTAGCAACAGCACCCACCCTATACCTTGCTAGGGCTGTTGGTTGCTCTATCCAAAGTTGCTCCAGGAATTTGATACCTTTATTATTTTCTCCTGAGTGGGCCAAAGGATCATGACAAGCCACGGGCATCAACTTCTAGAGACATCAAATAATTTTCTCTGTCTTACAGTTTGGATGTCCAAATTATGATCATGTCAGTATCTGTTCTTTCACCTTCACGCCATTTGGGCCTATAGTTGTAGCTAGCCTGTGGATGCTCTTCATGGTGCTATGGTTGTACTGTATAATTACTTTGTTGCATTGATCAAAACCATTTTTTGTTACCAGTTCAGTTAACAATTTAACTGGAAAGATTTATGTCAGCGTCTTCATTCCTTGCGTTGAACTGATAAACTTTTCTTCGTTATCCAAGTCTAGTCTTGGAATTGCCATCAGTAGGCTTCCGAAAAATCTGCCCGAGGGCGCGCTCAAGCGGTCACATGACCATTAGGTCAGAGAGCAGCTGCTTAGCCCCGCCTTCCTGTGTGAAATTTTTTCACTTTACCTTGTCCCAGCGGTATTCGGGAGGCTTGCTCATCCACCCACCAGCTGTTGCTAGGTGGCAATCATATTCCCTAGAACAAGAAAGTTTGCAGGTCATGGATTCCTGCAAACTACTGTTTGTTCATCCTTCTTGGGCTTAAAAGAACCTAAATAGTAAAAAATAAGAAAAAAAATTGCATAGGGTCCCACCTAAACCCATATCCAGCCCCAGAACTTTTAGCCTGGTCAGGAAAATCAGGGTAATAGCCGGTGTGGGGTTCCCCCTATTTTCCATTAACCAACACTAGGCTGAACCAGTCGTGGTGGTAATGCCAAAGTAGGAAGACACATAGCATGGGGTCTTCTTGCCAGAGCACCAGAGCATTACCCAGCCGCAAACTGGTCAGCCCAGGGTTGCTAGTCCTCGGAATGTGGGGACCCTCCCACCCCCTTAAAAAAAAAAAAATTTCCCCCTCCCGAGCTTTTCCCTACATCTCTGTTGGAGTTGAGTGCAGGGGTAATGAGTTAAATAAAGTAATAATACTGTTCTTCACAATGGAACTACAGGTACTAGCAAGCCTGCCCTGCAGCACTTGTAGAACCATAAGTGCCAGCAGGCTGCTGGCATCAGTACCCCCACTGTAAAACTGAAAAAAAAAAAAAAAAACAGGACACACAAAATATTGCATTACTTTATTACACATTCATGTATAATGTTATGGGTTTGAGGGGGGACCCCATGCCATGGTCTTTAATTTTTAACTATTTGGGTTGATTTAAACCTAAGATACATGCACAGATCATAGTATTCTGTGCATGCTTCTCCCAAACATGACTCAACCTCAGGCAGGTCTATTGTTTGGGTTCTTTGAAACTCAGTTTTTTTTTTTTTTCAAATATTTTTTATTTGGGTTTTCAAACATTTTAGTTATACATGTTATAACATAACATTGGAACATTGATACAATAACATATTTATTGATATGAAAAATACATAATTTATTACGTATATGAGACATTACATATTTATATTATTTATTGTTGATCAAAAATAATAAAGTTAAATAATATAAAAAATTTAACAAAACAAAACAAAAAAAAAAAGGGGGGGGAAGGGGAGGGGGAAAGATCGTCTGCAGTCCTCATCCACAATTCGCAATCAAGTATTTCAATTAAGTTGAATAGGAGGTTCTAACTGAAACACTCTAGTTTCATACCATAAAGTTCTTCGGAAGCATTTATGAATTTGTTGTTTAATCGTTATACTCAGATTGTCAATAAAGGATTCTCAAATCTCAAAGAATTTTTCTATTCTTTGTTCTTTGTGTAATGATGTTTCCATCCAATCCATTTTAAAAGTGTTAAAAAGTTTTTCTTTGAACATTTGTATGGTTGGGGGGGAAGAATGTATCCATTGCTGGAGTATGCATTTCCTCGCCACGGCCGAGAGAATCAAGAGTAGTTTTCGACATCCCGATGTAATTCTAGAATCTGTTGTTAATATTCCAAAGATAGCCCATTCAGGGGTCAATGGTAGATAATTTATTAACTCTGAGATTGCAAATTGTTTTATTTGGTACCAGAATCTTTTAATAGAAATACAATCCCATAGACAGTGATAGAGAGAAGCTTCAGTGCTAGTGCATTTTGGGCAGTTGGAGGAAGAAGAGAGACCAATTAAATGGCTACGAGATGGAGATACATAACCCTTGTAAAATAATTTGAAAAACATCTCTTGGTATGTGATTGCATTAAGAATTCTGTTAGAATATAGAAGTGCCTTTAGAATTTTTGATTCGCTAAGATCCGGGAAGTGTTTCTGCCAGCGAGTTATACCGGTTTCATAATAACCGCAGTAATAAGGAGTTTTCAGTATTTTATAGAATAAGGATATGGCTCCTTTAGAAATTTCTGGGGTTTGAAGAGCCGTGTCTAACCGATTTGTCCAGTCCAAGGAAGATAAATAGGAAATTACTTTATTTATATAATGTTGTGCCTGCATAAAAGCTAGATTATGAACTTGTATAAAAGGAAATTTAATATGTGCTTGAGAAAAAGGAAGCACTCGATATGTGTCTGGATTTGTAAGCTGGTGAATTTTATTTAAACCGTTAGTATCCCATAAATTAAAAGGGGAGGCGGCCATTCCATTCTGAAAATTTACATTTCCCAGTAGCGGAAGAAACAAAGAGTAAGAGGTATTTAGTTTCCACTTGTTGCGAACAGTATGCCAAACCGACCATACCGACATCAGTAGGGGATTATTTAATACATCTTTAGAGATTTCAGATTTGTTTAAATGTAAGAATGAAACTCAGTTTTGAGGTTGATTTGTATTCGATTTTCAATCCGTATGTTAGTAAATAAGGGGATCCTGTAGTGGTCTATGTGAAAGTACCGATGTTTGGTTGATGTTCGGTTTTGGTCAGGATTCAGTTTTATAATGGATTTTTACTTTGGTAAATATCCAAATTGCAAAATTCTAATTAAAATCGACTACAAATACATCAAAAACTCCAAATCGCCCTAATATAACCCCTAGGGTAAAGACAGGCAACAATTTTTCTACAAAACAATTAAATCAAACACCAGCATTGGGGTGTGGAGGGGAGGGGTGGTGAAATCAACTGAATATGTTCAGAAAGATAATAACTGACAGGATTATGACATGTCTCAATAGGTAAAATATAGAATCCAGCAAGTTTACAATACATATTTTCCTGTCTGTGCCAAAAATTATGAAATGTATCCTGATAATGATTGAACGAACAAACAAACGAACGAAGTGATCATAAATTTGGGAGATTATAAGGAAGACGTTAGGTTAGGCTGATGGTTTCTAAACTTTCTTGAATCACAAGGCCCTACATTATCAACACTATTTCACTGCACCCCTAGTCAAAATTTCTTACTGAGAAATTAAGTAAAATTCTAAATGAAGCATATTGTGCTTACCTGTCACCCTTAGGTTCAGTTGTGGTTGCACTTCCGTTTGTCCATATATGTTGTTATGACTGTCAGCCACCCGTTCTGGTTTTGGCGATCACATTGACCATTATGAATTTAATTTCATCCTGGACCACCAACCTATGGCATCCCTGCCGTGGCACCCAGTTTGGGAACCAATGGGTTATCCCCTTATACTGAATTAATTCACAAAGATTAAACTAATCACATCTGTATTATGTATATAATGTCTACTCTTCATTCTAGCACCTGCACCTGTCACAACCCGTACAGTTCATCTATTCTGCCTGGGGTGTCACTCTCTGCTCTGGTGCTTCTAGCACACTCAACTGTTGCAACAAACTTCTCAGATTCAGCAGTTTGTGTGCTAGAAGAACCAGAAAGTTACACCCCAGGCAGGAAAGAGGAACTGCACAGGTTTTAACAGATGCAGGGTGCTAGAATGAACCCTAATGCCATCATAAGGATACATTTACTTCAACAACTCAAGCATACAACGAGGCTAGGACTTGAGATCCTATTGTGTTTAAGGGACAGACATTTTTCATTTCTCTCACCCAGCCCCACAACATATTTTCCCATAACAAAGTAATATTTCTACTATGAATTGTAAACACTGAAAGTGCTGGACTGTCTAACAGATTACGTTTGCATACACACAAAAAAGCATTGCTATTAATAGTGTGTTACAGTCAATTATACAGGAAAAATAAGCAGCAACAGGAATTTCCTGTTTGTTTGTACTGATTATTAAGAGGAGGAGGTCACAATCAATCTTTCTAGCAAGGCAATGCTCTGTAGACTGCTGTTCCCTCTATGATCTATGCAGACTATCTACTAATAAATGCTATAACCGCTTTCATTTCTAGTCAACACAGTGAGATCTGACAGGCTATATAAATTGAGGGAAACTTATTAATAATTAAACAGACACTTGTGCATAATTTTCTCCAAAATAAATAACTATGCACTCTTAACGCTATGATAAATTATGCGAAATGTTCATTTTAAAAAAACAATGCTATTTATTTCGCTCAATAAATGCACTAAACAACTGTTAGCATGTCCCCTGCTCGTCAGCACTGTTTAAGATTCAAACATTTCCAAAATGTGTAGGTCATGAACTACAAATCTCAACATGCTCCACAACTCAGACTAAAAATATGGTGGGGGTTGTAACTCAACCTAATATAAGGTTAAAACTATTGGATCCAGAATCATGGACCATGAGATGCTGGGTACAATAGCTACAGGAAGTGCACAATGAAGTGTAAGGCTTCAAGTTTTCATTGGTTGGTTTAATCCCCCAGAAATATTTATATTCCCCTTCTGCAGTTAACCAAACTGTGAATCAGCAAATATTCTGAACAATTTTGTAAAGAGAGGGAGGGGGGAGAGAGTAGATCACTAGATAATTTGCCTGGAACAGTGATCTACTCAGAAAGGCCCATTAATCAAGCAGGGTTTATTTTCTCTGCCAGTATATCAAAGGATCAGAATGTTCAATCTTGTATTTTTATTCACCTAAAGTAGCAATTAACCCAAAACTGGAATTTTCAGATATGAAACATGCAGGTAAACCACACTGTACATTGTTACATTGACATTTCATGGCAGTTCTGTTGAAGAAATATATCAACACCCCTTTTCACTGAACCTAAAGTTCCTACGACATATAAGACACTGCCCAGATGGGATTTAAAAAAAGCTGAAACTGTTTATATGACATCACACGACGTAACCCGCAGCATGAATTACCCTAATCCAAACTGTGCATTGCAGCAAGGCTAGTCTGTCTAGCTGTCGGTCACTGTCTGTTTAAGCCCCTCCCCTACCAACAGCTTGGTGGACAAGCAGCCTAAGTATAACTATTTCAGCTCAGTAATACACAACATGTGGTGCATATTAATATTGAGTAGTTTAGTTACTTGTCCTTTAAGTTCAGTAGTTCATTATTATAAAAAGCTAGGGTTGGCAAAAATATGTTTGTTTTTTATGATTTTCCTAAATGATATGATTTTCAGAAAAAACGATTATATATGTGCAACACATGTTGACTCTGTGAAAGCAGCATGGTAACTTAAGTATTATAAAATTCAGTGCTCTCTAGATATCTAGTATGTGGCATAACAACACTAGCCATCATTTGTCTTTTACAATAAGGCCCTGTAAAATGGGTGATGAGGCAGCACTGGTTAGGTTCATTTTATGTCCAAGACAGAGTTACAATCTTTATGTAGGGTAGTGAAAAATCACCTATTACTTACTTTGGGGATATTTATATTTGTGAAAATAATGGTTTGTGTTAGTGTGCATTCACAGAAGCTTATTGAATAGCACTAGAACCATTTTTAGCTCTCTATTGCAGTATAGGAGATTACCATGGTAACCAGATGCTGTGAATTGCTTAATCTTTTTGAACCTGAATTCCTTAAGAGATGTTCCATACAATTTGTATCCAAAAGCAATCTGGCTATTTATCAGCTCCTTGAAAAGACACGTAGATTGAAATTGGAGTATAAACACCAGAGTGCACTGCGTTTCTGTCTATAGAGGAGTCACAACCTTATTTCAAAGAAAAATATAACTAATTGTATTGTTGAAGGTGGAGGACATATACAAGCTCACAGTATTCATTCATATTTCACTGTCTGAGCTATATTTGGCTCCTCAGTGGAAACATATGGTAACAAAGTGGCTGCTAAGGCAGCGTCATTGGTAAGTAAGACTATCAGATACTCTACTTTATAAAGAAGATAAAATACATTGTTCAGTGTTAAAGTAATATTCCACTGCAGTTCTGTTAAATAGAGTAATCTCCCTAGCTCCATTACAGATAGCTGAAGCCCCCCCCCCCCCCCCACCCCACACCTTTAAGACACTGTCCTAATGTGAACTGATGCAGATCAAAAAGCAGAGCGTGCAGTCATTTCAATAATTGGGGTATTCTGCCCCTGTGAATAAATTCACGTTCCACAAGAGTCAGTCGATCACACCCCTGCCTGGCATAGCACCCTACTACAATGGGCTGAAAGAGCATTTGGACATGATGTTCCTGAAATAACTGAATATCTAAATTAACTTAATTTAGATATTCAGTTATTTCAGGAACATCATGCAGCTTAGTAAAGTACAAGATAGATTACATATTAAACATCAAGAACAAGATTAACTTTTTTTTTAATTATATAACAGTTTCCTGGTCAATGTAAAACAGAAGAGAAGTATTTAATGTATATCTGTTTGATGAGAATACGGTGTCAGGTAATTTTAAAAGGCAATTAACGTATGAAAAGATAATATTCACAGAAAATGTAAAGCCAAATCAAAACAGCTTAATGTTCAGACCATACAATTCACAGTTTAATGCTTTAGCTGCATACACACACAACGATTTTGTTACTAATGATTTTATGAACGATTTTATGAACAATTTTATCACTCAGATTATCTATCAATTTTTGAAAGTGTAATGAACGATTTTTTGAACTACAAATGATTTTTGTAACTTCCCTTAATGAAAATCGTTCAGTTGGTCAGTCAGAATGAACTACAAACGGGAACGCACATGAACGATAATCGTTCATCGTTATAACTCAGAAACTGAAAGATTTTTTCAACGATTGAACAATAACGACACCGTTATAGTTAAATCGTTCGAAAAATCGTTACGTGTGTACACACCTTTTGAAATACAAGCCCAATAACCAAGCACTGATGACAATACGACATCAGCAAGTGATGAGATTATGTATGTACCATACAACCAAATTTGTGGCCTGTCTGAAAATAACAATATGCTTGGGTGCATTAAACCTACAATGTAATATTACTAAAGTATATGATTTATAATTCTACTACAGAGAATCTGAGGGATGACAGGAAAGTATTGTATACCACACATAACTCATGCGCTGTCAGCTAAGATCTGTGGAGGAACAGAAAAAAAATATATACATTTTCAAACGTGCAGAAATGGTGCTTCTATTTACCAAAATTATACGGAACATTAATGTCCCAGATTTTAAACATTCAATTAAACACTCCAGATAATGACGAATTTTCTTCTGAAATGAATGTGGAATAACTTATGGTAGAGAGGAACAATATGACTTTTGCTCATAAAATACTAAGCACAAAGTTTCCAACATGCAAAAGTGTTGCATTAAATTGAAGCATAAAGAGCAGAGTTCTTGATGTGACTATCGTGAATTCAGGTCATCCTTCAAAACAGGATTTTAAAACCATAAAGATTTTCAAGCAGCAAAGTTCTTTAAAGCTTCACAATTATCGTGGACCCAGGGCGCTCCCCTCAGGTATTCTACATACAGATCTGTGGTGGGGTAACAAGGTTTAGAAGCAGCATCTAACTCCAATTAGTCTCATTTGGTCTAGTGAACACATATAGAACCATCTCCATCGTTTTCTAGGCACTATGATATCAATCTGACAACACTACACAAAGAGACTGGGATAATCCAAGATTGGATGTTAATTTCCTTTTACCCAGAAATAAGCAAGGTCCAGACATTTGTGTATTAAGGGGTCTATGTATCAAACCTGGGAGAGAGATAAAATTGTGAGAGATAAAGTACTAACCAATCGGCTTCCAATTTACATGTTGCAGGCTGTGTTTAAAAAATGATAGTTAGGAGCTGATTGATTGGTAATTTATTTGTTACAATGTTATCTCTCTCTCAGCTTTGATACATAGGCCCTGATACCTGTTGATATGTTTAATTTATGATCTGAACTCATCATGTAACATACTAGCCTACGCTTGAATTTCGGGTAGAAAACCCTCCAGCATTCAGTCTACTTCTGCAGTAAAGTGGGTAAGTCCCTGATGGGGAGCCACAAACCCCACACTTGCCACTGGGACCTTTCCCTCCAGGATTTCCCTGAGAGGAATCCTACAAAGTTAGCTGCTAAGATGTAATCAGGAAATCTTATAGTAATCGCGTGCAGGCTCCATGACATGTTATATTTACAACACTTGGCTGTGTGCCACGCAATAGCAAATTTTAGGACTCGTTCAGATTATTTTTATATATTTTACATACATTCCATTTTAAAGAAACTTCAGGCATAATTAAAGTGTTACTAAAGCAGGCCTTTCAAAGTACTGTGCATTACAGCTATATAGTTTATTCTAAATGTACCTTTGTATTAATTTAGCCATTTTCTGGGAGAAATAAATACTCATAATTATTAACAAGAGTTTTAACATCCAATGTACTAGCCAAAGTATACTCACTATGAACAACAAACTGCAAGATGTATACCATCTTTCAAAACCAAATCCTGATTGGCTACGAAAGGTCACATGAGATCAGCGTCAGAGGACACAGATAGCTCACCTATATAATACCAGAGAAATATTACAACAAGCACCAAAGTCGAGGAGCACAGTTTTATTTGATTTTTTTTTATAAATTCTACTTTGCAATTAAGCTATTGCTAAGTCTATACTTGTAATGTTAGAACTTTCCCATACGTAGCAGGTTGGGTGTATCTGGTTCGCTGTACGGCCCATTTGAACCAAGTTGTAAAAACAAATCTGTGCGCGCTAAGCCATTTAAACCCTATAGCTACAGAGACTATCAAAAGGACTGCATACTGTATATCTGGCCCTTACATAATGAAGACACATATTAAAGTGCTTAACATGACAGTACATATCATCGACACTAAGAAAACACGTTAAACAAAAATTCAGCATTTTAAAAATACAGCATTCCCATTTGTCTCCAGGACCCAGCATTATTCCACAGCAAATCCACTTACTTCTGCCATACATCTGAGCAAATTAGAAAAGCTTTCAACTCTTTGACAAATTGTCAGTAACTGCAGCACGTGAGTAAACATATACAATTCTAAATACAATAAAAAATTAACTGACATGAAATATGTTTTAATTATCAATAGAACAATAATATTTTTCAAAAAAAGTTTAAAGGAAAAACAAATAGTGTCTTGATGTGAAAGGAATTCCTCATTCATGCATAAACAATATGTACACAAATGTCCCTGGGGGAAATTTCAGTGCACACAATGTAAATGGAGATGTGACTGCATACTGAATCAGGCAACCATTGATTCACAATAATAGAATCAACCCTTACACTGAATAAATTATCAGATTTTTCTGTTGATTAAGGGTTAAAATATTTGTCTGAACATTGCTTGCATTTTTCTTACATGCATCATATATTTAATATAAACCCATCAACTAACTGCAAGGGCGATTCGCTAAGATACTACAAAAGAACAGAACACAACTAATTTTGGAACAATTATTATAAGCATCTCATAAAGAGCTGACAATAGCTGTATTCACATTCTGTCTTGAAACAATACATAGTACCATTGAGTGAACAGGCTATGTAGGCAGCCAAGTAAAAAGCTGGGAATAGAATTAAAAATTATGGCATTACACCTACAGCTTCAGAATCCTAAATGGGACAATTCAATGGTGTAGGGTCTCCATAAAACAGATTTATTTGTATTTCTCAGTAGTGACTACATAAAAGAGGAGGGTTGGGTCAACAGGAACAGAGCCTGCCAATTAAAGAGCATGACTGCTGAGTAAGGACAGTAATAAATGATGGTTGGTACCCACCAGCTGGGAAAATCTATACATGTTTTAATTAAAAGGTTAAAATATTTCTTCAGAGAATAAAGTCAGCTATTAAACACGTACACACAATAATTTGTATAATAGTGTACACTTAATACTACCAAAACTGTTACTAGTTATTCAGTATTGCTTACACATTTATATATAAAGATAAGAAATTAGTATTAGTACTGATCATACTACTATCAGCAAGCTGTGTGGATGACAGTGGACGCCACCATCCTTGTTTAGACTTTATAGGCCTTAGAAGTAGGGCTGTTGATTCTGAACATCTTTTTTGGGAAAATAAACCAGTACAGACACATGTTGCCAGCTATTATGTTCTGTACCAGCTGCTGTGCTTTAGTTGATAACACACATTCTCTTTGCCCAAATCAACTCCTGACCAGAGTGAAGCTGGGGAGGCTGCAGTTGGGCACAGCCTAAGGCCAAAACATGGTGACACCAAGGTGGCAGATGCCAAGTGACAGCACAAACACTACAGCATGCACATATGTGCAGTGGGGATAGAGCCATGTTTTCAGGCAAACATACACACATAGCACCTACTTTGGCTTTCTGCAGTGGGGTGAAGCGCAGGTCATGAACAAATGGGTTCCTGACCGGCCTGGTCAGCTCCTGCTCCCGGCCAGTTCCTAGCCCCGAGGAGGCACAGCGCCTGTTCCTCATTAGCCTCATGTTGCTCAGTGTGTGGGGGCGGTGGGTAGAACAACAAGCTGGGGTGGAGGGGGGATTCAAATTAAAAAAGCAAATAGCAAATCTGAGCAGATCCCAATGTTGCTGCGACTGCCGCGAGTAGCCAGAGGTTCCCCAGATGGCAGGAGGGGGTGTCGCTGCCGGTCAGCCCGGGGGCAGCGTGATGTGAGGCAGGAGGGGGTGTTGCTGCCGAGCTGTGATGAGCCTGGAAGATGCCAGCGGCGCTTCTGGAGGGAAATGCCGAGATGTCCCCCTTCCTGTTCCTCCTGCGCAGGGGGATGCAGCCAGCAGTAATCCGGGCTGTGGGATGATGAGATGCGGGAGGAGGGGAGATAGAGGGGGGAGACGGCGGCTACTTAGCAGCGATTAGGAGAATGAGATCAGGGAACAGCAACGGGGATGTTACACAAAGCGAGAGCCACGGATGATGCAGCGGGGGAGGATCGGCTGGTCCCCGGGGACCTCACGCTGCCAGGAGAGCAGGACCCAGAGGCTGGGGACCGGGAGGAGCGGCCGGGTCAGTGTGTTGGAGGAAGCTGTGATCGGGGTTACTAACAGGAGACGGCAGCAGATGATGCGTTACACAGCGGCCTCTCCCCCTCCCTTTCTTACTCTCGTCTCCCCCCTGCTCGCTTCCTCCGGTAGCAGCCTGCAAGGGGGGAGGGAGCAAATACACTGTAGGGGTGGAGGCAAACCGGTTCTTCTCACTCTCAGAGACTAGTGAGAGCCGCAGACCGCAAATACAGGGATGTGTCGTGCTCGTGTGCCTGTGCCACTACTGTGTGTGTGAGAGCCAGAAACTGCACATACAGGAATGTGACATATGCCACTACTATGTGTGAGCCAGGAACTGCACACATTCAGTGATGTGATATATGCCACTGTGTGTGTGAGAGCCAGAGGCAGCACCTACAGGGATGTAACATGTGCCACTGTGTGCGTGTGAGCCAGGGACCGCACATACAGGTATGCTGTAACGTGCCACTGTGTATGTGTGAGAGCCAGAGACCACACATACAGTCATGTGACGTGTGCCACTACTATGTGAGAGGAATGCGGACACTGGGCCTGATTCACTACCAATCGCAACTGCGATTACTCACGCAATCGGCCAATTGTTGTGTTCTGCACATGCTTATGTATCACAGTGCGTGTGCGCGAACCGGCCACTGCGATCGGGACTGCAATCGAAGTGACCACGCAGACTCATCGCAGAATGAATGACAGGAAGTGACGTTTGTGGGTGGTGATGGGGTGGTCGGAAAAACGCAGACGTGCCAGTGCGTTTGAACACCATTGCAAGGGCATGCATAAATTAGCCACTGCAGTGCTGTTCGCAGCCTGAGTACTCATAGCGTGCAATGAAGTTAGCAATTCCTGAGTAAGGTGAGAGCTTGTACAAGTGTGCGTGAGGCTGCGATGGTACTCGATTGTACCAATGGTTTTGCAGTTTTGCTAAACATTACGGATGTGTGTAAGATAAAGTGGGCGTCCTTATGTTGTGCTGCGGTAGCATAGCGATCGCAATGGATTAGCATACTATTGCAGTGAGATTGCGTGCGTAATCGCTATTGCAATCGGTAGTGAATCAGGCCCACTGTACTAAATAAGATTCCCTATGATATATAAATGTGGGGAAATTCAATTGTTTTTGGGCGCGAGCAGCTCCCGTATAGAGTGACAGGTGATATTCAATTGTTTGTGCCGCAGGCATGCAATATTTCTGCTCGCAACCAGCTGAGGAAGCGAACAGAAATCTGCCCAAAGTCAGGCGTTTGGGCAATGCCCTAGTAGTTTGCACGGGTTTAGCCTCTTTACATATCTAATCCCACTGCATTTAGGCGCGACAAACGCACTAAGTAATGGGCGCTCACACCTAGTGGCACCAACATTTGAATATCGGCCATCATGACAATTGAATTCCGCCATCTGAGTCTCACCCTGTCAATTTATCCATAAACTGTGACTAACCTTCCCCCCAGATTAGTTTATTATATTATAGACAAGTGCAAACCCTACTGTCTTGCATTTATTTAAAAGCTAGAACTACTCTGGTTAATCAATTAGTTATTCAGAAATTGCTCACTGCTTGGTACCATATTTTGTCTGTCCATTGACCTTACATAATAAACCAGAGCAAAACTAGACTATTTGGTGCCCTGAGCCAAAAAGAGCATTTTCAAATAGGGAAGTAAGACGCGTGCCCAAAAAAGGGTTGTGACCTCATGGGGAAGAGGCATGACAAATCTGATTTGTCCCGATACAATGATGAAGGGGTACCGAACCCATTGTATCACTGTAATCCAGGTGTCACTATCAATTACAGTGTGAATCCAATGGCTGCATTGATGATACACAATAATTATGCAGTATAACTCACCTAATCTCGATGTAGGAGGCCGCTGGTGAAGCTGCACCTGCAGCAGGATTTGTCCATCAGAACAGCCGTGCACAAGCCTGGAGCCAGCAGTGTAGATCACCGACTGACGGTATAGAAAGAGTGCTACTTGTAGTGTATATGCAGCAAATATCAGCGGCTGGGAGATCCCTGTATGTACCCAGTGCCGGCATCTGAACTCACCACCAAGGGTGCTCGAGGTGTGTTGGTAACTCCTGGGTTGGGAATCGGTGGCTGTGTTCAGGACTGCCATCAGACATTTTGTGGCAGAAAGCTCCATTTGTAAAGTGTCTACCTGCCAAGTAAGAGGTGATAGGTTCGAGTTCCGGGTATGACAGTATTATGAAATGTGTGTGCCAAATAAAAGACGATGTGACTGAGGGTGCTTGGGGAGGTGGTCAAATGGAGGGGGAGTCGGCCAACGAGGAGATAGGGGCATCCAGGAGATGTCATGGATAAAAGAAAAGGAAGCTACAAGTGAGAATGATTACAAACAGAAAATTGACAAGCCCTGTGGTGTCCTGTACCGTGGCACATGTCACACCACCCTAGTTACGGTCCTGTAATAAACTGCATTGTTAGAAAATTTGCAAAAGTACTTTGCTTTGTTTTTTTTGTTGGTGTTACTTTCAAATAAAATTTTATTAGTATTTTGGACCCATCTCAGGTCACTAGTTATTGTGCAAGGTTTTTTTTATCTCTCTTCATCCACCTTCCCTTCTCTCTCCCACTATTCCTACTATCTTCCCTTATTTTCAGGGGTGCTGATAGGGTGTGGATGCTAATTACCCTGGCCATGGCTTTCCGGAGGGGCCTGGCCGGAGCCTGGGTCACTTTCTTGCCAGCTGGGGAACACACCTTAAGTCATCATGTGCTGCTGGTCAAGCTCCCCACAGAGCTTTTCCAGATGTCCAGCGGGTGGGTGTGGCCCTGCTGGTCATGTGATGTAGCTGTAGGGGAGGGTGGGGTGGGTTTGTCCTGGGAGCCTAACAGCGAGGGAGGAGGAAAAACAGAGGAGGTGCCTGTAGCAGCAGCAGATGTTAGTGAGTACATACACCTGACTCACCTGCTGCTACCACGGACTGGACTACCCTAGGGAGAGATGTACTAAGCCTTGGAGAGTGATGAAGTAACAACCAATCAGCTCCTGTCATATTTCAAACAGCGTGTAAACTGACAGGAGCTGATTGGTTGGTACTTTATCACGCTCCAAGGTTTTAGTATATCTCCCCTAGAAGAGTCCAGTCTGTGGTAACAGCAGGGGAGTCAGGTTTACCAACAGCTGCACACCTAGGGGACATTGTCTCACTTTGCAGCTCGAGTTGCTGGGTTGGTTGCTGAAGGGGACATATGCCCCCTTTTGCAGTGCATGGCGCCCCTCATTTGCGACTACGTGCATAGTACTGATTTGGCCATGCCCCATGTCCGCTCTTGGCGACCATGCCTATGTTTCCCCTATTTATCTCCATATTCCTCCAGTTTCCCCATCTCTTTACTCTTTCTCTCATGTTTTATTTGATGTAGTCTCCTGCTGCTCATATACACCCCCTGAACCTATATACCTCCATAGGCAAACGCAGGGGGGAGTGTTCCGGCTGCCTAGAAACCCCCCTCTTCAGCCCTCGCCATGACCACAATAGAAATAGTATTATAATAGACTTTTACTAGTCCTGCATGTTCTTCTCAGTTTAACAAATGAAATAATTAGCACCACCTATGGATGTTTTAACATGTATTAGCCAGTAATAAATAACCTGTACACCAACTAGGAGATCTGGAAAACATGCACTGTAATGCTGGGCGTACACTATACAAAAGAGCAAATGGTCGATTGTCATTGGCTCCCATACATTACCAGATTTTCATTCCAACCAGCCAGATTGGACAGGTATCTGACAGATAATTGTAGAGTGTATTCCCAGCATTAGGGATGTACTGCTATAGTGCCCAAAATGTACATATATGGCCAGGGCAGTGCTAGGTTCTTCTGCTGCTCCCCCAGACTCCCGGACGTGCTCCATTGCTCTGGAATGGTGCACACATCTGAAATAAAAACATTCAGCTCAGGCAGGATGGCCCTACTGCTGCATTTAATGACTTACTGTGGTCACTGGTCCTGTATATGCTAGAATTATGACACACAATACACTTTGTATGACACATATAATGGCTTACTGTGATCGCTGGTCCTGTATATGCTGGCATTATGACACAATATACTTTGTATGACGCA
The DNA here is from genome assembly GCA_031769625.1 of Taudactylus pleione. Lineage (NCBI taxonomy): Eukaryota > Metazoa > Chordata > Amphibia > Anura > Myobatrachidae > Taudactylus > Taudactylus pleione. Next base: position 1,585,535 of record JAUIMM010000185.1, read on the forward strand.
TATTAAAGCTGGTTAAGTGCTAATTCTACTCTTCATGGACTGGCCACACTCACTCTAAAATCAAGCATTTGGAAACCCCTCTCTAGAAATCCTGCATTTGCCACTGACCCCCCATTACTCTGTACCCTCCAGGGATGTGCGGTGAGGTAAATGGCCTGGGGGGCACTGGCTAGTATCAGAGCCAGATTTACAGATATATACATGAACCCAAGGGTTCATGTGGGCATTATACAAAGGTGCAGCACTATATAGTGCTGGAAATTTGGTGTGTTTTGATCAGGGATGGGCAAAAAAGGTAGACGGGGAGGCAGTGCCTCACCTCCCATACACTGTTTACTCCAGAGTTGTGACTATAAAAATGATTAGAATAATACAAAGATATTTATATTTACTTAAAATGTTTCTTATAATTTTTATAGTCAAAACTCTGGAGTGTACCTGAGTATGACAGGAACGGCTCTGTCTCACCTGACCGCACATCACTGGTACCCTCCCCCTATACCTCTATACCCCAGTTACCATATACCCTCCCCTATTACCTATATACCACTAGTTATATACATAGTTCCTATGACAGCACATTCTGTGGAACTAAAAGTCTCAGCACACCTAACCAACTGTTATGATGGGAACTGTGCACTCCTGCCTTCTGCTCACTGCTCCATTATTCATTGCATGGCAGAGTGGGCCCGGTTTGCCTTATCAGCCAGTGAGTGCTGTGAGGGGGGCTGTACTATAAGACACAGATGCATGCACATATCAGTGAGATCCATGCATGCATCTGTGTAAAAGCTTGTAAAGTGTCAAAGAAAAAAAAATTACTACATGGGGCCCCCCCTAAAAGCACAACCAGCCCCGGACTTTTCAGAGCCAGTCCTGGTTGTCTAAATACAGGGAACAAAAAGATGTAGGGGACTCCTGTATTTATCACAACCAGCCGGTCCTGGTTTTGGAAATACAGGGGACAAAATTAGTAGGGGTACCCTGTATTTTCCATAACCAGCACCAGACTTTTCTAGCGGGGGTCTTTTTCAGGTGCACTATCTTATGTTCCTAATTAAAAAATGGGCGGGGGGTGCCAATGCTGTCTCTGGCACAGGGCACCAAAAAGTCTAGTTATGCCTCTGATGGGATGTTCTAACCAATTAGTGCCTCCACCCAAGCTAGATATGAATTATAATTCGGGGCAGCACAGATAGTGTAATGGTTAGCATTACTGCTTCACAGCACCGAGGTTGTGGGTTTGATACATACTATGGCCTTAACTGTGTGGAGTTTGTATATTCTCCCTGTGCTTGCGTGGGTTTCCTCCGGGTGCTCTGGTTTCCTCCCACACTCCAAAAATATACTGGTAGGTTAATTGGCTTCTTACAAAAAATTTCCCTTAGTGTGTATGTGTGTGCACATGTGATAGGGAATATAGGCCCTGATTCAGAGCCGTTTGTTAACAGCAGTACGCTCGTTGCGTTCCGATGTTGACTAACCGCGCATGCGTCGGTGTTACACTGCGCATGTGCGTACGGCAGATTGCGAGTTTTTTTGTCACGTTCGTCAAATAGCGTACAGGAAGTGACATGTCAAATGTGATTGACAGAACAGGGCGTTTTTGGGTGTTGACGGGGGTGGAGATGGAAAAACGCAGGCGTGGCGAGGCGTTTTTGGGGCATACATACATTATCAAATGCGAACGTCAAATGTGTTCGTACCAACTCATACGTCACTGGATGATCCTCTTTCCCTTCAAAATGCTCGCACAGCTTAGGGTCTGGATTACTCGACCACATTGGCGATGGCCTTCTCCTCCGTCCCGGCACTCCACGATGTAGCATCGATTAATCACGGCTTGTCAGAAAAACAATTAGTGTTGGATTGCAAACCGGCTTGGTATGTGTTTGGAAATCAGTTTTTTGGGTTAGCACAAAACCGTACGCAGGTGGAAATCATAGCTGCTAATGTCAGGATTACACAATCAATTTGCGTACATTTGTGGGGGTTTATTTTGGCCTCAATTTTTTGTTTTTGGACTATTGTAACAATAATGTCATCATGTTTGTGTTTTTTAGGCCATTTTGTTTTTGCCAGGTGAATTTGCATCCTTATGTAAATTTTTAAACGTTCCTTAAAGAGCCCTTTTTTTTTTTCATGTAAAATGTTGTTGTTGTTGCCTTGTGGGCCCGGATTAAATGTAACCCATTTTGACAATAATGTCAGAATACAAAGTCGTACATTTTAGGTAAATTTATTGCTATCAAAAAACAATTTCATGCACATATTTTACACAAACATTTTTTACAGTGTTCATTCCAAAATATTTAATAATTGTGCAAACATAAAAGTTTTGGGAAACGTAAAGCAAAAAATTAAAAACAATTCACAAGAAAGGAGAGGGAAGTTTTGGCCAGAAAGGAATATGAGGCAAGCACAGAAGGAGTGTGGGAAAAGTAGCCAATGCTGTCAACGTTTTTTCCCCCGTTTGGCTGGGGGAGGGAGGGCGCCAGACCGGGTCCGGGATGTTATCGGGCTGGCCTGTCCAGAGGCAGATGTTGTGGCCTCTGGACTAGGCACAGGGCTAGGCACATTTGTAGGATTGGCTGATGTTGTGCCAGAGGTGGAGGATCCTGATGTTCCGGCAGGAAGGGAGGTCGGCTCCACCATGTGCTGGCGAACGAGCTGCTCCAGGGCATTGGCGATGCGGATGTTGGCCCTGGTATTTTCCGCCATGGCCTGACCAATGGTCACGTTGGCCGCAGCATTTTGCTCCAGGGCCTCAGCCACCCGTACCAGACTGGCGTCCATCCTCTGCAGAATCTCCGTATGGAAATCCGATTTAAAATTTAGTTCTGTGAGGAGGGACACTGCCTGCGAGGGGGATTGCCCTGGACTGGCTTCTGCAGGGTCCTCAGTCGGATGCACTGGTTCCTCCCCTGCAGAGCCAGCAGAAATTCTGCGGCCAAGGCTCCCCTCTGGAGCAGACTCATCCGCCTGTGTCTCTGTTGGAAAAATGAGAAAAGACTCACATTAGAATCTTCTACATATTGGCACAATAACATTTCAGAGTTGGTGACATCACAATATTTACCTTGGACAACATGAGGAGCCGCAAAGTCTGGCATGTCCGTATCCATGTTGGACACGCCAAACACCTCCACAGCCTGCACACACCCCTGTGCCAGCTCTTCTAAATCATTCAACTCCAATGACACAGGGGTGGGACCCCCACCTGTCCCCCTTGCATGCCTAGCCCTGTCCGCCAGTTTTTGCTTCAGGCGATATTTGAAGTCGGCCCATCTGTGGGTGAAATTGGAACCATTATCCTTTTGTTTTAAATGGCTTTTGGTTTTAGGGGGGGTCAAGTGTTTACTTACCGCCATTTGACATCCCGGGCTAGACGGACATAATCACCCACCCTATTGACAGCAACGGCTACCTCCTCCCACATTCTCCACTTCTGGCTTGCACTCATATTCCTGTCTGCCTGTGGCAGGATGTCCACACACTTCTGAACCAAAACCTCCATCTCCTTTCTTGTGAATTGTGGGTGCCTTTTCTTTTTGCCAGCTTTGGCCGGAACACTGGGCCCAGCAGCCTCTTCCATGTCATCCTCCTCACCTATTTGTTTAAATGTTGAGAATTGTAAACTTCACAACTTGCACTATATTATGTTGCAAATTAATCATTGTTTCCAAATGCCTGAAATACTTACCGCAAGACTGTTGCCCATTGTTTCCCTGGTCTGTAGCCATGTCTGAGCTCAAAACAAGAAATACACCAGAATGTTTGGTTTGGCTCGTGACGTATTTATGCATGCGTCCTTATTTTTCGGCCGCATCATTGATTGTGCGTTCCTATGATCCCTCCTTAATTTGTGCGGGAAACTAAACACTATTTATGGCTTGGGGCATCTCGAGTCGAGGTGGCGTTTTTGGATTGTTGGAGGTTACGTTGGTCGGAGTTGATTGTTGGCGGGTTTTGGAGTTTGCGTTGGTGGGAGTAGTTTTTCTTTGCTATATTTGCTTTTTGTTTTTCCGTTCGCATTTTTTCTGTTGGATTTCTTTTTGGCATTTCTTGATTTGGTAAGTTTTTGGCAGTCTAACTTTGGTTCAATTTGTGTCTCCTTCTTTTTCGGAATTTTCAAACGTTTTTTTTGCGTTATTTCATCTCTGTTAGGCTCTTTTTTGGCTCTGCCCCAAAGACCTTTTGATCCGGAATCTTATATATTTTCTCTTGGTAAGTTCATTTTTTCACTTGTTTTGTAAATGTTCATGTTTGTCTTTATGCAACTTTGTGTGACCTTACACTTGTAACCTTTGTTTTTTTTAGTCAGAAATGTTTATAAAATGTTGTTTTTTTCTAGCTGCGTATTTTTTAACTTGTATTTGCGAACTAATTAGCGCATTTTTATCAGTTTCTATTGTGACTTGTATTTGCGAACTAATTAGCGCATTTTTATCAGTTTCTATTGTGACTTGTATTTGCGAACTAATTAGCGCATTTTTATCAGTTTCTATTGTGACTTGTATTTGCAAACTAATTAGCGCATTTTTATCAGTTTCTATTGTGACTTGTATTTGCGAACTAATTAGCGCATTTTTATCAGTTTCTATTGTGACTTGTATTTGAGAACTAATTAGCGCATTTTTATCAGTTTCTATTGTGACTTGTATTTGCGAACTAATTAGCGCATTTTTATCAGTTTCTATTGTGACTTGTATTTGCGAACTAATTAGCGCATTTTTATCAGTTTCTATTGTGACTTGTATTTGAGAACTAATTAGCGCATTTTTATCAGTTTCTATTGTGACTTGTATTTGCGAACTAATTAGCGCATTTTTATCAGTTTCTATTGTGACTTATATTTGAGAACTAATTAGCGCATTTTTAAATGCTTATTCATCCCGTTAAATTGTTTGTGTTTTCCCTTTAGCATTTGTTGCTTACATTTGGCCCCAATTTGACGTAGTGTGCGCAATGTCGTTTTGCTCTTTGGGCAAATGTGTGTTTCTCCCCTTTTATGTTTTGTCTTGCACAAAATTTTGAAACAGAAATGCCCAGCATAAAATTATGTATTTTTATATTGTGATTATTTACAGTTTGCACGTATCATGACAATACCCCGGCATGTAAGCATCAATGGATGTTATCATCAAGCTAAGTTATTTTTTTATTTTTTGGGGGGTTAAAAAGCCTTACGTTCAAATCTTGCCATTTCAGGTTGATCTGGGTCGGATTGTTCTGGCCATGCTCCCGGAAGCCGACCAACCTCAATCTCGTCCCAGGCGTAGGCATCGTAGGCGTGCAAGGCCCCAGATATTTCGAACACGTGTCACCCTTTTTGGAATGCCCGATGATGAGGTTTTAAGACGCTACCGTCTTCCTCCCAAAATCATCATAGACACTCATTAATAGAGAGTGATCTTGAGCGGCAAATTGACAGTCCTACAGCAATACCACCACTTACGCAATTTATGGCGGTGTTACATTTCTGTGCCTCAGGATCATTTCAAACAACGGTGGGAATAGTGGCGGGCATCTCACAATCCTCCTTTTCCCGGATCCTGAGGGCAGTGATGGAGGCACTTTTCAAGCACCTCCATCATTTTATTAAAATGCCTTTGGATATGGGTGCCCTTAGTGTGGCCATTTTTACCAAATAGCTGGCTTCCCACACATCATAGGGGTTGTGGATGGTACTCACATACCACTTCAGCCTCCAGCACGGCTGGAGGCCATATTTCGCAACCGGAAACACTATCACTCCCTGAATGTAATGGTGGTATGTGATGCCTCCCTCCAGATCCTGTCCCTGAATGCAACATTACCAGGAAGTGCACATGACTCCTTCGTCATCCGGCAATCAGGGATATGGCACAAATTAACCAACCTACAAGCTGGTGATGCGTGGCTTCTGGGTAAGTGGAGACCTTTAGTACATAACAATGTTAAGCTTCATACACAGTGATCCTGATGTTGTCTATTCTTTTTCACAGGAGACAGTGGCTACCCTTGCACGCCCTGGCTGCTCACTCCTTATTTGGCTCCCACACCAGGGCCACAAAGTGAGTTTAATGCCGCACTTACAGCCACCAGGCAAGTGGTGGAGCGCTGTATCGGCCTTTTAATAAGGAGTGGTGTCCCAATGCAGCCAGAGGATGCCTTACCTGAGGATGGCCCCCCCAAGGTTGGTCGGAGGTCAGTATGTGGGGGGGCCATACGCGATGATGTGGTGGCCAGATATTTTAGGTAATTGTCAAAACAACAGTGTTTATACCCAATGTGGTACGGTTTGTTTGAGAACATCTAATTAATTGTTTTTATTTTCTCCATCTTCTGTTTTTTTGCATAATCTTTGGCACTCCAACGATGACTACTTCCTGCTACCCTTAAAAAACCTTTATGTGGAAACTTTGGGAATATATTATGGAACCCATATTGCAACGCCATATTTGTGGAATCATGTTGGCATGGTCCTTCATCAACCAGTTCTTGATTTGTTGTGTGTTTTTTTATAGTTTTTGGTATGTGTTGTATTTATGATTATCACTGTGTGTTTTGTTTGTGAGTGACCACTTTGTTTTTTGAGTTATGTTGTGAATAAATGTCTTGAGAGTGTAATTTTGTTCCTTTTTTTGCACGTTACAAGCAAGTGTAACCAGGTTCACACACGTTACATTTGCCTAAGGGGTAATCCAGTAATGACGCAAGTTGAGCTAAAATGTAATATGTTTTCTGGTTCCAAACCAACACCCAAAGGAATCCTGTACAATCAGTTGGCTTCGTAATATCGGCCTAAGCAGCTTGCCCCCCAAATAGGAACATGTAAAATGTAGTAATATATAATTTTGACAACACCAAAAAAGGGAAATGAGATTGTTACTGTTAGGTTTTTCTTGTGCCTGTTTTCCTTAAAAATACAACACACAATCTTAGTGACAAAAATTGCAAATCCTTGCTGGAAGAGTCTACTTATGTCAGTGTAAACAATCTCTGATTTTGAAACAACGAATGAGACAGAACGTTAAGTTGAAAATATTAATTTATTTACATTTTGAAAAAAAAAAAAAAAAACTAGTTCCTAAGGAGGACCGACATATGGTCAAGGACCACCAGCAGACCGATGATGTGTTCCCGCATACGGCCCACACAGCCGGCTAATTCAGCCCTATGCCTCTGTTCCTCTGTGGGTTAGAAAAGTGTGAGGATTAATACATCAATAATGAAACCACATTAAAAAACAAGCCAAAACAAGCAAACCAAAAAAGAAAATATTTGTCAGCAAAGCATAATTACACCGTTAAAACCCAGCCCCCCAAAATGGTCTAGCCCAAAAATACAAATCCAAAAAACAGATTCCGACAGGTGTGATATGTGTATGGTGAAATCAGCAGTAACAGGTAAAGGCAACCCGAAAATTCCACAAAAGTCTACCAAAAAACACAAAAAAAGGGAACGACACATGATTACATACAAGCAGTTTGTGGCGCAAAAAAACCAACATCAAAAACATACCGTTCGAAAAAACGGCAGCTCCAGAAGGCACTCCCTCGTCCTCCTCGGAGGTGCCTCCATTCCCCAAAGATCTTGGCGGGGTGATTTCTGATTCCGGGGAGGGGGTAGTTCGAAGAGGGGTGGTTGGAGGAGAGGGGGAATTGGGATGGAGGGGAAGGAGCCCCGAAATATCCGCCACAGGGTCTTGGCAGGCTGGGGAGGAGGGGGAAATAGGGGAATTTGGGGTTGTGGAGGGTTGGCTGGGGGTTGGGGAGAGTGGGCGTGAGCGCCGTCTTGGATGACGATGACGCCGTAGTCTTTGCTGTGCCCCTAAAAGATGTGAAACAAATTGTGGTTAGTTTCAACCAAAATCCGAGAAAAACACTATTTTATGACAAAAAAAATCAGAAAACATGGCCATGCAGATATGAGTACAATGAATAAATAGGACATACATGAAAACATGGCCATGCAGATATGAGTACAATGAATAAATAGGACATACATGAAAACATGGCCATGCAGATATGAGTACAATGAATAAATAGGACATACCTGAAAACATGGCCATGCAGATATGAGTACAATGAATAAATAGGACATACATGAAAACATGGCCATGCAGATATGAGTACAACGAATAAATAGGACATACATGAAAACATGCACACGCAGATATGAGTACAATGAATAAATAGGACATACATGAAAACATGCACACGCAGATATGAGTACAATGAATAAATAGGACATACATGAAAACATGCACACGCAGATATGAGTACAATGAATAAATAGGACATACATGAAAACATGCACACGCAGTTAGGGCCACAAAGATAAACATGAAAACCACAGTCCCTAAAACTTACTTTCAGCGATCTGCATGCGAAAGCATGCCAGCAAGCGGGGCGTCCGCCGTTGCAGGTCCGACCACCTGCGCTCCAGCTGGCCGATATGGCGGCGTGAGCCGAAGGAGCGCAGGCGGCCATGTACCTCCGCATATGCGGAACGCTTTTCGCGATTGGTGATGGGTGGAGGCTGGCTGGTGATCCGCCTATCCATCACCTCCGTTAGCACCAGCAGCTCGCGCCTGGTGAATGCCGAGGCTCTCATGATGGCAATGGTGTATTTGTTAAAAATTATTTTTAATAAAGACCCGAAAATAATTTTGATTGGCTAATGTATTTGGGTAATTAACAGGACCAATTCTATTGGTTAGTGTATGAGTCATGTGTTCGACAGGGCCACAAATCTCTTGAGAGTTATGATAGGCTTGATGCAGTGACATGCGTAAGCAAATTTAAATAAAGAAATGAACCCCGGGAAATATGCGGGGATAAAAACAATAGAACAATTGTTTAATTGGGGCTAACATGTATTTTGACAAATAAAAGCGAATGTTTAAGCCGTACGTATTCTGCGGTTAAACACAAACACGGACAAGATTAAAGTTTATTGCATTGTGTTAAAAAAAAAAAACAATTAAGGTAATTGATATATTGATTGGCATGATACGATTGAGGGAGGTAGGCAGAATAAACGAGCAGTTAATCGAAATCTGACAGTCCCACTTCCGGTTTGTACTTGTGCGTGCGTTCCCTTCAAGCCATTTCGGGGATGTACGCTCGCTATTTGGCACGCTCGTTAGTTAGAGGAGGGGTCGGTTGAGTTTGGGGAGGATGTTTGTCTGCGTTCGAAAATACGAGCGAGTGCTTGAATTTACATATTTTTTTACGTACGGCGAACGTACGAACGGCCACTTGCGTCCGGGTCTGAATGAGGGCCATAGATTGTAAGCTCCACTGGGGCAGGGACGGATGTGAATGGCCAAATATTCTCTGTAAAGCGCTGCGGAATATGTGTGTGCTATATAAATAACTGGTAATAATAATAATTGGGCCTGCTTGGGTAAGTCCGAACCTCAATCAATTATATATATAGTATGATAGTGTAAGGTATCCCAATTAATGAATAACTGTACCTATACCCTTTTCTTCTCTTTTCCAGGAATCAAAAGGGAGTTTCTTTGTCTCAACAAGGTAAGTGAACGCATAACAGTGGTAAGTAGGTATAATAGCAATATTTATATAAGCAGTTTAGTAGTCATATGACAATATCACATTGACATTACAATACTTATAAGAAGAATACATACAAGTCACCTCTCATTTTAAATACAACCATTGAACAGATCAGTCAAAATAAGCATATTGAAGTATATAGATAATACATTAGAATTAGGTCCAGGGGGTCCCGCACCGCACACCCTGCACCTATAGTATACTTAGCTCTCCGGAGTCCCACGTCAGCGCCGGTTTCTGCACTGTAAAAACGTCTGGAAAATGGCCACCGCACCCATTTTCCCGTCGTTTGCGCATGAGCAGTACAGGGAAAATGGCCGCTTTCCCAGTGACCTGCGCATGCACTATAGACTATGGGTACACTCTAGTGAACAGAGGGCATGAATCAGACCCGGTCGCAAGCGCTGAGCGCTTGCAACCGGGTCGATGGTGGCCCACAGCGCATGCGCATGACGGAGCCGGCTCCGTCGTGCGCATGCGCGAGACCCGGCTAGCGACGGGCACTCCGTCGCTCCGGGTCCCGCAACAAAGGGAGCGAGCTGTCGATGTTGAGTGACAGCTCACCCCCTTTGGTGGGCGAGCTGGGGGGGTGGCTGCCCAAACGGAGGCGTTCCCATGAGAACGCCTTCGTTTGGGGGCGGCTCCACTGACATCACGAGTGATGTCAGTGGATAGATTTCAGCTCTGTTAGAGCCGAAATCTCTCTGGGGCTTGCGGCCACGAGATCCTACCATAATGGTCTCGTCGCAAGCCCGATGGTCGCGATGGTCTTGACCATCACGACCATCATCATGGCCGCTCGCTATAGCTGTGGGTGGTCACCCACAGCTATGCGAGCGGCCAGGAGGCCATTCTAAAGAAAAAAAAACCTGGCCCTGATTCAGAGCGAGCGCTCTGTCAGAGCGACCGGGTCTGAATCAGGCCCAGAGTCTATAAGTGTGGTGCTGACTGCGCAGCCGCCGGAATGAGAGGAGGTAGCCCGTGACGGAGACTGCACACGGGTCCCCTCCTCTCTAGAAACACCCCATATTAGAAGTAAATGACTCAGTATTACAATAATAGTGTCCTTGAGTAGGAGGAGTGACAGTTTAAATAGCAGTTCACAAGTCCAGTGGTCCAACCCTTTACTACTACAGAATCCTTCTTTAGTAACCACTTAGTTGAAATGAGGTGTGCAGAATGAGTTATGGGCTATAAAGTAGTACATTCCTGACAGGAAAGGTAAAAGTCCTCAGATTCCTTCCTAGTGATGACTGTACATGAAGATTATATACTTAGTGCAGTGTTTGTGCTGGATGACATACTTACGGCTCAATAGTCTTAGCAAACTCTTCTGTTAGTCTCCTCTGAAATAATAAGTTTGAATAGCTGATGTAGGACCTGCAATAGTGGTCTTAGGCAAATGCAGGTTTAAATATAGTGTCAGGATGCGGCCTGGGATCGGCCACTACGTGGGAGGACAGAGGTGCGCACGGCAGCGGCTGGTGTAGGAGTGAGGATTAAGGTAAGTATGTATTTGTTTATGTCTGTGTATTTGTAAGAGGCATTGGGGACCATTTCTGGGGGGCACTCTAAGGGACAATACATAGGGGGGACACTACTGGGGGACGCTGGGAATAAACTCCAGTTACCTGTACCATGGACCGCGCCCCCCCCCCGCTGCCCTATTTACCCCTTAATTAAGCTTAGTTACCTCCCCTTAATTAAGGCTATTTGCCCCCACCCGCCACCAAGTAAGAAGATCTTACCTGGGTTCAATACAGCAGACCAGTCTGCAATGCAGCTTGAGGCAGCCAGAGGGACGCTGTCACGCTGGGTCTGGGCGTGCAGAAAAGCTCATCGCCGCCCAGCTGTTTTACACGCCCACACAAAAGGGAAAGGGAAATAATTCAATTGCGTCCCAATAAAACAATTGAATTCCCCTCTAAGTCTTTCTCCAGATAGTATGGTACAGGATCAAACACCCTGAAAGAAAAAGTCTCGAAGAGCTATTAGAAATCAGCAAACTGATGCTTTCAAGATTGGTAAATCTACAAGTTCCTCATGCCAAGTCTTACATTTTTTATTTTTTTCCTGGTATCTTTTGCTTCTAGTTTTTCTGGTCTCCCAAGTTTCGAGTTTTTTTCATTTTTCTTTTGCCCTTCCTTGGTGTCCAGAGTCCACCCTGAAAGGGGGAGTACTGTCAGGATGCGGCCTGGGATCGGCCACTACTCACCTCTGCGCCCGCGTCCTTGGGCTTAGGTGTTCAGTCACTGGGAGTGGAGGTGAGATTTGACTGAGTATTCTCTCTGGGGTCTGCTAGGGCTTCCGTGCATGCGTCCTGGTTCCCATGGTGCCGGGCATGAGCGCAGCTATGTTGGTCCATATCACCTGACTAGTCTCACCCAATGGTAGTCCTGCGGTCACTCAGCTGATCCTCTGATTCAATGACCAGCTACCTAAGGGTTTTTAAGTCTGACTCCAGGAACAAGAAATTGCTGTTCAACTTTGCTGTTCCAGTGACTGTGATACTCACCAGTGTTTCTGCATGTTAATTCCTCAGTGTGTTGCTTCAGCCTTCTCGCTGTTCTCCAGTGTTATTTGCATCAGCTCCCAGGCTGACTTCCAGTATGTCATTTCAGTTCTCTCACTGAACTCCAGTTCTTTTCATAACAGCTCTTGTGTTGTTTTTATTGTACTGTTCACTTCTCCAGCAGCCTCCCTGTGTTACTGGTGTCTTTTTTCACGCTAATTACTAGTTAGCTCTCAGCTGGAACCTTTACAATTCTCAGTGCATTCCTGTGTTACATTTCGTTGTGTTCTCAGTGTAAAGGTGCATACACACACAACGATTTAGTAAATGAATGATTTTAGTAAACGTTTTTTGTTCATTTTTTCAAGGGAAAAATGAACGAAAATCATTTATTTACTAAATGTAATGAACAATTTTTTTGAACTACAAACAATTTTTGCATATTCCCTTACTGAAAGTTGTTGAGTTGGTCAGTCTGACTGAACTACAAACGTGAATGTGCATGAACGATACTCGTTCATCGTTTTAACTCAGAAGTGAACGATTTTTACAACGATTGAACGATAAATGATATCTTTATTGGTAATCGTTCAAAAAATCATTGTGTGTGTATGCACCTTAAGTCAGAGACTGGTTCCTTTACAATTCTTAGTGCATTCCTGTGTTAAATTTCCCTGTGTTCAAGCATGCAGTTCACACGCTGATCGTCTGTGTTCAAGTATTCAGTTCATACGCTGATCTCCTGTGTTCAAGTATTCAATTCATACACTGATCTCCTGTGTTCAAGTATTCAGTTCATACGCTGATCTCCTGTGTTCATGTATTCAGTTTACACACTGATCTCCTGTGTTCAAGTATTCAATTCATATGCTGATCGCCTGTGGTGAAGTGTTCACTAGCTGATCCCTTGTGTGACTCCTAGTTTTTTAGTGTTTATGCTGGCCTCTAGTGTTATATGAGGTGAGCACTCGAAGGGGAATTGCTTTCCAACCCCCCTCTTTCCATTCCTGCCAGTGGCTTGAGCTCCTTGTAGCAGCTTCCATAAGCTGTACGTGTTGTCCCCTGAGTCTCCACAGACCTTGTAAGTGGAGGAGCACAAACCTCACAATCAGGGATGATTCTAGACATTTTGCTCAGGGCGAAAGTTCCCAGTTGCACCCCCCCCCCGAAAAAAATAAAGAATTGAAGAAATAACTTTTTTTAGATGGCGTTGCTCTACGCGCCCTACCAGAAAGGGGCGTGTCCTTGTGGAACACCCCCAATTCATCACACTGTGGGGCGTGCCCAGCACTTACAGAGGTACTGGGCTTTCCCCAAGCTCTCCCCTCATGGCAAATAATTGCCGTGCGCAGTGAAGCACCTTACACAGTATGTCTTACACAGTAATGGCCTTTATAACACATTATGCCACACACAGTAATGCCCTTTATAACACATTATGCCACACGCAGTAATGCCCTTTATAACACGTTATGCCACATGCAGTAATGCCCTTTGTAACACATTATGCAACACAGTAATGGCCTTTCTAACACATTATGCCACACGCAGTAATGACATGTATAACACATTATGCTATATGCAGTAATAACCTGTATAACACATAATGCCACATGCAGTAATGCCCTGTATAATACATTGTTCCACACACAATAATTAGCTTTATAATATATTATCCCCAATTAAAATTACACCACACAGTAGTCCCTTAGTCATGTTATGACACACAGTGTTGCCCCTTTTAGACAATGCCCAAATTAGTGTCCCTTATACACAAGGCCCATCAGTAGTAGGGCCCCTAATACAATACTACAGTAGTAGTGCCCCTTATACAATGCCCACAGCAGTGGTGCCCCTTAGACAATGGCCCCAGTAGTGGTGCCCCCCATGCAGTGCCCCCATTAGTAGTGCCTCCAGTGGTAATGCCCCTATAGTTGTGCCCACAGTAGTAATGCCCCCTATAGTAGTGCCCACAGTAGTAATGCCCCCTATAGTAGTTCCCACAGTAGTAATACCCCATTAGTAATGCTCCCCAGTAGTAATCCCCTCTATAGTAGTGCCCCCATTAGTAATGCCCCCAGTAGTAATGCCCCCACTAGTAGTGCCCCCAATAGTAATGCCCCCAGTAGTAATGCCCCCTATAGTAGTGCCCCCTATAGCAGTGCCCCCAGTAGTAATATCTCCTATAGTAGTTCCCCCAGTAGTAACGCCCCCATTAGTAATGCTCCACAGTAGTAATCCCCCCATAAGTAGTGCCCCCAATAGTAATGCCCCCTATAGTAGTGCCCCCAGTAGTAATGCCCCCTATAGTAGTGCCCCCAGTAGTAATATTCCCTATAGTAGTTACCCCAGTAGTAATGCCCCCATTAGTAATGCTCCACAGTAGTAATCCCTCCATTAGTAATGCCCACAGTAGTAATACCCCCTATAGTAGTGCCCACTGTAGTAATGCCCACAGTAGTAATGCCCCCATTAGTAGTACCCCCAGTAGTAATGCCCCCTATAGTCATGTCTCCCAGTAGTGATGCCCCCTATAGTTGTGCCTCCACTAGTACTGCCCCCTATAGTAGTGCCCCTATACTCGTGCCCCCAGTGCTGGTGCTTCTGAAAAAAAATAAATTCAAACACAATACTTACCTTAAGCCCCGCTCCCGCTTCTGCTGCTGTCCGGTCCAACTGCGGCTCCACGGATCTATGGGAGAGACGTCATGAGGTCCCTCCCATAGTGCTTTCTGCTGCAGGGAGGGAGCCGGGTGCCCGCTGGTAACAAATCTCAGCGGGCGCCTGGCAAATGGAGCCTCCCTGCTGCGGCTAGCAGGGGGGATCGGAACAGGTTTTTTTTTGCGTCTGGGTGTTTTCTTTTTTTTTCTCTTTTGGGACCCAGTGGCGCCCTCTAGGGGCCAGCGCTCCAGGCGACAGCCCTGTTAGCTCGCCCCCTAGAACCGTCACTGCTCACAATCATATCTAGCATAAATAGTAAACAATACATACTATGAGCAGTACTTAACTTATACATTTATAATTAAACATCTGTTTTATCAACTACCCATAAGATCTCCCTTAATGAATTTGTATGAATTACAACTCACTAGTACTTATAACAAACCAAGGGGTGCTGTGTGCTTCACTGGTGTTACACCAACTTTAATATCAACATCAAGATAAAGTACTAACCAATCAGCTTCTAACTGTCATTTTACAGGCTGTATTTGAAAACTGACAGGAGCTGATTGGTTGGTACTTTATCTCTCTCAAAGCTTGTATAAATCTCTTGCTAGGGGATATGTATCAAGCCTTGGAATGTGACACTGTAAAGTGGAGTAGTTGCCCAAAGCAACCAATCAGCATCTAACAGTCATTTCAAAGTCTGTGCTAGATAAATAATATTTTGAAGCTTATTGGTTGCTTTGAGCAACCTACACTTGATTTTTCTCCAAGGCGTGATACATCTCCCCCTTTTTATATTTTTAGAAAATATCATTAGTCTTTTTACTTAATGTAACATGTCACTAAAATCGAGCCACTACATCTGACATAGATAGTGGATTCACCCCTGATTCAGGCCCATTGTCTGATGATCTCCAGACAATAACTATAATAGGACACATCATATGAAAGAGGAAACTCCCCCTTGTAATAAATTGTACCCGCATGTGTTTAGGCCAGTTTGTTGGCTATAGGGCTCTCTTTTTTTTTTAGTGCTGTGTGATTTTGTCTGGTGATCACAGATGATCACCAGACAATTTCTGCTAAAGGGGCTACATATCTCTGATATGTGAGTGTCCACACTTTCATAGGTGTAATTATAGGTGTGATAAGGCATGTAGTCCACTCCCGCTCATATACGGAAAATGTATGTTTTCTATAGCAGAGGGTAATATTGTCTGGTGTTCACAGGTGATCACCAGATAATAACTGCCTACCAATGAGCCACATCATTTTAAAGTGGTGCCCATTTGTTTGCAACCATCATTATGGGGGTGATAGGGCACATAGTGTCCTCTCCCCATAAATGGATATAATGTGGGGGCACCAGGCAATAAATACTACAGGGCCCCAACATTTGAAAGCAGGGACAGTCAACCGTGCTATGCATATCAAATGTGATCATGTTTGATATAGGATGGCAACCAGCACTTGTTGGGAATGGAGGAGGCCAATTGAGAACAAACAAAAGAAGCTACTAGTATGTATGGCATTTACTGACACAAAATCAAAGCTACTTAACCAATTAACTGGCTAATAATGTTTCCAAAAATGTCCCCAAAATTGTAAAAAAAAATATTAAATTATTTAAATAATACCTCATTAATAAATCGGGTTAAATAGTATTATTTACATTATTTAATCATTTAAAAATGTCATACGTTCAGGGAAATTTTTGGAAATGTTTTTATTATATATATTACAAAAAAGTTTAGTGTTGAATATTATAGTGTAAAACACAATCCAGTAAGAAGAGCAGCCATCAGAAGGTGGTGGGCAATCCTGCTCTATCCAATCATTTGTGATTGTAGCCGTCATCACCATCAGCCCTATACCCGGTACAAGAGATTTATCTGAAGTCGCATGTGGCTAACGTGTGTATGACTCTAAATAAGTCTTACTTGCTGCATGTGCTTAGCTACATCGTTGTATGCACAGTGTAATAAACCATAAGAGCCATCCAGAAATTGGACTTGCATGCAACTCAGAAACAGTATTGCATGTCTGTGGAAAGGAATCTAATTGCCAGGAATAACAGAAACAGAACTGAAATCCAGGGGCAGAACTATGGGAGACAATGGAGGCGCCTGCCGCCGGGCTCCAGCACTGAAGGGGCACCTCATCCATTGTCCACAACATATTCACCACACTTAGGGTTGTAACTATGTACCCGGAGTGTACCGTCACGGCCGCCCAATACATGGCACTCCTTCCTGGCACCTGTGAAGCCACCATACACTAGTGGAGAGCTCCATGTCAGACCATCAGCTGCCGCCTTTGTCTATAGCATGCGAATTGCAATATTACAGTGTCAGCGGCTGTGACGGGGGGGCACCAAATTAACTTGCCTCCGGGCGTCTGGGATGAATTTCCGCCACTGCTGAAATCAACATAATGCAAGCTCTCTCTAACACTAAGCTATATCTAATGTCAAACTGTGTAACATTTTAAACATATAATTTTGAATGAATGCTTATATAACACAGTTTCCTACTATCCCAGAAGGCCCTGGAGACTTTTTGAATTTCAGGATGCTCTCCTGGACTCTCAAGCGATTAGTCCAGCCTCCCAGATCTCACTCACTTCCCCTGGACAGTGTCCAGGTGCTTGACTAGGTGATTTGTTGCATTGTGGTCTTGTCCCCTGCAGCACAATGCCACAATTCGCCACATTGTACAACATGGGGTGAGGCTGCTGTGATGCAGTTTGCAGCACCACACAGCCACAGTTTTTCTCACTGTGGGAGCTGAAGAAAATGGAAAGAATGTGTTACAGGTCCATCAAAATAATCTTGTGTTTTTGAGTATTGTTTATGCTAGCCACACATTCTACAATTGATGGATCATATTCAAAAGCTCTCTGCTGAGCCTGGGCAGGATAGGAGTATGATCAGAGAAGCCCCAAATGGGTGTCAATGTATGTTTAGCTTTGAATCAGCGCTAATAAATCTGACATGGATGTAGATGCTGGTGAGAGGGTGGTTTTTCAAATGTCAGAGTCTGGGATTAGGAGATAAAATGCAGGGCTATGAAGACATACAATGGCAAATATAAGTGCAATAGCTGTATAAAGGCCCCCGTACATCAGCAACTGATTGCAGCAATTGTGCAATTTGCAATCGATTGTGTATAAAAATCTTTCCCTTTTTCAATCGATTGTGGCAATTCCGCAATCTGCATTGAAAAAGGGAAAGATTTTTACACACAATCGATTGCAAATTGCACAATAGCACAATTGCTGCAATCAATTGCTGATGTATGGGGGCCTCAAGATGTGAAATGTCAATAAACTTTACTGCAAGGGCTGATGAAGAGATCAAGTAGATTTTGAGTGCACGTTGCAAACATGCAGATCTCATTGTGATCATTGCCGTTATTCAGTAGCTGATTGGAGGAGGGCCAACAGACAGTGGCGAAGCTTGTGAGTGGTGGGCCCAGGTGCAAAAATATGCTGTTGTCCCCCCTTCTATCTAAGCCCCACCCAGAGTTCATAATATGCCACTCGGTAGTTCACCACTTGACAGCCAAACAATACAGTGTGTCTAATAATAATCTGTGCTCCCTTTTAATCAAATAATAATCTGTGCCCCCTTTAAAGTTTAAACTCACCATTGTCTGATGTCAGCAGCCCTGCTAGGAGACTCCACAGATGGGTCTGCTGGCAGAGGGGGACAGAGGAAAGGCAGAGGGTAAGTGGGGGAGGCAGCGGATGATGGGGGAGAGGCCGAGGGTGACACACTGATTTTTTTCATTTTAGCTTACCAAACCTCCTCCTAATGCTACAGTTTCTGCCCTATTGTTTCCATTTTGTCCACCCATATTTCCTATATATTGTAAGCTCATATGAACAGGACCCTCTACCCTTTCTACATAATTATGCTTATGTATCTATGTGAATATTTACTGTCTGTATTAATTTGTACTTATGTTTCTTGTTTTCAGTTTGATCTCCTTGTACGTCATTGCAGAGCCATCATGGTTCCTTATAAATAAAATATATTAATAAAAAATAATAATAATAAAGGTGGCACATCATGAGTTAGAGCATTGTGTATGATACTCTGGTAACTATATATGTTTATAAAGCCAAGTCTGCCATTACAAGTGTCCATGATAGATTCTTCTGTGCTCATCCAATGGAGCATACACACGGTCAGATTTTTTTTTGAACGATATCGTTTGAACGATTTTTTTTTAAAACGATTTGAACGATTTTTGTAACGATGTAGTCAACGATTTGAACGATTTTTATAAACGATGGACGATTTAAACGATATTGGACAAATCTGACAGAAAAAAAGGGTGGAAATTCAAATGAGAAAGATTGGCCCAAAGTCAATGATTGACAGGGAAATGCTGGGTGTGACTAGCATGAGGGAATAAAAAGCTGGGGGCCATTTTAAAGCTTTGCATTTCTTGCTCTGTGGCTAGTTTGGTTCGGTTTATACCAGCTAAACATCGTTGCATTGCTAATTTGCTCCGCTTTGTTTTTGGCTTGCCTTTTACAAAGTGTGTTTATTGTGCTATAGTGACATGGATCCTATTCGTCAGCGAATGTTGGTGGCCTACGCAGGAGTCGCAATTTTGTCTGGGAGGGAGAGGGCTGAGAGGAGGAGGAGGCCTCGCTCTTGCTGGACAAAGGAGTGGCTTTTGCAGAGGGATACCATGTCCCATATGCCTTTGCTCATGGAAATTCGTGAGAATAATCCGGATGACTACCGGAATTTCTTGCGGATGGACGTCGTTGTCTTTCAGGAGTTGCTGCAGCTTGTGACTCCTGTTCTTCAGCGACAGGATACGAATATGAGGAGGGCCATATCGGCTGAGGAGAGGCTGGTGGTTACCTTACCATATTTGGCTACCGGAAGATCCTTGGCTGACCTGAAATTTAGTTCCCTCATTTCACCTCAGGCGTTGGGCATCATCATACCGGAGACGTGCAAGGCCATATACCAAGCCCTCCAGCCCCAGTACTTAAAGGTATTTAAAATTATTATTTTTATTTGTATGTAATGACATACTGTGTTTTTTTTTTTTTTAACCAACTGAGGTAATAAATTTGTAGGGAAAAGGTTGGAATCGGCTCAAAAATATCGGCGATGACGTTATATGTTTGCCGATTTTCATTATCGCCGTATTCAATTTAATTTAATTACATTTAATTAAACTTTTTTGAGCCATTGAAAAGTCAATGTAAAATAGGGGGATACATTTTTGCCAGCCTTTAGCAGGTTATAAAAAATGCAGATTTTTGGTGTTTAGGGGTGCAGCCAGGAGTGGTTTCTAAAAATAAGGTGAACCAAATGTGTAGGGGTCAACCGTATTTTAGAAATCAACCCAAGGCTGCAGGGACTAATAGGCTATGGGGGTAATAGGGGGGCCAAAGAATGTAAAACTTTTGTACTTTACAGTGTGACTACATGTTCCAGAATGTCTGCCCTTTGGCATTTGTGGAACTATAAGTGCCAGCAGACATGCAGCACCTGTACCCCCACTGTAAAATACATAGTTAAATAGAGACAAAACATACACACCGTGACAAGTATAACTTTATTTCTTACCCCTACCCACTCACACAGAGCCGTAGCTAGACATTTTGGTGTCCTGTGCGAAAAAAAAATCCTGACATGATTTAGGGAGCTTCTGGAGGATAATAGCTAGAATTTAATTGGTTGCTATGGGCAGCATCTCCACTTGTAAAAACCCATACATTAGTAAATATACCCCTTAGCGTCTACAGACACTGCAATCATGCTTTTGTGTCTTCAGATGCCACCAGCGGTCGGACCATTTAAAATTGCCCCAGCCCTGTGCAAGGTGCAGATCATCGTCTGAGTATGGCCTCCAATGTGAGCAATTCAGCGTTTCTGTGAGCAACCACTTTCAGCAACACACCTGTGTCACTCCAATAACACGGCCTTACTATGTTACACGTGCGTCTGATTATCCAGCCCCCTGTAACTGCCCAGGATCACCCAAAACATTTCTATTACACCTCAATATGTGTCTCTATTTCTATTACCCCTCAGTACACACAACAACTCCAAAATACCCCCCAGTACACACAGGTCCCCCGTATTACCCCCCAGTACAGTGCCCACGTATGGCCCCAGTACACAGTGCCCATGTATTGCCCCAGTACACAGTGCCCCCGTATTGCCCCAATACACAGTGGCCCCGTATTGTCCCCAGTGCCCACGTATTGTCCCAGTACACACAGTGCCTCCATATTACTCCACAGTATACAGAGCACCCCCTTTTCACCCACAGCACACTGCCCCCATTTCACCCCAGTGCACACAGCACCCCTATTTCACCCCCAATACACACAGCAACTTCATATTACCACCCAGTATACATAGTGCCCCCATATTACCGCCCAGTACACACAATGTCCCCAAGTTTCCCCCCAATATGCACAGTGCCCTCATGGTACCTTTTTTTTTTTTTTCCTCTGTAAAAACAACAGTGATTCAGGCGAGGAGCAGGTCATGATGTAGAGGAGGGCTGATTTGCGCAGCACACTTTGAGCCTGGTGGTAAGTTCAGCCCCGATATATGTGGTGCCCTGCCCTGTGCATCTGATTTTGTGAGCACCACAGGCTCACACCCACGTGAGCGCCATAGAAGGAGGAGTGGCGCGCTTCTCGCAGTGCTTCCACTGTATTCATTGCTAGAAGACACACCACCTCCAGTGAGATAGGTAGGGGGCGAGGCCATGCATTGTAGCTATAGAGACTGCGCTGCGCTAATGCCGTCAGTCACAGTGACCAGAGATAGACATCTCTGGCCCTTGCCTCCGCTGCCGCTCATAGAGAGAGCCGTGCCCTAAGCGCGGCTGTCAGTGTGTGTGTGACAGAGGCTGCTGAGGAGAGAGGAGGCCGGCCCAGCAGTGCAATCAGTCCCTGCCGCAATTAATATGTATAGCAGCGGTGTCCGCCGTATAGTAATTGTGGTGGATGGCTGGTTCCGCCCCCAGAGCTACTGCACTCTGTGCGATGCTACCGGCCGCACCACCCTAGCTACGGCCCTGCACTCACACATACTTACCTATACCAGATGGTCTGTTCTCTAGTAGAATCCTTAATGATTGCCCCTGCAAGTGAAAGAAAATATACTCACCTATATCCTGGCGCTGGTCTGCGCACCATCCCCAGGAACTTTGACAACCAAAAAAAAGAATGCCGTCCAGACGGACTCACTATCTGTATGTGTGTTGCCACACATACCGATACCTTGCGAATGCCAGCTGATGGGCCAAGCACGTAGCTGGCACGTTCTGCCAGCCAATCAGCGTCCGCACTGACTGTACAGCGGACACTGTGCCTGATTCAGACCCGCTCGCAAGCGCTGAGCGCTGGTAAGCGGGTCGATGTTGCCCTACTGCGCACGCGCATGATGGAAGGAGCTCCGTCGTGCGCATGCGCGAGACCCAAATAGCGACGGCCAAGCCGTCGCAATGGGTCTCGCACCAAAGGGGGACATGCTGTCCATGGTGATTGTCAGTACACCCCCTTTGGTGGGTGTGCTGGGGGCGTGGCTGCCCAGACGGAGGCATTCCCATGGGAACGCCTACTGCCTGGGGCCGGCCCCACTGAAATCACAAGTGATGTCAGTGGGAGTGCTTTTGGCTCTGATAGACGAGACCCTACCGCAAGGGTCTCGTTGCAAGCCCAATGGTCGCGAGAGTCTTGACCATCGCGACGATCTTTTTGGCCGCTTGCATAAGCTGTGGGTGGTCACCCACAACTATGCGAGCGATCAGGAGCCCGCTCCAATAATAGGTAGGATGGCCCTGATTCAGAGCGAGCGCTCTGGTCACAGCGTCTGGCTCTGAATCAGACCCACTGTTTGTCTACCGCATAAGGCATTTACCACATGGGTAATGTCAGATGGGCACTGTCATGTGGGAAATGTCAATTTGCAATATGACAATGTCAATTGTCAATATGCACTGCCCACTGTAATGGTGGCCATTATACAGTGCACCCAGTAGTAATAATGCCCCCTGTATTATGCCCCCAGTAGTAATGCCCCCTGCAGTGGCCCCAGTAGTAAAGGCCCCTGTAGTGATGGCAGTTCTAATGCCCTATTAGTGCCCTATGTAGTACTGCTCCCTGCAGTTACACAGTAGTAATGCCCCTTGAAGTGTCCCCAGTACTTTGGCCCCCTGTAGTGCCGCCAAAAGGAATGCCCCCTGTAGTAACCACCCCTCCCCAGCCGGGTGCACACACACATCCAAAAAAAAACATAAAACACTCCAGACCTGCTGCCGTCCATCCACGGCGTCCGTTCCTCGGCAATATGGAAGTGACATCATGGGTGATGTCACTCCCATAGTGCACTGTGCAACCTAGAAAATGGAGCTCAGGAGTGAGCTCCCTTCTCCGGCTTTTGCTGATGGCGGCACGGGGGGCAGGGGGGGTAGAGGAGGAGCCAGGTGCTCGATGGTAACACAATGTCAGTGGGCAGCCATCAATTTGGTGGAGTGGGTTATCTACTGGGGGCCGCCCCTAGGAAGATGCCTAAGCTTGCCTAGTGCAAGCACCGGCCCTGCATGGTTGAAAACTAATAAGTTATGTCGTCAATATTAGTACACCCTATGCTGTGTCCCCATGAAGTGGCCCCCCTATATGGTTCTCCCTATAGTGGCCACAGTATACTGTAATGCCTATTTTTGCACCACTCTAATGCATTGACAGTGCCCCTATCACACACATCAAAAATACTGGTCAATAAAATACCTTAATTCACGCACCTGACACAAACGTAATTTACCCTTCGCCGAGACTCAACTCTTGCACTACAGTATAAGTCATCACGTCTTTCTTCATTTGCCGTTCCTTTGAGAAAATGGATTGTGGGGCAGCTGGTGGCTGGATGTATGTCATTTTTTTTTTTCATCCTGCGCTCCCTGCAGTTTACACGACGCAAGCAGAGGGCACACCAGTGGCAGGTTGAGACATGGGCCAGTAGTTTTGGTAAACCCATGTGATTGTGGGCCATTGTACAAACACTCCTTTTAACCCTCCCTCCCCATTAAACCGGCCTTGCTAAGTTGTTTTTTTAGGATGTATTATTTTGGACACCAAGTTTGATTTTATGTAAGGATGGCATTTCAACAGTTTCACATTGTCTTTTCACAAACACCCCAATTGCCTGTCACCTTTATTGTTGTTTCACTCTGTCTCTGAAAACACTGCGTAGTAAATTGACCCTTGTAAATACTGTTTTTTGATCATCAAATTAAGAATTAAATGTGCTGAAACATATTTTATGTTTTTAATTTTAGTTCCCTGCTACAGTTGCCGATTGGCAGAACATTTCTGCGGAATTTGAAAGGAGATGGGATTTTCCAAATTGCGGTGGTGTCATTGATGGCAAGCACATCGGGATTACCCAACCCAGCAATACTGGCTCCTTGTACTTTAATTACAAGGGATACTTCAGGATCGTCCTAATGGCAATAGTTTCTGCCAAATATGAATTTATCTTATATTTCTGAATAGTTCTGATTACTCCAATTCCCCATTCCCCCTCTCATACCATCACCTTCTCTCTTTTAACCTATCCCTCTCTCCTTCCCTTCCTCTACCTCCTATGGCCACTATCACTAAGCATAACATTGATGCTATTGACACCGTTTCTTTTTCTTCCCAGCTTGACTCACTTCTCTCCCCTATCCTCTCTCTCTCTTGCCCTGAACAAGCCATTTCTCTATACAATACCTCCCTTACTTCTGCTCTGGACTCTGTTGCTCCGGCGATCACTATTCACCCCCGCAGATTTACACCTCAAACCTGGCATTCCAAATGCACCAGATACCTGCAAAAGTGTTCGCGAATGCCGAGCAACAGTGGAGAAGATCACGCTCTAAGGCTGATTTTCTCCATTTCAAATTTATGCTCTCATCTTACAGTGCTGCCCTTTCCCTTTCTAAACAGTCATATTTCAAGAACCTCATCTCCTCTCAGTCCTCAAATCCCCAACGTCTCTTCACCACCTTCAACTCCCTCCGTCCACCCCCTCCTCGCCTCCCCTCCTTGCTCTCTGCCCTTGATTTTGCTACCTACTTTACATCTAAAATTGACTCCATGCATCAGGACATCATATTCCACCAGTCCTCCTGCTATCCACCTCCTCTCTTCCCAGATCACCCCTCTCCTTCAATTCTACTGACTCTAACTTTCTTCCCCCCTGTATCTGGAGAGGAAGTCATGTCCCTCATCCAGTCCTCCCCCCCTTCCACCTCCCCCCTTAACCCGCTCCCTTCATGTCTCCTCCGCTACCTCTCTCCTTCTGCCTGCTCCCATCTTGCCCACCTCATTAATCTCTCCCTATCATCAGGCACTGTCCCGTCTGCATTTAAACATGCCCTTGTCTCCCCCATACTAAAAAAACCAACCCTTGATTCCAACACTCTCTCCAACTACCATCCCATCTCTCTCCTCCCTTTTGCTTCCAAGCTCCTTGAGTGTGCTGTTTTCAAGTGCCTTACCACCTTTCTTTCCTCTCATTCCCTCCTTGACCCTTTTCAATCTGGCTTCCGTTCTCTCCACTCCACTGAAACTGCCCTCACAAAAGTCAGCAATGACCTCCTTGCTGCTAAATCCAAGGGCCACTACTCTCTGCTCATTCTCCTTGACCTTTCTGCTGCTTTTGACACTGTGGACCACCCTCTCCTTCTGCAAATCCTTCACTCCCTTGGTCTGCATGACACTGCCCTCTCCTGGCTATCCTCCTACCTCTCTGACCGATCCTTCTCTGTCTCCTCTCATGACTCCTCTTCTCCCCCACAGCCTCTTACAGTGGGTGTTCCCCAAGGTTCTGTTCTTGGACCTCTCCTTTTCTTACTCTATACATCCTCACTAGGTGAACTCATCAGCTCTTTTGACCTCCAATATCATCTCTATGCTGATGATACTCAGATCTACCTTTCCTCCCCTGACCTCTCTCCCTCTCTCCTCACTCGTGTCTCCAACTGTCTCTCTGCCATTTCTTCCTGGATGTCCCAGTGATTTCTTAAACTTAATATGTCTAAGACTGAGCTAATCATCTTCCCTCCCCCCTACATAACCACACTTCCCACCATTTCTTTATCAATTGATGGCACAACTATCTCCTCTAGCCCCAAAGTGCGCTGTCTTAGAGTTATCCTGGACTCATCCCTCTCCTTCAAACCACATATCCAGAATCTCTCACAGTCCTGTCGCTTTCATCTTAAAAATATTTCCAAGATTAGACCCTTTCTCACCCAGGATGCCACTAAAACCCTCATACACTCATTGGTCATCTCCAGATTGGACTACTGTAACCTTCTCCTATCTGGCCTCCCCAAATCCCATCTCTCTCCTCTACAGTCTATCCTTAATGCTGCTGCTCGGCTCATCTTCCTCTCAAAACGCTCTGCATCTGCCTCCCCTCTCCTACAAGCCCTCCACTGGCTCCCCTTCCCCTTTAGAACCCAATTTTACGGTTCTCACGCTCACTTACAAAGCCCTCAGCCATTCCTCTCCCACTTACATCTCTGATCTCATCTCCCTTCACTCTCCTGTCCGCCCTCTTCGTTCAACAAATGCACGCCGCCTTTCATGCCAGCTGATTACTTCCTCCCACTCCCACCTCCAAGATTTTGCCCGTGCTGCTCCCCACCTTTGGAACTCTCTCCTGCTTCCCATCAGACTCTCCACCTCTCTACAATCCTTCAAATGGGCTCTCAAGACCCACTATTTCATCAAAGCCTTCCAGCTCTCATCTTAACTTGTTACTACATACTCCTTCCTCCCTGCCTACCCCATCTGTGTCATCCCTGTTTGTCTGTCCCTCCCCCTTAGAATGTAAGCTCCTACGAGCAGGGCCCTCTACCCTCTTGTGCATCTCCTTACTATACCTTCATCTACGTCTTACTCTCTACCAGGGCACCTAACACTTGATTGCTTTGCATTGTTGCTTATCTGGGTGTTATGGTCATGAATGTAGCAATGTATATTATCCATGTCCTCTAATGTATTGTATTGTACTGTACTGTAAGTCACTGTAAATCAATCTATTTGTTTATGTACTTTGTAAGGCGCGGCGGAAAACTTGTGGTGCCATATAAATAAACGATAGTAATAATAATAATCTTCATTGATGTAGGAAAGAATGGTCGAGCCTCCGATGGTGGATCATTTAAAAACACAACATTTTATGAAAGGATGGAGAAGAACATGTTACAACTACCTATTGCTAATGATTGTTCACATGGGTTATCATTTGCATTTGTGGGTGATGAGGCATTTGCCTTGCACAAACATGTCCTTAAGCCATTTGCCCGAAGAACATTGACACCAGAAAGGCGAATTTTCAACTATCGTCTATCCAGAGCCAGAAGAACAGTGGAGAACGCCTTTGGGATTTTGAGTAATCGTTTTAGAGTTTTCCACACAGCTATAAATCTGCGTGTGGATAAGATAAATTGGGTGGTTCTGTCAGCATGTGTCTTACATAACCTTTTGCTGCGTGAAACACAAGGACAACCCAGTTTGACAACAGGAGTTTCCACTGAACCGGCACTTCCAAACTGGTCCTCTGTCAATCCTCCCTTGCTTCCCCAAGGTGTCACAGCAGGGGCCAAGCAAATCAGGGACCGATACATCTCTTATTTTAATGGTGAAGGTGCCATTCTCTGGCAGGCAAACCGTGCTTAAAAGTTTGGAAAAAATTACCTGACATACAATTTGTATTTACCAGGAAAAATAAATTGAACCCTTCTTTGTTATATGTTTTCCTGTGTTGGCTTTTTTAAGTTGTCTCTTTACTTTTTTTGTTCTTGTACATTACAAAATTATACAGACCTGAGAGTAACTCCAAAGCTTCAGAGACCCAAACTCCTGGCCTCTAGGTCCAAAGCATTACCACCCTAAATCACTTAGGGTAAGCCAGGGATTTTGGGGGGGTGGGGAACCCCTCAAAGAAGTTTGCCCCCCTCCCCAGCACCCCCGGCTTATGCTGATGATCTTAATTTTTTGAATCTTACAGTTGAACTACAAGTGCCAGCATGCCTGTCATTATGCTCTTGTGGAACTACAAGTGCTAGCAGCTATGTGACACCTGTCAGTTCACTGTAAAATAAATAGTTAAATAAGTGTGGATTTCCCCCCTACTGCAAATATACGCAATTATTAAAATATCTAGGGCCCTTTTTCGCAAAGCCAGCCCCCCAGGGCCAATTTGGGTACTTTGTAAAATATGTCCAAAAACATTGTTTTTAATCATCTACAAATGTTCGGAATCAGGGTGGAAAATGTGTTTATTAAAACCATACTCCTGGCCGCTCGTTAACTTGTGGGTGACCACCCACAGCTTTAGCATGCGTCCAGGATGATTGAACATCGACCCACTTGTAGGCGTTCTGCACGTGCAAGGGGGTCTAAATCGGACCCACTGTCTAGTCACAGATTTAAAACAATAGTTATAAATTTCAAATACTAAAGACATTAATTGTTTTGCTTAATAATATTTAATTAAAATAAGTTTTTAAATAAAGACAGATGAATTTTGAATTTTAAATTAAATATAATTTTTAATTTTTATTATACAAAAAAAAAATCGCCCAGGAATACTGGACAGGATATTCTGGGTAGTGCCAAGCCAATGAGTGCCTTGAAAATAAAGAATACTCAGATCGGGGCTACAAGGCTTCATCAGCTGCTGCAGAAGTATTGCATGGGCCAAAAAACAAATACAACCCAAACTGGGTAAAGCAGAAGATCAAAAAATATTCCGAACAATGTCAGCGGAAGTCAACACAAAATATGGAATGCCAAACATTCCAAAGGAAGGGCAACGATAAGGTGAAGAGAGTCCAACATTA
Source organism: Taudactylus pleione (assembly GCA_031769625.1). Lineage (NCBI taxonomy): Eukaryota > Metazoa > Chordata > Amphibia > Anura > Myobatrachidae > Taudactylus > Taudactylus pleione. The sequence goes on from JAUIMM010000185.1 coordinate 1,614,175, forward strand.
TGGTATTATGAGCAAGTGTCCAACATCCAGACGAAAGAGAGGGAGAAATCGGGCTAAAAAAAAATTAACAAATATGCCATAAAAAAACGAGTCTACAAAAATTAGGTATGCAAAAAATCCTCATGGGCAAGAATGGCCAATGGACTCCCAACAGCAGAGTGAAGGGCAATTGAGGACGGCCCAGGAAGGTTTGACGGTGACGGAGGGGATCCCGACGCAGAACGGGGAGACATTTGTGGAGGAGAAATTTGGGGAATCGTCGCATGGAGGTGACTGGTACTTATTTCCGTGGGAAGACTTTGCTGGGGTATGTATGGGCTTATCGTTGTGGTTTCATCCACCTCATCAGTCATACCACGATAAATAAGCCCATATATAAGCCGCCGGCAATGAAATTGGGTTCGGGGCTTCATTTTCCTCAACTCATTGCCCATGTTGATACCGAAAACTGTTAAGTCATCCGAATTTGTCTGAAGAACCTCTTCAGCATGTGTTAAAAATCTTTCAGCCCGATCAGGTCTGGAACTTGAGGCTTGCGCCCCCTTGGCTGCCAACCTCCGCCTCTTCGCCGCTGGCTGGGGCTGCGGTGTTGTTGGTGGCGCCTCCACAATGCTTGCCTCAAGTTCCGTTAGCTCACTGGTTGGAGGCTCAGGATCCACTTCCTCCATAGGACGAAGCTAGGAAAGAAAATATCAATTAATTTCAAATTATTATTAAAAAAACAAAAACAAAAAATTTAAAAAATGAAATCAAAATAATTTCTAAAATAAAAAAACAAAAAAACACCTACATCACTAAATAGCATTGGAAAACTATATTTAACAGGTTCTAGAATATTCAAAAAAAACTATATAGTCCATGAACTTACAGAATCCTGAGTCTCCACTACTTCAATAGGAGGATTCACCTCCACGGCCGCCTCCAGTGAGCTAACTGACTGTGTCTCCGCCTCTTTCATCAGGACAAAGGACAGGATGTCGTAATACCATAATGTTGGTTCTTCACCTCATCTGCCCCAGCTCCCGAACGTTTGGCATTCTCATATTTTGTGTGCTCCCGCATAAAGGTTGTTCGGAAATTATTGATCTTCTGCTTTACCCAGTCAATGGTTACACTTTTGTTCAGGGCCTTGCAATACTCCTGCAGTTTCACATAGGCCTTGTGTTTCAAGCCCCGATCTGAGTATTCTTTCAATTGCATATTCCACAGACACTCATTGGTTTGGTAGATTTCAATAAATCCTGTCCAGTATTCCTTGTTACCAGGCATGTCTGAAATACAAAGATTCAAAGAGACATTAAAAAAAAAAGGTATATCAATTATCTTAACATTAAAAAAAAAAGCCTTTAAAATAAAAAAAAAAACTGGCCCATCAAAAATACTATATCCTATGTCGCTGAGATCCATTTATGCGCTAGCACGTGCTGTGCCTCTACCCGTGATACCGGTGAGGGCTTCTGTCACATAACCAACATGCCAGGTTTTGCAGCAGCATGGCAGGTCCTATATGACATGCCAGGTTTTCCCATAACATCGCAGATGATAAAATAACAACATGCCAGGTTTTGCAGCAGCATGGCAGGTCCTACATGACATGCCAGGTTTTCCCATAACATCGCAGATGATAAAATAACAACATGCCAGGTTTTGCAGCAGCATGGCAGGTCCTATATGACATGCCAGGTTTTCCCATAACATCGCAGATGATAAAATAACAACTTGCCAGGTTTTGCAGCAGCATGGCAGGTCCTATATGACATGCCAGGTTTTCCCATAACATCGCAGATGATAAAATAACAACATGCCAGGTTTTGCAGCAGCATGGCAACTCCTATATGACATGCCAGGTTTTCCCATAACATCGCAATTGATAAAATAAAAACATGCCAGGTTTTGCAGCAACATGGCAGGTCCTATATGACATGCCAGGTTTTCCCATAACATCGCAGATGATAAAATAACAACATGCCAGGTTTTGCAGCAGCATGGCAGGTCCTATATGACATGCCAGGTTTTCCCATAACATCGCAGATGATAAAATAACAACATGCCAGGTTTTGCAGCAGCATGGCAGGTCCTATATGACATGCCAGGTTTTCCCATAACATTGCAGATGACAAAATAACAACATGCCAGGTTTTGCAGCAGCATGGCAGGTCCTATATGACATGCCAGGTTTTCCCATAACATCGCAGATGATAAAATAACAACATGCCAGGTTTTGCAGCAGCATGGCAGGTCCTATATGACATACCAGGTTTTCCCATAACATCGCAGATGATAAAATAACAACATGCCAGGTTTTGCAGCAGCATGGCAGGTCCTATATGACATGCCAGGTTTTCCCATAATATCGCAGATGATAAAATAACAACATGCCAGGTTTTGCAGCAGCATGGCAGGTCCTATATGACATGCCAGGTTTTCCCATAACATCGCAGATGATAAAATAACAACATGCCAGGTTTTGCAGCAGCATGGCAGGTCCTATATGACATACCAGGTTTTCCCATAACATCGCAGATGATAAAATAACAACATGCCAGGTTTTGTAGCAGCATGGCAGGTCCTATATGACATACCAGGTTTTCCCATAACATCGCAGATGATAAAATAACAACATGCCAGGTTTTGCAGCAGCATGGCAACTCCTATATGACATGCCAGGTTTTCCCATAACATCGCAGACAAAATAACAACATGCCAGGTTTTGCTGCAGCATGGCAGGTCCTATATGACATGCCAGGTTTTCCCATAACATCGCAGATGATAAAATAACAACATGCCAGGTTTTGCAGCAGCATGGCAGGTCCTATATGACATACCAGGTTTTCCCATAACATCGCAGATGATAAAATAACAACATGCCAGGTTTTGCAGCAGCATGGCAACTCCTATATGACATACCAGGTTTTCCCATAACATCGCAGATGATAAAATAACAACATGCCAGGTTTTGCTGCAGCATGGCAGGTCCTATATGACATGCCAGGTTTTCCCATAACATCGCAGATGATAAAATAACAACATGCCAGGTTTTGCTGCAGCATGGCAGGTCCTATATGACATGCCAGGTTTTCCCATAACATGGCAGATAACAACATACCAGGTTTTGCAGCAGTGGCAATGCTGATGCCCCACTGAATACATTGTCCACAACTGGTGTCTCCTCCATGTCCCCCATCACCCCGCCCAGCCCCTGCTGCTGATGGCCTGCCGCTCATATAAAAAACAATGTCCCCGCTGGTGTGTCCAACATTTCCCCCCCCTCCCCCCCAGCACTGCCCCGCTGCTGATGGCCCGTAGCTCATATCCCAAACAATGTCCCCGCTTGTGTGTCCTCCATTCCAGAGGGGAAGATTTCCAACTTTCCCCCAAACTGAACAATAAGTAGTCGAACACAAGTCCACCTACTTAGTCAACCACCTCTGAAAGCCGGTACCACTGCTGCCTGTCTGCATCCTCCTGGCCCGGTGGTGAGGGCTCCCAGTCTGAAGCGCTGGTGGCTGGGGGAAACGTGCCTGGGCTCTGAGATACTGCTTGTGATGCCATTGAGCCGCTATTGCAGAGGGGGAGAGACACTAGCAGCAGCTCAGCTGATACCTCATCTGTATTGTCTCCCCCTTCAAAATAGACAGTACCTCCAACATCAGGAGGCACTGCCCCCCCCTTCCCCCGCAGTGCAAACCCCACTGGATGCGCCCACCCCCCAGAATAGCCATTATCTCCAACTTCAAGAGGCACTGCAGCCCCTTGCAGTGCAAGCGTTACTGTAACTGCCCTACCCCCGCACTCTAGTCGGTACCTCCAACTTCAAGAGCCATGCACCCCCACCCCCGCAGTGCAAGCTTCACTGTATCCAGCCCCCCACGCTACAAGGAACACTGGGCAGAGCTGCCATCAGCGCCAGCAGAAGGTCAGCACTGTCATTAGTGCCAGCAGGAGACTAACTTTAGAGGGAATATATGTATGTGTATGGTGTGTGAATATATGTATGTATACTAGGGATGTGCGCCGGACCATTTTTGCCGGATTTGGATTTTGTTCTAATTCATCGTCCGGATTTGGATTTGGATTTGCCAAACTGCGGTGACTGGCTTTGGATTTGGATTTGGATTTTTTTACAAAAATTTACTAAAAAAGCTAAAATCACATAAATTGGTCTTTTTTTTCATCCTGGAGTATTATTAACCTCAATAACATTAATTTCCAGTCAATTTAGACCATATCACAGGTTATAATATTGTTTTCAACATTATTGGCCAAAGGTTGCAGTGAGCTGACTGGTTACTAAGCGACAAAGCAGCGGCACAACGACACAGACACCACAGTATAAAGCACATCTATGACACATTGCCACACAGCAGTGGCAGAAATGAAAAGTAGTGCACCCACCCAGTGGGGTACGGCCAGCAGAATCACAGTACTTGTTTACATAGTGGGCTACGGCCCAAGGAGTCACAGTGCACAATCTTATTCACATTACACCGCACATAGGGCCTGATTCACATTACACCATAAAGTAGTGTCTCTTATTTATGTTACGACACACAGTAGTGCCCCTTTTACACAATGCCCACAGTAGTGACCCTTTTACACAATGCCCACAATAGTGGTGCCCCCTATGCAGTCCCCTTAGTAGTAGGATCCCCTATGCAGTGCCCCCAGTAGAATGCCCCCCAGTAGTATGCCCCCCCAGTAGTATGCCCCCCATTAGCATGCCACCAGGTAGTATGCCCCCCAGTAGTATGCCCCCTATTAGCAGCCCCCCCAGTAGTATGGCCCCCCCAGTAGTATGCCCCCCCAGTAGTAGGCTGCCCCAGTAGCAGGCCCCCCCCAGTAGTAGGCTGCCCCAGTAGCAGGCCCCCCCAGTAGTAGGCTGCCCCAGTAGTAGCCCCCCTGTAGTATGGCCCCCCCTGTAGTATGGCCCCCCCAGTAATAGTAAGCCCCCCCAGTAGTATGCCCCCCCAGTAGTAGTAAGCCCCCCCAGTAGTATCCCCCCCAGTAGCAGGCCCCTCAGTAGTATGGCCCCCCAGTAGCAGACCCCCCAGTAGCATATCCCCCCCAGTAGTATAGCCCCCCCAGTAGCAGGTCCCTCAGTAGTATGGACGCCCAGTAGCAGACCCCCCAGTAGCAGACCCCCCCAGTAGTATAGCCCCCCCAGTAGCAGGCCCCTCAGCAGTATGGATCCCCAGTAGTAGACCCCCCCAGTAGCAGACCCCACCCAGTAGTATAGCCCCCCCAGTAGTATAGCCCCCCCAGTAGCAGACCCCCCCAGTAGTATAGCCCCCCCAAGTAGCAGGCCCCCCCAGTAGTATGGCCCCCCCGCAACCCCAGTAGCAGACCCCCCCAGTAGCAGACCACCCCAGTAGCGCCCCTGGCCCTTGCACAAGTAAAAAATAAATAAATAAAAACTTACCTGATTCCCCGCTCCTGCGCCGTCCGCTCTGCTGTCACACGCTGAGGGGGGAGCCGGAAGACGAAGCTCATGTGTGAGCTCCAGCTGGCTCCCTCCGTGCAGCAGCCAATGAGAGTCTGTGTGACTCTCATTGGCTGCTGTAGCAAACACACAGCTGCCACTGGCGGCTGTGTGTTTGTGTCTGTGTAGGGCAGACCGCTATCACAGCGCTCTGCCCTACACAATAGGAGCCCTGATGTTGGATTCTCTAGTGAGAATCCGACATCAGGTGGCCGCCTTTCGGCCCCGAACGGGGATCCGAGTCAGGGGGTGAACACCCGAACAGGGTTCGGGTGGACTCGGATCCTCAATGGTCGGAGCGGTTCGGATTCCACAGAATCCGAACCGCTCATCTCTAGAATATACAGTATGTATGTATATATATATATATATATATATATATATATAAAAAAAGCTCATAGGAGCAGGGTCCTCCCTACTGGCTCACAGCCCTCTTCTCAAGCACTTCAATAACCACCTTCACCTTCCCAGTTGCATTGTGTATGGAATCATGTTGCTAATTGTTACTTATTCTCTGTGTATATTTTGGTTACTGTATTGTAAAGTAAGTTTTTGTGCACCCTGTACTGTATATACGGCACTGTAGACCACTTGTGGCGCCCTATAAGTAAAATTTTATAATAATAAAACATATATATAATTATTTAGCATTTAGAAAAGAAGGCCCTCAAAAGGGTCTTTAAAATAACTTCTCTTATGGAAAATACATTTTAGCTCAGGCCATTACATAACAGCTAATGAGAGGTTCAGGAACTGAGGGTCTGGTTCAGCTTTGGGAATAGAATGACAAAGCACATAACTGTGAACCAGGACAAACCATATTGCAATGCTAGGGGTGCAAATACATACATTTTATTTTGCATGTAGGGTAAATACTGGCTGCTTTTGCATGTAGCCCACAAATACTGCACAGCTTTACTTTTACACTGCAATTTAGATGTCAGTTTGGACACTCACCCCAAATCTAAATCTCTCTGCACATTTTACATCTGGACAACCTGTAGTGCAGCATGGTTTCACCAAGATGATCAGTTACGTGCTGTTTCTCACTCTATTCCCAAAGCTGAATCAGACCCTAAGTTCCTGCTTGTTCCTGTTGAAAAATAGCACTACATATCTCTGCATCCCTGCAGCTGGGATGCAGAGTGTCACGGCTGCCGACACTTGGGACTCCTGGAAGGAGTCAGGCCTACTGGGGACTATAAACTGAGGTGGTTTTAGGAATGACCTTTTCATGAAATCTCAGTAACACAGAATAAAAGTAAATAGAATTTATTCACAGGCAGAATATTATAGCAACGTTTCACATAAAGTCTCAACAACACAAGAGTTCAGATAGGCAGTAATCAGTATAGGAGTAAACCCCTGTTTGTAAATAAAGTCTGATACAAATGTGGTAGGGAACCCCGAGTCCAAATGAGGCAAGAACTTAGGATGGTATAATGGACCTTACTAGGGTTGAGCCCTGTGATGTACTAAAAGTCGGAGCAAGGTTGAACCCTGTGATGCAGTGAAGATCTGTGACAGGGTTAAGCCCTGCAATGCAGTGAAGATCCGGAGCAGGGTTGAGCCCTGTGATGTAGTGAAGATCCGGAGCAGGGTTGTGCCCTGTGATGTAGTGAAGATCCGGGACAGGGTTGAGCCCTGCGATGCAGTGAAGGTCCGGAGCAGGGTTGAGCCCTGCAGCGTGACAAGGATCTGGAACATGGTTGAGCCCCGTAATGTAGTGAGGGTCCTGAGCAGGGTTGAGCCCTGCAACGTGATGGGGATCTGGAGTGGGGTTGAGCCCCGCGATGCACTAAGGGTCCGGCGACGATAACTGTAATGGTGCAGTTGACAACTGTAGTAAAGGTGAGTTCAATGTCCATGGAAGTAGAAGACAACAGGCAAAGTAAATAATCCAGCAGGGAATGCAACCACAGCAATGGAGCATAATAACAATACTTAGGCAATGGCAATGCTGAGCTCTGTAGTGTGGCTGGTTACCAGTATCAGAAGTTTAACTGGAACATGGGCAGAGATATAGCAAAGTCCACAGCAAACCACAGGCACAGCAGGGATCTGGCAGGGGTCCAAGAAAGACCTGAAAGTATTGTTGCACAGACACTGAGACACAGTTAGTAACAGGATTTATACTAGAGGTCTGTGATCCATAGGAAGTTCAGAACATGTGACCCAAATGGAATCAGGTTTGAAATAATAAGCAATCAGAAATTCCACAACCTGACAACATCTTTGAGACAAATGATCATTTTAACTATCCCCTGTATGTGGAGAACGCCGGCAACCAGGATAGCTCCTCCAACGACCACAATGGAACTTTGGCAAATGTAGTTTATCTTTACATACTGAAATATTCACAGTCCTGACAGTACCCCCCCTTTTTGGGTGGTCTCCAAACACCCACCAGGTTTTAAAGGGAATTTAGCATGAAAATTACGTATCAATTTATGACCATGGACATCAGAGTCTTTAATCCAAGATCTCTCCTCTGGGCCATAACCCTTCCAGTCTACGAGATATTGCAATTGATTTTGATGCTTACGTGAATCCAGAATCTTATCAATCTCAAACTCCACACCTCGAGAAGTTGTTATGGGAGGTACTTTAGACAAGCTGTCGTGAAATCGATTAAGAATCAATGGTCTAAGCAAGGAAACATGAAAGGAGTTAGGTACACGCATAGTTGGAGGTAACTGTAACTTACATGCCACTGGGTTAATAATTTTTACAATACGAAAAGGCCCAATATACTGGGGAGCAAACTTCATAGTAGGTACTTTAAGTCGAAGATTTCTAGTAGACAACCAGACATGATCCCCAACAGAATATTTAGGAACAGCCGAACGTTTTCTATCAGCAAAAATGTTATAATTATGAGAGGCTTTCCTAAGACACTTATGTACCTGTCTCCAAATTCCAGAAAAATGTTGGAGAGTAGCTTTAGCTGCTGGAAAGTCCACTGTAGGAATTGATTGAAGCTCAGGAACTCGAGGATGCCGACCAGAGTTGGCGAAAAAAGGACTTACACCTGTAGCAGATGAATAATGAAAGTTATAGGCAAACTCAGCCCAAGGCAAAAAATCCATCCAATCATCTTGAGAAAAGGAAATATACATTCTCAATAAGGTCTCCAACTCCTGGTTCACTCTTTCAGTTTGTCCATTTGACTGAGGATGATATGCAGAAGAAAACTGTAATTTAATTTGCAATGATGAACATAAGGCGCTCCAAAAATGAGCAACAAACTGGACACCCCAATCAGACACTATCTCAGAAGGAAGTCCATGAAGACGGAATATCTCTTTAATAAATATTTGTGCTAATTTGGGGGCTAATGGAATTCGAGCCAAAGGACAAAAATGGGCCATCTTGGTAAAACGATCCACCACTACCCAAATAACCGTACACCCCCTAGACTCAGGAAGATCTGTGATAAAATCCATGGAAAGATGGGTCTATGGTTGGGTGGGAATGGGTAGTGGATGGAGAGGACCTACAGGAGACTGCCAGGAGGATTTATGTTGTACACACTTAGAACAAGAACGTATAAAATCTTGAACATCTTTTTTCATGGATGGCCACCAATAAGAATGTTGCAAAAATGAGTACATATTATGAACCCCTGGATGTCCTGAGAAATGAGAATTATGAGCCCAAGAAAGAAGTTTACCTCGTAACTCAGGTGCCACAAATATTTTCCCAGGAGGAGGATCTGGAGAGATAGAGGTTAAAGAAAAGGCCAGAGGGTTTATTATAGGGTACCTTTGATCCTCATTTTGTTCTTTCTCTTCCAACATTGACCGAGAAAGTGCATCTGCTTTTTTATTCAATGAACGTGGACGATACCTGATGAAAAAATCAAAATGAGAAAAGTAGAGTGCCCAACAAGCCTGTCATGGGTTAAAAAAATGGGCATCTTCAAATACAACAAATTCTTATGATCTGTAAAAATAGTAATGGGATACTTTGCACCTTCTAATAAATATCTCCATTCCTCCAATGCTAACTTAATAGCTAACAATTCTTGGTCCCCAATAGAGTAATTACTCTCAGCACTGGAAAACTTTCGTGAAAAGAATCCACAAGATACTGTTCTCCCATCTGCAGCCACTTGGGACAAAATAGCCCCAACTCCATAAGTGGAGGTATCCACTTCCAGCATAAATGGTTTCTCCACGTCAGGTTGAACTAGAATAGGGGCCACAGAAAATGCGTCTTTAAGAGTCTGGAAGGCATCCAACACCTCTGGGGACCACACTTTGGGATTAGCCCCTTTTTTTGTCATAGCAGTGATTGGGGCCACATTCGTTGAAAACGCTTTGATAAACTTTCTGTAATAATTGGCAAAGCCTAAAAATCTCTGAATAGACCTTAATGAAGTGGGCAAAACCCAATCTTGAATAGCCTTCAACTTCTCAGGACTCATCTGAAGTTCGGAACCAGAGATAATATACCCCAAAAAGGGTATAACCGGAACTTCAAAAATGCACTTGGAGATCTTACCATAAAGCTTCTTAGCTCGAAGGCGACTTAATAACTCTTTGACATGGGTACGATGATCAGAAAGATTCCTGGAAAAAATCAAAATATCATCTAGATAAACAATAACAAACTGATAAAGTATATCTTGGAAAATTTCATTCACAAACTCCTGGAACATAGCGGGAGCATTACATAAACCAAAAGGCATGATGAGGTTCTCATAATGGCCATCTCGCGTATTAAACGCAGTTTTCCACTCATCTCCTTCTTTAACTCTAATCAAGTTGTAAACTCCCCTTAAATCAAGTTTAGTAAACAGTCGAGAACCCTTAACTCTGTAAAACAATTCTGTAATGAGAGGCAAAGGATATTTGTTTTTTACCATGATCTCATTTAGACCTCTAAAGTCGATACATGGACGAAGGCCACCATCTTTTTTCTTTACAAAAAAGAAGCCCGCTCCAGTGGGAGATGAAGAAGGCCTGATAAACCCCTTTCGTAGGTTATCTTGCACATATTCCGACATGGCTTGAGTCTTAGGAACAGAGAGAGGGTATACACGACCTTTGGGTAGCATTTTACCAGGAATAAGTTCAATAGGACAATCCCAGGGACGATGCGGTGGAGGTTCGTCTGCCACCTGCTCAGAAAAGACATCAGCAAATTCATGATAAGGCTGTGGGAGAGAAGGTGGAACATCTACTTTCACTTCAGCCATTCGTACCACATGAATCAAACAATTTAATTTGCATTTCGGACTCCAAGAAAGAATTTGACAACAAGTCCAATCAATATGAGGGTTATGAAGAGTTAACCATAGTAAACCAAGAACTATATCATACAAAGAAATAGGTAATACCAGAAACTCTAAACTTTCTTCATGCTAAGCTCCTACCCTCAACTTCATAGACTTTGTTTGATGCGTGACATATCCATTAGAAATTCTAATCCCATTTACTGCAGAAAGGGAAAGAGAATGGGTTAATTTAACAACAGGAATTTGCAATCTTTGAACCAATGACAGCGAAATAAAGTTGCCCGCTGCTACAGAATCTAGCAATGCAGAAAACTCTTGACAGGGAGACCCAAAATAAGGAATAAACACAGAGATTAAACAATCCTTTTTGGGGAGAACTTTTGAAAGCACCCCTAGTTTGACTTCCCCTCCATCAACTAGGGATGACTGTTTCCCGGCCTTATTGGACATTTAGCCAAAAAATGTTCTGAGGATGCACAATACAAGCACAAATTAGAACGCCTCCTATGTTGATTCTCCACTTCAGACAACTTAGCTTTATTAATTTGCATAGGCTCATCAGATGTACCATGAAAGGAGCGAGGCTGTACCCCTCGTTCTCGCATACACAAATCAATTTTAATAGTTAATGAAATTAACTCATCCAAATTCTCAGGAAGATCCCGAGTCACTAACTCATCTTTAAGTTTCTCAGAGAGACCATTCCAATATGCTGCTCTTAATGCCTGATTGTTCCACTTAAGTTCTGCCGCTATAGTTTGAAAGCGAACCATATACTGACCAACTGGAGCTGTTCCTTGTTTTACTCATAAAATGTCCACAGACACGGCCACTGATCTTCCAGGTTTGACAAATATCCTTTTAAGAGTGGAAACTAAAGCTTGGTAATTAGACATTAAAGCATAATTTCTCTCCCATAAAGGAGAGGCCCACTCGAGAGCAGCACCAGACAATAATGACACAATATAATCCACTTTAACATGAGAGGTGGTAAAACTTTGGGGTAATTACTCAAAATGAATCTCACATTGGTTGAGAAATCCTCTACAGGTTTTTGGATTACCATCATAAGAGGTAGGAGTCGGTACACGCAGATGAGAAGCAGAAACTCCTGATGTACTTGTAACAGGAATCTTAAGTTTATCAAGACGTGTGAAAAGATCCTGTAAACTTTGCAAAACTTGAACTTTAGTATTTTCCTGTACTTCCACATGGGCAGTCAAACCTTGAAGCACCTGTTTCCCAGCAGCCTGTTCCAGATCCGGATTCATTTTTAGGTCTGTGCAAACTGTCACGGCTGCCGACACTTGAGACTCCTGGAAGGAGTCAGGCCTACTGGGCACTATAAACTGAGGTGGTTTTAGGAATGACCTTTTAATGAAATCTCAGTAACACAGAATAAAAGTAAATAGAATTTATTCACAGGCAGAATATTATAGCAACGTTTCACATAAAGTCTCAACAACACAAAAGTTCAGATAGGCAGTAATCAGTATAGGAGTAAACCCCTATATGTAAATAAAGTCTCTGATACAAATGTGGTAGGGAACCCCGAGTCCAATATGAGGCAAGACCTTAGGATGGTGTAATGGACCTTACTAGGGTTGAGCCTTGTAGTGTGATGAAAATCCAGAACAGGGTTGAGCCCTGCAATGTAGTGAAGATCCGGAACAGGGTTGAGCCCTGAGACAAGGTGAAAATCCAGAATAGGGTTGAGCCCTGTGATGTACTAAAAGTCGGAGCAGGGTTGAGCCCTGCGATGCAGTGAAGATCTGTGACAGGGTTGAGACCTGCAATGCAGTGAAGATCCAGAGCAGAGTTGAGCCCTGTGATGTAGTGAAGATCCGGAGCAGGGTTGAGCCCTGTGATGTACTGAAGATCCGGGACAGGGTTGAGCCCTGTGATGCGGTAAAGGTCCAGAGCAGGGTTGAGCCCTGCAACGTGATGAGGATCCGGAGCAGGGTTGAGCCCTACGACGTGACGGGGATCCGGAGCGGGTTTGAGCCCCGCGATGCACTAAGGGTCCGGCGACGATAACTGTAATGGTGCAGTTGACACCTGTAGTAAAGGTGAGTTCGATGTCCACAGAAGTAGAAGACAACAGGCAAAGTAAATAATCCAGCAGGGGATACAACCACAGCAATGGAGCAGAATAACAATACTTAGGCAATGGCAATGCTGAGCTCTGTAGTGCGGCTGGTAACCAGTATCAGAAGTTTAACCGGAACACGGGCAGAGATATAGCAAAGCCCACAGCAAACCACAGGCACAGCAGGGATCTGGCAGGAGTCCAAGAAAGACCTGAAAGTAACGTTGCACAGACACAGTTAGTAACATGCATTATACTAGAGGTCTGTGATCCATAGGAAGTTCAGAACATGTGACCCAAATGGAATAAGGTTTGAAATAATAAGCAATCAAAAATCCCACAACCTGACAACACCTTTGAGACAGATGATCATTTTAACTCTCTATCCCCTGCATGTGGGGAATGCCGGCAACCAGGATAGCTCCTCCAATGACCACAATGGAACTTTGGCAAATGTAGTTTATCATTATGTACTGAAATAGTCACAGTCCTGACACAGAGATAGCGATATTTAATGAAAACATGCAGAAGTAGGCAGACTCTGTCCGCCTACTTCTGTGACATCACAAGTTGGAGAGAAGTAGGCTGGTCTGATGAAAAGGTTAAAAAAAAAATAGAAATCCAAGTACTTCTGCAATGGGGCACTCACAGATTAATAATACTTAGATGTATCATAAGTGACCCATAATCATTGTTTATTCATAACTTTTAATAAGTCCTTAAAAATAAGGTCAGCAAAATATTTAAACTTATCAATTTAAACCAATGTGTATTGTTAATTGTTTATTGTATTGTAAATATTTATGTTTATTTTGGTTATTATAATAAAATTGTGTGTTCATGAATTAAAATTTGTGTCTCCACAATTCTTGATTCATTCAATTTCACAAATCTACACTTCACACCAAAGGCAGATGCAGGGGGGGTTTCCGTCTGCCTGGAAACCCCCCTCCCCAGCCCACACAATTAACACAATAGAAATAGTAGTAAAATAGAATTGTACTAGTGCGGTATATTCTTTTCAGTATCACAAATTAAATAATTAGCACCACCTGTGGATCTTTTAACATGTATCAGCCAGTAATAAATAACCTGTGCACCAACAATGAGATCTGGAAAACATTCACTGTTAAGGATGTGCTGCTATAGAGCCCAATATGTACAGTACATATATGTCCAGGGCAGTGCTAGGTTCCTCTGCTGGTCCCCCAGACTCCCGGACTTCCTCTAATGCTCTGGAATGGTGCCCACATCTAAAATAAAACCATTCAGATCAGGAAGGATGGCCCTACTGCCGTATTTAATGGGTTACAGTGATTGCTGGTCCTCTATATGCTGGAATTATGACACACAATACACTTTGTATAATGCATATTATAGCTGGTTAAGTGATAATTATGCCCTCTTCATGGTCTGGCCACACTCACTCTAAAATAAGGCATTTGGAAACCCCCCTCTAGAAATCCTGCGTTTGCCACTGCACACTATAACTCTGGATATAGTCCAAGTAATTTGTGGAGTGTAGATTTGTGGAATTGAATGAATCAAGAATTGTGGAGACAGAAATTTTAATTCACGAACACACAATTTTACTATAATAACGAAAATAAATATTTGCAATACAGGTTGAGTCTCCCATATCCAAATATTCCGAAATACGGAATATTCCGAAATACGGAATAATTTTGGCATGACTGAGATAGTAAAACCTTTGATTTTTGATGGTTCAATGCACGCAAACTTTGTCTAAGGCACAAATTATTAAAAATATGGTATAAAATTACCTTCAGGCTGTGTGTATAAGGTGTAAATGAAACATAAATTTATTTCATGTACGTACACAAACTTTGCTTGAGCCACAAAATTATTGAAAATATTGTATAAAATGACCTGCAGGCTGTGTGTATAAGGTCTATATAACACATAAATACATTCTGTGTGTATATTTTGGTCCTATTCCCAAGATATTTCATTATGATATGCAATTATTCCAAAATATGGAATATTCCGTTATCCAAAATACCCCTGGATATGGGAGGCTCAACCTGTACAATAAAAAATAATACACATTGGTTTAAATTAATGAGTTTAAATATTTTGCTGACCTTATTTTTAAGGACTTATTAAAAGTTATTTTTTAACAATGATTATGGGTCACTTATGATATATCTTTAAGTATTATTAATCCGTGAGTGCCCCTTTGCAGGAATACTTGGTTTTCTTTTCTTTTTTGAACTGTCTATTTTTATTTCTGGGTGCACCTAGCATGTATAGCCATATATGTAGAGCCATATGTAAAATTAATAAACAGCTATTAATTTGTATATATGTGTTTAATTTGTACATATGTATTTGTATCACATTATGCTGTGATACAAATATACCAACCGTGCACTCATACCTGTGTCTCAGTTCTTTTGCTTCTTGCACACTATTAGTCCACACTACACTACACATATGCTATTTGCACACCACTGTATTCCAATAATCTCACATACATACTGTATCTAACCCTCACCCTTAACCTATATGGCACTTAGATGGTGACCCAAAGCTTGCTATGCCCATAGTGACTTTACAGATTCATATTGTTAGTGTTATGGTGGGATACAAATAAGTATTCAAGTTCTACATCTCCAATTCTCCAACCACTTTGCAGAGAAGCAAGTTCCCCTACTGGACCTTAGATTCTGAATATAAATGTAATACAGTTTAATCACAGGTATTCAATTGTTTATAAATGTTTTCAGCTTTATTTTACAGGAAATAATGAGCAGACGTCTCCGCGGGCACCCTTTTCCACAAAGAAACAGGTAAGTTATTTCAACATACAATTTAACAATACAATTATAAAGTTAAATGTTAACAATTTACCATTGCATTCTCTTCACAACATGATAGCTGTGTACACACCTAAAAGATATAATTGCAGATTGAGTGATCTGTAGATATATCTGCAGATGATGGTTGTTCAAACACAGTGAATAATCATCATCTGTCATCTGGCCGTGGGGCCCACTGGCCGGGGGTCTCATCGCACCCCCCCTCCCCGCGGCCTCTGCTCCAAGTGGTCGGCTGACCACCTGTACACATAGCACAATGGACAGATATGTCTGCATATATATCTGCCATCGGCTGTGCAGCACAGCTGTCTGTGAACAATGTCATTCATAGACATATCGCTGGAACACACTGGCCAACGGCACACAATATATTAGCCGATCAATTGATTGCCCAATATATCTGCCAGTGTGTACCAAGCTTTAGTCTAATTTAAATGTCTAAAGTTTGAACTAGTTAATGAGCTCGGTGGTGCACAATATTACTTTGCTCTTCCCTGTAATACTTATGGAGCAATGTCCGGTTAAAAAATAAATTAATGGCTGACATACAGTAAGCTTTAGTTGAGGAGTCACTTTTTGAACATCATAGTAACATTAGTTCCAATGAAGTTTCTGGATTAAACAGCTGTAACTATTGCTAATTATGAATTGTCAAAGAAATGTTACAATTTAGCTTCCAGGTATTGAGTCTGGGCAATGGGCAAATGTACAGCAGGGCTCTTTGCTAAATATTTTACCCTTAGGGGCATATCCAATTGCTGGCAAAATTTTGAAAACCCCATAGCGTGGGGTTTGTCCCATAGCCACAGTTTTTTCCTATTGAATTGACATATACAAAATCAGTCGCAGTCATTTATAACAGTATCTCTATTTTAAGCTAAAAATGTGGGGGCTCCTTCAGAACCCCTTCGACACCACCCTAAAGACTAATTAGGCAATTGGAAGCTTTCAATTAGCCTAATTGGTCCAATAATTATATGTCATTATTAGTTGTTAAAACAAATAAATGGCCTCAAGTTACTCCAAATTAATATTTTTCATTTTTGCACCACAAATTTAATTAAAGCATTTATTTAAATGAATATAATTGCTTTTTTTTAAAATGGCTTAAAATTACCCCAAAAATCACTTTTAGTTTTACTTTTCTTGCATTTTTTGTTTTGTTTGTAATAAAATGAAAAAAGATAGCTTTTTATAATTTTTTTACTTAAAATAAATTGTACAAATCTGCCATTCAATGCATCCTTAAAAAAATAATATATTAATATTTGGGACATTAATAACTCTTATTACTGTTACCCAATTTTTTTTTAGGGTGCAGGATGTTCCCCTTTTTAAAAAAAAGAAAAAAATTCCTGCATGTTTGTGTCCCAAAAAATTTTGCGACAAATTTTTTCTATTGAATACCGTGGGTATCGGGAGCTTGCATACCCGCGGTAACAGAAAATTGGTCGAGAGGCCCGCATGAATTACATTATTACAGATAAATGCATTTTTAAAAAGTTGCTGGAGTGTCATGCCTGATATGTACTAATTTAGTACCATCATGGATCTCTATTTTGCCTAATCAGTGCTGAAATACCTGTTTCTGTTCTCACAGGGAGGATACCTCCTTGACAGGCACTTGGAGCACCTCCTTAGCTGACAGACGCCTCATCTCTTTCCTTGATGTGGGCTGTGTAGCTAAAGGCCACCCTCTCCTGTTGTCAGTCACTTGCTACTTGCTGCCAGATACTTTCAGGCAGGGCCGTAGCTAGGGTAGTGCGGCCGCTGCCATCGCACAGGGCACCACAGATCAGGGGGCGCTGTTTGGGCCTGTCAAATTTCTGTTTATTATCATTCTTGCTTGTAGCTTCCTCTTATTTCATCCCCATTATCTCCTGGCCTCTCCTATCTCTTCCCTGACCCTTCCCTTTGAAGCCATGGCCCTTTTATGGGTGCATTATGTCCCTTTGAAAAATGAGTGAGGCGCCAATGCTCTTTCTGGCACAGGGCACCAAAAAGTCTAGTTACGGCTGCTGGAGCACAGACAACTTCCTCTGTCTCTCCCTGCAGCTGTGCCTCCTCAACCCGTTAATATCTGATATTTTCCTGCCACCCTGATGCTCCGCTCCGACCGGACTCTGGGCCTGAGCGCTCGCAAGCGGGTCGATGTTGGTCCAGTGCGCATGCACACGACGGAGGTGGCTCCGTCATGCGCATGCGCGAGACCCGGATAGCGACGGGCAAGCCATCGCTCCGGGTCTCGCTACAAAGGGGGCGTGCTGTCGATGTTGAGTGACAGCACAGTGACAGTGGGCGGACTTCTTGCTCTGTAAGAGCAAGAAGTCCACTGAGACTTGCGGCAACGAGACCCTACCACAAGGGTCTCGTCGCAAGTCCGATGGTCACGATGGTCTTGACCATTGCGACCATCATCCTGGCAGCTGGCACTAGCTGTGGGTGGTCATCTAAAAATACAATAGGCGGGCACTGACTCAGGGCGAGCGCTCTGAAAGAGCGTCCGGCTCTGAATCAGGCCCTCTGTCTCCTTCAGACAACTCCTGCAAATGACCATGTAACTGGTCCCTAGTTGCCCCTCTTATAGACCACGGCTCATTTTAGCTTTCTCCAACAACTGCTAAAAACAGGGACAAGCACTGCCTATTAGCAGAGCTCATGCTGCAGACACATTGCTGCCAGCACGTGGCAGCCTCTTTTCCCCAGGACAGTACACAGCATCAATAAAAAAATATCAATTAATAATATATGTCATATACATTTATATTAGGGATGTGCAGGCTCGGATAGGTTCGAGTTTGCACGTGGAGTTCGGATTTTTCCCTCCAAAAAAACGGAACTCAGAACGAGGCAAAACGTCATCTTACATGGACGAACATCATCATTCCTGGTCTTTTGTCCAGGAATGATGATGTTCGTCCATGTAAGATGACGTTTTGCCTCGTTCTGAGTTCCGTTTTTTTGGAGGGAAAAATCCGAACTCCACGTGCAAACTCGAACCTATCCGAGCCTGCACATCCCTAATTTATATACGCATTCACTTCACATTAAATTCATATCTACATAAGTAGACTATTTTTACACATATACTTCTGCACACTGACATAAACTCACCTAGCTAGCCCCTAGACCCTATCACATACACACTCTCACAACAAAGAGTACACGCATCCCTTGTCCCCACACACCATAACCACTTCCTTAGCAGATCACCCCAATCGCGTCCACATACAGAAAAATGGTTTAGAACTATAATCTTCTGTAGAAGCTGGGTACCACTACAATCCTCAGCAGCTCCCCACCCCCACAAATCACCACCATATCACCACAAGGCCAATGAGAAGGGCAGTCTACATAGTTCTCTGTATGTGATAAATATGATGACATCAGCAGTACTGTAGTTGCTTCTGACTGACTGTTTGCATAGTGACCACTCCAGGTACTTCATTCATTACAAGTCACAGCTATGTTATTATTATTATCCTTTATTATATAGTGCCATAAGGGTTCCGCAATGTCACGTCCCGCTCCTCTGGATCAGATTACCTTGTTCATGTGGCATCCTGGCGTGTCCTATGGTCCTCTGTGCATGGCATGTCTCCTGAATATCCCTGTGCCTGTCATTTCCTGCATTCTCTCTGTTTCCAGTTTGGCAGTGTGACTAGACCCAGCTTAGTATGGGCACAGCCATCTTGACTCTCATCATGTAATCACTCCTGAAACTATCCAGATCATGCATTAGTCCACATGATCACTGCAGCCTATCCGCTCCCAGGAAAGCCTATTTAAACCTTTCCAGTTCACCAGCATATTGCCAGATCAACAAGTCACATTTCTGACTTCCTGGTTCCTGTGCTTCCTGTTACTTAGTACTGCTGGATTCTCTCTGCCAGTTACAGTTTCCTAGTTACTCCTGTGTTCCTACTTTGCTAGGATTTCATCCACAGATCTGCTTTGGTGTCTGCATCATAGTGCTTCAGTGAGTCGTTACTAATTGTGCTGTCCACCTGATTGTGCTGTCTACCTGAGGAGCTAGCTAATTACTCAGTCTGCTGCCTGCTAAATCTTCAGAAGACTCCCAGCCTGGTTAATCCTGCTTAAGGTTCTGACCTGCTCTGCAGCACTACAGCTCCCAGCAAAACCAATCCCAGCATGGTTTATCCTGCTTCCATCGTTGACCTGCTCCGCACCACTACTGTTCCCGTCAATATTGTCCCAGCCTGGTTTACCCTGCTTCCAGCATTGACCTGTGCTGCAGCACTACTGTTTCCAGCAACATTCCTGTTCGGTCTTTTCAGTCATCTGTTCCAACCTGCCAAGCCGCACCACTAAACCCAGCTCCAGTGTGATACATTACCGGTCCCAGCC
The DNA here is from genome assembly GCA_031769625.1 of Taudactylus pleione. Classification (NCBI taxonomy): domain Eukaryota; kingdom Metazoa; phylum Chordata; class Amphibia; order Anura; family Myobatrachidae; genus Taudactylus; species Taudactylus pleione. The sequence goes on from JAUIMM010000185.1 coordinate 1,634,196, forward strand.
CAGTTAGACACATTACTGGTTCCAGCCCAGTCATAAAGCATTACTGATCCCAGATGGTCATCAGGCATTACCAGTCCCAGCTCGGTCAGATGCAATGCCGGACCCGGCCCGTTCAAACACATTGTCGATCCCAGCCCGGTAAGATGCATCGGTCCCAGCCTAGATGTTCCCATCCCAGCATCCGAGCCTAACTGATCTCAGCTTGCCATCCGAGCTTAGCCAGTTCCAGCCCAGCATCCAAGCCTGGCAAGTCCCAGCTTGGCATCCTAGCCTAGCCAGTCCCAGCCTGGCATCTGAGCCTAGCTGGTCCCAGCCCATCATCCAGTATGCCATTACCAGTCCAGTCATCTCCAGCTTCAGTCCCAGTCCCAGTCCAGTAATCTCTTGATTCCAGTCCGGCTCCATTACTGGTCCCAGTCCGGTTACCTCCCGATTCTGGTCCGGCTTGAATACCGGTTCCAGTCCAGTTATTCTAATAAAGGACTTACCTATTTATTCTACAGTTTAAGCAATACATGCACAGTCATCAATCATGTCAGCTCCGTCAATACTGCCTAATGGTCCCAGTCCCTATGCCCACACAAACAAAATAAAAGAAAAAAGGAAGCCTAGCACTGATATGTAAATTTAATCATAATAATATCAATTAAATTGTCAAACCCAGCAGCAAAGAGGAAAAAATGTGCTTGTGGTTGCACATAAAATAACCTTATAAACAGGTATAACACAAATTAAGAAATAGACCTCTGTGCTTGATAATATATATAGAGAGAGGAGCGGCATAAAATGATTCATACACTTCACAAATTGGCTATAAACAGTTTTAATAACTAATAAAATAAATAAATCATTGACCGGTCAAATAAATTCACAATAACAACCTACAATACATACACAAATATATAGTGAAAGCAACGCTGCAATTTTATATTAATAAAAACATTTAGCTTAAAAAGCAGCACTATATGTAAATAGGATTGGTTCAAGGAGGTGGATCATAAACCATCCAAAAAGATTTTTCAAAGTCCAAAAAATGTAAGAAACAAAAAAAAAAGAAAGGGGTATAGTTTCAAATCATCCACATCTGCAGTAGTTGTGATAAGCAATATCCTAGTGTATCCAAGTTACAGCTCACAGTCACACTTTTACTTAATAAAAATTGTTTCAAGCTCCATAGAACTCCATACCAGCACTTGAATGTTACCGATTCCTTGCAGAGTCCCCCGCATAGGGTTTGAGACTGGGATTGATATACGGCTGGAAGAAATTATACCCATGCAAGGTTAGCCGCCATACACTATATCTCTCCTAAGGAGGTTGTGTCTCTGTCCCCCCCCCGCCACTCTGTCTTAGCTACATATCCCCACCGTGGATTCTTTGCGGGGGGCTCTCTCTCTCTCTCTCTCTCTCTCTCTCTATAAAGCACAAAGGTCTATTTCTTAATTTTTGTTATACCTGTCGAAGCTGAATAATTGGCTGAGATAAGTTCAGTTTAAAATTTAATCGCGGCGACGCCATCTTGCGAATGGCCACAAGACTCCATTTTGGAAATGAGATCGCAAGACACCATTTTTGTGGTCAGCGTCAATTCAAGTTATAACTCAGGAGCTAAGAACAGATGGCAATGTTTTTGTTAACCTACCAAGGGCAACTGGAAAAACAATCTTTCTGAGTAAAAGTAAATAAGAAGAGACAATGGGTATTTTTACATACAAATTGGGAATCCCTGGATGCAGATAAAGTATAGTTGTGGCAATTGTAATATAATATCTACACAATTGGATTTGTCTGAATCCTAGACAAGATGGCCCCAAATTCCACAGCTTGAGGTGGTAATACATTTGCACTTCACACAAGAGTCTGTGAGAACAAAAGAGGTTTTGTTTTCCTTTGAACACACAACAGGTGGGGGCCTGCTGACAGAGGGCATGTAGAACTACAACCCTCAGCCATCCACACTGCTGGATGTTCACTTCGTGTATGAGAAATTATGCACTTAAATCTCACCCATTAATAACTAGCGTCCTTATATCAAACCCCGAATACTCACACACTACATATTCGCACACAAGGTTCCATTAGCATCAAATTGTATGATTCAAGTTGGTTAAGTTAGTTTAAATGCTAAGAAATAGAGGTTTTTGATATCTAAGGTATTATACATGATAAGCAAGGTGTGTTTGGTTTTGTTCTGATGCGTACGCTTTTTACAGAATCCCGGTGTTATCGGTGGAGAGATCGCATTTTGCAAACTCAAGTTATGGATTGCAGAACTTGCAAGCAACAAAATGTTTAGTTGATGGAATGTTACAGGAGGCGTTACCAGAAAGACTCCGGCTGTTAGAGGCAGGGAAAGTCTATTTGAAACAACCTGTTAAATGTGTCGTTACATATACTTCTCCTCTGGGAACCAATGAGATCAGCAGGAAGTTCCCCCTTTGTCCTGTTTCAGTCTGGGGGGGAATAAATACATGTGTCCGAACACTGGTTTGCCAGTTCATGCTGAATTTTGGGTGAACTGAGGATATCTAGTCAGAAGTCTATCTCTGGGTCCAGAGGCGCAGCGTATGTATAACCGTACTTAGGTCTGTATTATTTCCTTTTACCCCTAAACTTGTGTATGTATAGATTGCGTGTAACTGACTGTACTTTTACCTGAATAACACTTGTGCATTGGAAACACAGATTCCACTCCTGTCTTTATTTGCGGTTAAACTGCATTTGCAATTAGCGTTCTGTTTAGAGGTTTCAGGCAGGGTTTTGTCTTAGAGGTTCTAGGCAGGTGAATCTTAGAGGTTTATAGGAAGGAATATATTAAAAGGTTTATTTACAAATTCTACAGTGGGGGCTCATCGGTTTATCACACTATCTGATACACGATAACACTCGGTCAGTTCTCTCTCAGCAAAAGGGTGGAGGCGCCTTTTGAGAGACGCATTAGTCTTTCATTACCACAGTGTTGCTGAGAGCGTACTGCCGGTTATTGTGAAGAGGAAGCGCTGATCAGAATCCAGGGACAAGAGAGGAAAAAAAAGTTTTTTTTCCCTGTTGATAGAACCTTACGTTTAGAGGGGTGCCGCAGTATTGAGTATGCGGCTGAGATGCATTTTTGCATACACAGTTAAAAAAAAAATCATTATACGGTTGTGTGGTAGTCGCATTCATGTGTATGCGGCTGGGCACGATAGCGTATACGCACTTCCAGTTCTGCAGCCACATGTTTGAACAAAGCCATTGAGGTTTACATTTTTTTTCTATTACCAATATCTGGGTAACGTGTATTTTTCTGCACAGAGAAAAAGTGTGTAACAGTGAGTATGTGTTGGACAGTTAAGGGTATCGTATGATCCTTAAGGGCTAGGTGCAAGGGTTAGCCTAGCCACTCGGTAAGCAGCTTACCGTTCAGTACACAGAGCAGGTGTATGGTTTGTTATTTTTGTTAGGGACCGGCTCTCAGTGTGACTGCAATGTTCAATAATATTTGAGCATTATAGTTGAGCCGCACTAGGTGTGATTGTGAGCTGAGAGAGAACAGGTGAGTGAAAGCATCTAGAAATAACTTTCATAGGTGAGTGAAAGCATCTAGAAATAACTTTCATAGGTGAGTGATAGCATCTATAAATAACTTTCATAGGTGAATGGACGCATCTAGAAATTTCTTCCATAGGTTTGCTGCTGTTGAAAGCGCCGCTCTGGTCGGCACAACATATTATGCATACTAAGTACGGTGCCAATGCAACCAGGTATTGTGATATATGGTTTAATATGACGAGAAAGAGTGTTAGACCGTTTCCAAGAATTGATAGTTTTGACAAAAATGTGTTAGATAATGTCCAGGATCACATCAGTATGGTGCGATCCCGAGAGAAAAAGATTAAGTATTTTGAATGTTTAAAAATATGGCAGCATGAAGGGGATGCTTGGCTAAAAAATGTGCAAATGACGCAAACTAGCGTTGCAAACGCATTGCCAGAAAATACATCCGCGACGCTGAGTTGCAATATGGGCGAGCCGCAAATTGGCACGCACGGGGCGCAAAGTAGCGTCGTTGAGAGTATTGCCAGCAGTTCATGCTCACCTCCCCCACCTTATGTGGATGGAGGTGCAAGTACGGTTACCAAAAATACCAATAAAAATGTAACAAGTAATTTGTACCCCCTCTTAAGTAACCATAAAGAAAATGTTTATGATGTAGAAGATGAGCCTATTGTAATGTCTGCCATTTCCCATGCTGTACAAATGATAGATGCTGCATCACCACAATCATGGGTGGTGCCGCCATCTCCATCGGTAACAGCAAGGGAAGTGTTAATACACTCGGCACCCATTGAGGAAGTTGTTAATACCATATGTAGCAGCAGCAGATTAAACCCCCAGCCAGGTAACCAGGTCAAAGGTAGCAACGCTGCCGGTCTGCATCCCATTCGGACAATAACTGTTCCAAATGGAAATGCAGATGCAAACGGTGTAGTGCCCACGAGGGAAGTAGTAATGCATTGTCCATGGACAAGAGCAGAACTGAATTCCATCATAAATGATTTCCCCAATCCCAAAAAGGAACTAGCCAAATGTCAAAGATTTTTGAGAAATTTGGGTAGTTCTCATGAGCCCACTAATAAAGATTGGCGTGTGGTGTTAAGGGCCTGCCTGCCACACAATACCGACGTGACAAAATTTATCACGGACTGTGTATTGGATGGCGACGTTCCCTTAACAGACCAAGTAAACCAAGGTAACATTTCCCGCATTGTGACTCAATTGGGTGTATATTTTCCAGTAGTAGTTAACTGGAACAAAATCTTCAAAATCAAACAAAAAGAGAGTGAAACTGCAGAAGAATATTGCGACCGGGCTCTGCAGGCTATCACCCAGTACACTGGGATAGAAGATATTAAAGATAGCACTCACCACAGGGGAATGATAGTCACGGTACTCATGGATGGTCTGAAAGACGATTTAAAGACTCGGGTTCAGACCTCACAGCCTGGCTGGCGGGGACTTACAATAGATAACCTCATAGAGTCTGCCATAGAACATGACAAAAACATCTCAAAAAAGAGGGAGACCCAGAGCGAAAAAAATTAATGGCTGTCAGTATACAAGCTCTGGAGAGAATGACGTTAACATCACAGCCAACCAACACACCTGCACCCACACACACACCTGCACCTGAACAATTACACGTCCTCACCAATCCCACACCACAGCAAACACATTCTTACCCCACATATCATACACAACCACAGGTCCCATACTCATATCCCCCACAATATCCTTACCCTCCCTATCCTTACCCATACCCACCACCTTTCCCTCTTGCTCAAATCCCACAACAATCTTTTCATCCACCCCGTTCAAAATTATGTTTTAACTGTCACCAAGTGGGACACATAAGTAAGTACTGCAAAGTGAAGAACACCACACAGGAACACGAGTTTCCCATGGGTTCATAGGTAACCCCAGTATCTTCTCCCAGGCCTTATATGACTGTTTACAATCTTTTCAACCTATCAATGGATCTGTTCTAATGAAAAATGTGGACGATTTATTGTTGTATTTTGGGTCATGTTTAAATGATATTAAACTGTTTTGCTTTATCTCCCACTCATAGGACACAAGGTTGCTAAGGATAAACGGCAGCCATGCCAGGCTGAGGTCGACTACTCGGAATACTATCCAACCCAGTGGCACAGGCATTATTTAGAGCAGTAGCTATTGATAACAAGATTTAATTGCAGGAACCTGTATGCAGATACTATATCCCTAGAATTATTGAAAATGATAGGGGGACTTATTTTATAGGTGACGTTTCCAAGAACATGTGTAAGATGATGGGTAACAACACTGAGATTATCCCAGATTGTCTTTTCCTTTATTTGCCCCCCTTTGAGATACTGTCCAAACAGGCAGCCTCATGTGAAAATATGATAATGAGGTTACTGTGCAGGGTCTCACGAAGATGAATGAGAATAACCAAAATTGAAAGTGTTATTAACTAACATGCCTAATGCAAACTGTCATGATGTCAAAATCTGGAAGAATTTGTTATGATCCAAAATGTTTTTTAGCTCACGCTTGTTTGACTGATCGGTGGAAAGGTCCGTATCTGACGATATAGCATCCTCAAAGGGTGGCCGGGCAAGATACGTGGGTCCATTCCACTCACTATAGGGAGGTTAACCAACCAGTGGAGATACAAGGCAGAGACAAGGCCGATAACGTGGACCTGTCAATTGCGAGCTTGTGCCGGAAGGATTAAAGAGGTGACGGTGAGATATCTGAGCTAAAGAAATGTGTAGATCAGTGCTTCCAGCAATGGAGTGGTCTGCTGTGGTCATCCTAGTTCTTTTTCTTTCCAGAGTTTTTGTCATGATGATCTATTTGGGGATACTCAGTGTCTGTGATGGGGGACCGATAAAGGAGATGTGAGCTGATGGCGGAGCTGATGGAGTGGAGTCAGGAGGAGTGCAATGCCAATCAGGGGAGTTTCTGACCAATTTTAGTATTGTAATTGTTATGTTATTTGGGAAAAATACTTCCAAAAGTTATGACCCTCACACATGTTGAAATGCTGGGTATAAATAAAAACACACCGTCACCATATCTTCACACACAATATGAACACAGAGGCAAGAGAAATATGATACCTGGTGATATGCATAAAGCCGCTCAGTTAATCAGTGAGACAACTGGTTTCCAAGTTTTAGTCGCCCTGGATCCCACCAGGATTGCTAAGGGTACATTAAATTTTAGATATATCCAGGAACTTGCTAAATTAATAGATAATATCACCGAGATGTACGATGACACATTCAGGTACACAGGGAGAGAATTGCAAGCGTACAAGAAAGAACTAGTGCAACACAGGCTAGTGTTGAATTATTTAACTGCTGTTACAGGAGGGTATTGCGTAACGTTAGCCACCCAATTTGGAGTAAAGTGTTGCACTTATGTCACCAATGATACCAGCGATCCTAAGGAGGTGATAGACCAGAAGATGGATGAGATTCTGCAGCTAAAGTGGTAATTTCATAAGAACCATAACGCATCAGTGGCTGAAGCAGGGGAAAAGATAGAAGGATGGGTGTCATGGCTGAACCCAGTGAAATGGTTCTCGGGTCTAGGAGAGTGGGTCCAGGAAGTGGTCGCCAGCGTAGGCAAATTCTTGATCCTTATACTGATTGTCATCATAGTAATTGGCATATGCATCTGGTGTGTTCCTATTGTGTTGAAGTGTGGAAAATGTGAAAACAGAGTGAAACGAAGGGATGAAACTATGATGGTGGTCAAAAATGATAATATGTATAACGAGGTAGATACAGAACTGCACTACAACCCTGAGCTAGGAAGTACCATCATTTAAATGTATAATATTTAGACATGCATAGAAGATATTATTGAAATGTTATTTATAGAACACCCAGACAATGTAAAGTCTCAAATTCCCCTTCAAAACAACTGTTATAAGACTGGTGCATCCCCACATCTGTCACATGATCTCCCAAGATCCGCGGTGTGCGTATAATAGTAGTTTTATGCCCCCGCCTAGAGACACATTGTTGATGGATTAAGAACCACCTTGTGCCATCCCATGATAACACTAAATAATATGTGAATGTAAGCCCAAAATAAATTTTTATAGCAGATTGTGATAGTATGTTGTTTGCTATCAAAGGGTGGACTGTCGAAGCTGAATAATTGGCTGAGACAAGTTCAGTTTAAAATGTAATCACGGCGACGCCATCTTGCGAATGGCCGCAAGACTCCATTTTGGAAATGAGATCGCAAGACACCATTTTTGGGGTCAGCGTCAATTCAAGTTATAACTCAGGAGCTAAGAACAGATGGCAATGTTTTTGTTAACCTACCAAGGGCAACTGGAAAAACAATCTTTCTGCGTAAAAGTAAATAAGAAGAGACAATGGGTATTTTTACATACAAATTGGGAATCCCTGGATGCAGATAAAGTATAGTTGTGGCAATTGTAATATAATATCTACACAATTGGATTTGTCTGAATCCTAGACAAGATGGCCCCAAATTCCACAGCTTGAGGTGGTAATACATTTGCACTTCACACAAGAGTCTGTGAGAACAAAAGAGGTTTTGTTTTCCTTTGAACACACAACAGGTGGGGGCCTGCTGACAGAGGGCATGTAGAACTACAACCCTCAGCCATCCACACTGCTGGATGTTCACTTCGTGTTTGAGAAATTATGCACTTAAATCTCACCCATTAATAACTAGCGTCCTTATATCAAACCCCGAATACTCACACACTACATATTCGCACACAAGGTTCCATTAGCATCAAATTGTATGATTCAAGTTGGTTAAGTTAGTTTAAATGCTAAGAAATAGAGGTTTTTGATATCTAAGGTATTATACATGATAAGCAAGGTGTGTTTGGTTTCGTTCTGATGTGTACGCTTTTTGCAGAATCCCGGTGTTATCGGTGGAGAGATCGCATCTTGCAAACTCAAGTTACGGATCGCAGAACTTACAAGCAACAAAATGTTTAGTTGATGGAATGTTACAGGAGGCGTTACCAGAAAGACTCCGGCTGTTAGAGGCAGGGAAAGTCTATTTGAAACAACCTGTTAAATGTGTCGTTACATATACTTCTCCTCTGGGAACCAATGAGATCAGCAGGAAGTTCCCCCTTTGTCCTGTTTCAGTCTGGGGGGAATAAATACATGTGTCCGAACACTGGTTTGCCAGTTCATGCTGAATTTTGGGTGAACTGAGGATATCTAGTCAGAAGTCTATCTCTGGGTCCAGAGGCGCAGCGTATGTATAACCGTACTTAGGTCTGTATTATTTCCTTTTACGCCTAAACTTGTGTATGTATAGATTGCGTGTAACTGACTGTACTTTTACCTGAATAATACTTGTGCATTGGAAACACAGATTCCACTCCTGTCTTTATTTGCGGTTAAACTGCATTTGCAATTAGCGTTCTGTTTAGAGGTTTCAGGCAGGGTTTTGTCTTAGAGGTTCTAGGCAGGTGAATCTTAGAGGTTTATAGGAAGGAATATATTAAAAGGTTTATTTACAAATTCTACAGTGGGGGCTCATCGGTTTATCACACTATCTGATACACGATAACACTCGGTCAGTTCTCTCTCAGCAAAAGGGTGGAGGCGCCTTTTGAGAGACGCATTAGTCTTTCATTACCACAGTGTTGCTGAGAGCGTACTGCCGGTTATTGTGAAGAGGAAGCGCTGATCAGAATCCAGGGACAAGAGAGGAAAAAAAAGTTTTTTTTCCCTGTTGATAGAACCTTACGTTTAGAGGGGTGCCGCAGTATTGAGTATGCGGCTGAGATGCATTTTTGCATACACAGTTAAAAAAAAAATCATTATACGGTTGTGTGGTAGTCGCATTCATGTGTATGCGGCTGGGCACGATAGCGTATACGCACTTCCAGTTCTGCAGCCACATGTTTGAACAAAGCCATTGAGGTTTACATTTTTTTTCTATTACCAATATCTGGGTAACGTGTATTTTTCTGCACAGAGAAAAAGTGTGTAACAGTGAGTATGTGTTGGACAGTTAAGGGTATCGTATGATCCTTAAGGGCTAGGTGCAAGGGTTAGCCTAGCCACTCGGTAACCAGCTTACCGTTCAGTACACAGAGCAGGTGTATGGTTTGTTATTTTTGTTAGGGACCGGCTCTCAGTGTGACTGCAATGTTCAATAATATTTGAGCATTATAGTTGAGCCGCACTAGGTGTGATTGTGAGCTGAGAGAGAACAGGTGAGTGAAAGCATCTAGAAATAACTTTCATAGGTGAGTGGAAGCATCTAGAAATAACTTTCATAGGTGAGTGATAGCATCTATAAATAACTTTCATAGGTGAATGGACGCATCTAGAAATTTATTCCATAGGTTTGCTACTGTTGAAAGCGCCGCTCTGGTCGGCACAACATATTATGCATACTAAGTACGGTGCCAATGCAACCAGGTATTGTGATATATGGTTTAATATGACGAGAAAGAGTGTTAGACCGTTTCCAAGAATTGATAGTTTTGACAAAAATGTGTTAGATAATGTCCAGGATCACATCAGTATGGTGCGATCCCGAGAGAAAAAGATTAAGTATTTTGAATGTTTAAAAATATGGCAGCATGAAGGGGATGCTTGGCTAAAAAATGTGCAAATGACGCAAACTAGCGTTGCAAACGCATTGCCAGAAAATACATCCGTGACGCTGAGTTGCAATATGGGCGAGCCGCAAATTGGTGTGCACGGGGCGCAAAGTAGCGTCGTTGAGAGTATTGCCAGCAGTTCATGCTCACCTCCCCCACCTTATGTGGATGGAGGTGCAAGTACGGTTACCAAAAATACCAATAAAAATGTAACAAGTAATTTGTAACCCCTCTTAAGTAACCATAAAGAAAATGTTTATGATGTAGAAGATGAGCCTATTGTAATGTCTGCCATTTCCCATGCTGTACAAATGATAGATGCTGCATCACCACAATCATGGGTGGTGCCGCCATCTCCATCGGTAACAGCAAGGGAAGTGTTAATACACTCGGCACCCATTGAGGAAGTTGTTAATACCATATGTAGCAGCAGCAGATTAAACCCCCAGCCAGGTAACCAGGTCAAAGGTAGCAACGCTGCCGGTCTGCATCCCATTCGGACAATAACTGTTCCAAATGGAAATGCAGATGCAAACGGTGTAGTGCCCACGAGGGAAGTAGTAATGCATTGTCCATGGACAAGAGCAGAACTGAATTCCATCATAAATGATTTCCCCAATCCCAAAAAGGAACTAGCCAAATGTCAAAGATTTTTGAGAAATTTGGGTAGTTCTCATGAGCCCACTAATAAAGATTGGCGTGTGGTGTTAAGGGCCTGCCTGCCACACAATACCGACGTGACAAAATTTATCACGGACTGTGTATTGGATGGCGACGTTCCCTTAACAGACCAAGTAAACCAAGGTAACATTTCCCGCATTGTGACTCAATTGGGTGTATATTTTCCAGTAGTAGTTAACTGGAACAAAATCTTCACAATCAAACAAAAAGAGAGTGAAACTGCAGAAGAATATTGCGACCGGGCTCTGCAGGCTATCACCCAGTACACTGGGATAGAAGATATTAAAGATAGCACTCACCACAGGGGAATGATAGTCACGGTACTCATGGATGGTCTGAAAGACGATTTAAAGACTCGGGTTCAGACCTCACAGCCTGGCTGGCGGGGACTTACAATAGATAACCTCATAGAGTCTGCCATAGAACATGACAAAAACATCTCAAAAAAGAGGGAGACCCAGAGCGAAAAAAAATAATGGCTGTCAGTATACAAGCTCTGGAGAGAATGACGTTAACATCACAGCCAACCAACACACCTGCACCCACACACACACCTGCACCTGAACAATTACACGTCCTCACCAATCCCACACCACAGCAAACACATCCTTACCCCACATATCATACACAACCACAGGTCCCATACTCATATCCCCCACAATATCCTTACCCTCCCTATCCTTACCCATACCCACCACCTTTCCCGCTTGCTCAAATCCCACAACAATCTTTTCATCCACCCCGTTCAAAATTATGTTTTAACTGTCACCAAGTGGGACACATAAGTAAGTACTGCAAAGTGAAGAACACCACACAGGAACACGAGTTTCCCATGGGTTCATAGGTAACCCCAGTATCTTCTCCCAGGCCTTATATGACTGTTTACAATCTTTTCAACCTATCAATGGATCTGTTCTAATGAAAAATGTGGACGATTTATTGTTGTATTTTGGGTCATGTTTAAATGATATTAAACTGTTTTGCTTTATCTCCCACTCATAGGACACAAGGTTGCTAAGGATAAACGGCAGCCATGCCAGGCTGAGGTCGACTACTCGGAATACTATCCAACCCAGTGGCACAGGCATTATTTAGAGCAGTAGCTATTGATAACAAGATTTAATTGCAGGAACCTGTATGCAGATACTATATCCCTAGAATTATTGAAAATGATAGGGGGACTTATTTTATAGGTGACATTTCCAAGAACATGTGTAAGATGATGGGTAACAACACTGAGATTATCCCAGATTGTCTTTTCCTTTATTTGCCCCCCTTTGAGATACTGTCCAAACAGGCAGCCTCATGTGAAAATATGATAATGAGGTTACTGTGCAGGGTCTCACGAAGATGAATGAGAATAACCAAAATTGAAAGTGTTATTAACTAACATGCCTAATGCAAACTGTCATGATGTCAAAATCTGGAAGAATTTGTTATGATCCAAAATTTTTTTTAGCTCACGCTTGTTTGACTGATTGGTGGAAAGGTCCGTATCTGACGATACAGCATCCTCAAAGGGTGGCCGGGCAAGATACGTGGGTCCATTCCACTCACTATAGGGAGGTTAACCAACCGGTGGAGATACAAGGCAGAGACAAGGCCGATAACGTGGACCTGTCAATTGCGAGCTTGTGCCGGAAGGATTAAAGAGGTGACGGTGAGATATCTGAGCTAAAGAAATGTGTAGATCAGTGCTTCCAGCAATGGAGTGGTCTGCTGTGGTCATCCTAGTTCTTTTTCTTTCCAGAGTTTTTGTCATGATGATCTATTTGGGGATACTCAGTGTCTGTGATGGGGGACCGATAAAGGAGATGTGAGCTGATGGCGGAGCTGATGGAGTGGAGTCAGGAGGAGTGCAATGCCAATCAGGGGAGTTTCTGACCAATTTTAGTATTGTAATTGTTATGTTATTTGGGAAAAATACTTCCAAAAGTTATGACCCTCACACATGTTGAAATGCTGGGTATAAATAAAAACACACCGTCACCATATCTTCACACACAATATGAACACAGAGGCAAGAGAAATATGATACCTGGTGATATGCATAAAGCCGCTCAGTTAATCAGTGAGACAACTGGTTTCCAAGTTTTAGTCGCCCTGGATCCCACCAGGATTGCTAAGGGTACATTAAATTTTAGATATATCCAGGAACTTGCTAAATTAATAGATAATATCACCGAGATGTACGATGACACATTCAGGTACACAGGGAGAGAATTGCAAGCGTACAAGAAAGAACTAGTGCAACACAGGCTAGTGTTGAATTATTTAACTGCTGTTACAGGAGGGTATTGCGTAACGTTAGCCACCCAATTTGGAGTAAAGTGTTGCACTTATGTCACCAATGATACCAGCGATCCTAAGGAGGTGATAGACCAGAAGATGGATGAGATTCTGCAGCTAAAGTGGTAATTTCATAAGAACCATAACGCATCAGTGGCTGAAGCAGGGGAAAAGATAGAAGGATGGGTGTCATGGCTGAACCCAGTGAAATGGTTCTCGGGTCTAGGAGAGTGGGTCCAGGAAGTGGTCGCCAGCGTAGGCAAATTCTTGATCCTTATACTGATTGTCATCATAGTAATTGGCATATGCATCTGGTGTGTTCCTATTGTGTTGAAGTGTGGAAAATGTGAAAACAGAGTGAAACGAAGGGATGAAACTATGATGGTGGTCAGAAATGATAATATGTATAACGAGGTAGATACAGAACTGCACTACAACCCTGAGCTAGGAAGTACCATCATTTAAATGTATAATATTTAGACATGCATAGAAGATATTATTGAAATGTTATTTATAGAACACCCAGACAATGTAAAGTCTCAAATTCCCCTTCAAAACAACTGTTATAAGACTGGTGCATCCCCACATCTGTCACATGATCTCCCAAGATCCGCGGTGTGCGTATAATAGTAGTTTTATGCCCCCGCCTAGAGACACATTGTTGATGGATTAAGAACCACCTTGTGCCATCCCATGATAACACTAAATAATATGTGAATGTAAGCCCAAAATAAATTTTTATAGCAGATTGTGATAGTATGTTGTTTGCTATCAAAGGGTGGACTGTCGAAGCTGAATAATTGGCTGAGACAAGTTCAGTTTAAAATTTAATCACGGCGACGCCATCTTGCGAATGGCCGCAAGACTCCATTTTGGAAATGAGATCGCAAGACACCATTTTTGGGGTCAGCGTCAATTCAAGTTATAACTCAGGAGCTAAGAACAGATGGCAATGTTTTTGTTAACCTACCAAGGGCAACTGGAAAAACAATCTTTCTGAGTAAAAGTAAATAAGAAGAGACAATGGGTATTTTTACATACAAATTGGGAATCCCTGGATGCAGATAAAGTATAGTTGTGGCAATTGTAATATAATATCTACACAATTGGATTTGTCTGAATCCTAGACAAGATGGCCCCAAATTCCACAGCTTGAGGTGGTAATACATTTGCACTTCACACAAGAGTCTGTGAGAACAAAAGAGGTTTTGTTTTCCTTTGAACACACAACAGGTGGGGGCCTGCTGACAGAGGGCATGTAGAACTACAACCCTCAGCCATCCACACTGCTGGATGTTCACTTCGTGTTTGAGAAATTATGCACTTAAATCTCACCCATTAATAACTAGCGTCCTTATATCAAACCCCGAATACTCACACACTACATATTCGCACACAAGGTTCCATTAGCATCAAATTGTATGATTCAAGTTGGTTAAGTTAGTTTAAATGCTAAGAAATAGAGGTTTTTGATATCTAAGGTATTATACATGATAAGCAAGGTGTGTTTGGTTTCGTTCTGATGTGTACGCTTTTTGCAGAATCCCGGTGTTATCGGTGGAGAGATCGCATCTTGCAAACTCAAGTTACGGATCGCAGAACTTACAAGCAACAAAATGTTTAGTTGATGGAATGTTACAGGAGGCGTTACCAGAAAGACTCCGGCTGTTAGAGGCAGGGAAAGTCTATTTGAAACAACCTGTTAAATGTGTCGTTACATATACTTCTCCTCTGGGAACCAATGAGATCAGCAGGAAGTTCCCCCTTTGTCCTGTTTCAGTCTGGGGGGGAATAAATACATGTGTCCGAACACTGGTTTGCCAGTTCATGCTGAATTTTGGGTGAACTGAGGATATCTAGTCAGAAGTCTATCTCTGGGTCCAGAGGCGCAGCGTATGTATAACCGTACTTAGGTCTGTATTATTTCCTTTTATGCCTAAACTTGTGTATGTATAGATTGCGTGTAACTGACTGTACTTTTACCTGAATAATACTTGTGCATTGGAAACACAGATTCCACTCCTGTCTTTATTTGCGGTTAAACTGCATTTGCAATTAGCGTTCTGTTTAGAGGTTTCAGGCAGGGTTTTGTCTTAGAGGTTCTAGGCAGGTGAATCTTAGAGGTTTATAGGAAGGAATATATTAAAAGGTTTATTTACAAATTCTACAGTGGGGGCTCATCGGTTTATCACACTATCTGATACACGATAACACTCGGTCAGTTCTCTCTCAGCAAAAGGGTGGAGGCGCCTTTTGAGAGACGCATTAGTCTTTCATTACCACAGTGTTGCTGAGAGCGTACTGCCGGTTATTGTGAAGAGGAAGCGCTGATCAGAATCCAGGGACAAGAGAGGAAAAAAAAGTTTTTTTTCCCTGTTGATAGAACCTTACGTTTAGAGGGGTGCCGCAGTATTGAGTATGCGGCTGAGACGCATTTTTGCATACACAGTTAAAAAAAAAAATCATTATACGGTTGTGTGGTAGTCGCATTCATGTGTATGCGGCTGGGCACGATAGCGTATACGCACTTCCAGTTCTGCAGCCACATGTTTGAACAAAGCCATTGAGGTTTACATTTTTTTTCTATTACCAATATCTGGGTAACGTGTATTTTTCTGCACAGAGAAAAAGTGTGTAACAGTGAGTATGTGTTGGACAGTTAAGGGTATCGTATGATCCTTAAGGGCTAGGTGCAAGGGTTAGCCTAGCCACTCGGTAACCAGCTTACCGTTCAGTACACAGAGCAGGTGTATGGTTTGTTATTTTTGTTAGGGACCGGCTCTCAGTGTGACTGCAATGTTCAATAATATTTGAGCATTATAGTTGAGCCGCACTAGGTGTGATTGTGAGCTGAGAGAGAACAGGTGAGTGAAAGCATCTAGAAATAACTTTCATAGGTGAGTGGAAGCATCTAGAAATAACTTTCATAGGTGAGTGATAGCATCTATAAATAACTTTCATAGGTGAATGGACGCATCTAGAAATTTCTTCCATAGGTTTGCTGCTGTTGAAAGCGCCGCTCTGGTCGGCACAACATATTATGCATACTAAGTACGGTGCCAATGCAACCAGGTATTGTGATATATGGTTTAATATGATGAGAAAGAGTGTTAGACCGTTTCCAAGAATTGATAGTTTTGACAAAAATGTGTTAGATAATGTCCAGGATCACATCAGTATGGTGCGATCCCGAGAGAAAAAGATTAAGTATTTTGAATGTTTAAAAATATGGCAGCATGAAGGGGATGCTTGGCTAAAAAATGTGCAAATGACGCAAACTAGCGTTGCAAACGCATTGCCAGAAAATACAACCGCGACGCTGAGTTGCAATATGGGCGAGCCGCAAATTGGTGCGCACGGGGCGCAAAGTAGCGTCGTTGAGAGTATTGCCAGCAGTTCATGCTCACCTCCCCCACCTTATGTGGATGGAGGTGCAAGTACGGTTACCAAAAATACCAATAAAAATGTAACAAGTAATTTGTAACCCCTCTTAAGTAACCATAAAGAAAATGTTTATGATGTAGAAGATGAGCCTATTGTAATGTCTGCCATTTCCCATGCTGTACAAATGATAGATGCTGCATCACCACAATCATGGGTGGTGCCGCCATCTCCATCGGTAACAGCAAGGGAAGTGTTAATACACTCAGCACCCATTGAGGAAGTTGTTAATACCATATGTAGCAGCAGCAGATTAAACCCCCAGCCAGGTAACCAGGTCAAAGGTAGCAACGCTGCCGGTCTGCATCCCATTCGGACAATAACTGTTCCAAATGGAAATGCAGATGCAAACGGTGTAGTGCCCACGAGGGAAGTAGTAATGCATTGTCCATGGACAAGAGCAGAACTGAATTCCATCATAAATGATTTCCCCAATCCCAAAAAGGAACTAGCCAAATGTCAAAGATTTTTGAGAAATTTGGGTAGTTCTCATGAGCCCACTAATAAAGATTGGCGTGTGGTGTTAAGGGCCTGCCTGCCACACAATACCGACGTGACAAAATTTATCACGGACTGTGTATTGGATGGCGACGTTCCCTTAACAGACCAAGTAAACCAAGGTAACATTTCCCGCATTGTGACTCAATTGGGTGTATATTTTCCAGTAGTAGTTAACTGGAACAAAATCTTCACAATCAAACAAAAAGAGAGTGAAACTGCAGAAGAATATTGCGACCGGGCTCTGCAGGCTATCACCCAGTACACTGGGATAGAAGATATTAAAGATAGCACTCACCACAGGGGAATGATAGTCACGGTACTCATGGATGGTCTGAAAGACGATTTAAAGACTCGGGTTCAGACCTCACAGCCTGGCTGGCGGGGACTTACAATAGATAACCTCATAGAGTCTGCCATAGAACATGACAAAAACATCTCAAAAAAGAGGGAGACCCAGAGCGAAAAAAAATAATGGCTGTCAGTATACAAGCTCTGGAGAGAATGACGTTAACATCACAGCCAACCAACACACCTGCACCCACACACACACCTGCACCTGAACAATTACACGTCCTCACCAATCCCACACCACAGCAAACACATCCTTACCCCACATATCATACACAACCACAGGTCCCATACTCATATCCCCCACAATATCCTTACCCTCCCTATCCTTACCCATACCCACCACCTTTCCCTCTTGCTCAAATCCCACAACAATCTTTTCATCCACCCCGTTCAAAATTATGTTTTAACTGTCACCAAGTGGGACACATAAGTAAGTACTGCAAAGTGAAGAACACCACACAGGAACACGAGTTTCCCATGGGTTCATAGGTAACCCCAGTATCTTCTCCCAGGCCTTATATGACTGTTTACAATCTTTTCAACCTATCAATGGATCTGTTCTAATGAAAAATGTGGACGATTTATTGTTGTATTTTGGGTCATGTTTAAATGATATTAAACTGTTTTGCTTTATCTCCCACTCATAGGACACAAGGTTGCTAAGGATAAACGGCAGCCATGCCAGGCTGAGGTCGACTACTCGGAATACTATCCAACCCAGTGGCACAGGCATTATTTAGAGCAGTAGCTATTGATAACAAGATTTAATTGCAGGAACCTGTATGCAGATACTATATCCCTAGAATTATTGAAAATGATAGGGGGACTTATTTTATAGGTGACGTTTCCAAGAACATGTGTAAGATGATGGGTAACAACACTGAGATTATCCCAGATTGTCTTTTCCTTTATTTGCCCCCCTTTGAGATACTGTCCAAACAGGCAGCCTCATGTGAAAATATGATAATGAGGTTACTGTGCAGGGTCTCACGAAGATGAATGAGAATAACCAAAATTGAAAGTGTTATTAACTAACATGCCTAATGCAAACTGTCATGATGTCAAAATCTGGAAGAATTTGTTATGATCCAAAATTTTTTTTAGCTCACGCTTGTTTGACTGATCGGTGGAAAGGTCCGTATCTGACGATACAGCATCCTCAAAGGGTGGCCGGGCAAGATACGTGGGTCCATTCCACTCACTATAGGGAGGTTAACCAACCGGTGGAGATACAAGGCAGAGACAAGGCCGATAACGTGGACCTGTCAATTACGAGCTTGTGCCGGAAGGATTAAAGAGGTGACGGTGAGATATCTGAGCTAAAGAAATGTGTAGATCAGTGCTTCCAGCAATGGAGTGGTCTGCTGTGGTCATCCTAGTTCTTTTTCTTTCCAGAGTTTTTGTCATGATGATCTATTTGGGGATACTCAGTGTCTGTGATGGGGGACCGATAAAGGAGATGTGAGCTGATGGCGGAGCTGATGGAGTGGAGTCAGGAGGAGTGCAATGCCAATCAGGGGAGTTTCTGACCAATTTTAGTATTGTAATTGTTATGTTATTTGGGAAAAATACTTCCAAAAGTTATGACCCTCACACATGTTGAAATGCTGGGTATAAATAAAAACACACCGTCACCATATCTTCACACACAATATGAACACAGAGGCAAGAGAAATATGATACCTGGTGATATGCATAAAGCCGCTCAGTTAATCAGTGAGACAACTGGTTTCCAAGTTTTAGTCGCCCTGGATCCCACCAGGATTGCTAAGGGTACATTAAATTTTAGATATATCCAGGAACTTGCTAAATTAATAGATAATATCACCGAGATGTACGATGACACATTCAGGTACACAGGGAGAGAATTGCAAGCGTACAAGAAAGAACTAGTGCAGCACAGGCTAGTGTTGAATTATTTAACTGCTGTTACAGGAGGGTATTGCGTAATGTTAGCCACCCAATTTGGAGTAAAGTGTTGCACTTATGTCACCAATGATACCAGCGATCCTAAGGAGGTGATAGACCAGAAGATGGATGAGATTCTGCAGCTAAAGTGGTAATTTCATAAGAACCATAACGCATCAGTGGCTGAAGCAGGGGAAAAGATAGAAGGATGGGTGTCATGGCTGAACCCAGTGAAATGGTTCTCGGGTCTAGGAGAGTGGGTCCAGGAAGTGGTCGCCAGCGTAGGCAAATTCTTGATCCTTATACTGATTGTCATCATAGTAATTGGCATATGCATCTGGTGTGTTCCTATTGTGTTGAAGTGTGGAAAATGTGAAAACAGAGTAAAACGAAGGGATGATGGTGGTCAGAAATGATAATATGTATAACGAGGTAGATACAGAACTGCACTACAACCCTGAGCTAGGAAGTACCATCATTTAAATGTATAATATTTAGACATGCATAGAAGATATTATTGAAATGTTATTTATAGAACACCCAGACAATGTAAAGTCTCAAATTCCCCTTCAAAACTACTGTTATAAGACTGGTGCATCCCCACATCTGTCACATGATCTCCCAAGATCCACGGTGTGCGTATAATAGTAGTTTTATGCCCCCGCCTAGAGACACATTGTTGATGGATTAAGAACCACCTTGTGCCATCCCATGATAACACTAAATAATATGTGAATGTAAGCCCAAAATAAATTTTTATAGCAGATTGTGATAGCATGTTGTTTGCTATCAAAGGGTGGACTGTCGAAGCTGAATAATTGGCTGAGACAAGTTCAGTTTAAAATGTAATCACGGCGACGCCATCTTGCGAATGGCCGCAAGACTCCATTTTGGAAATGAGATCGCAAGACACCATTTTTGGGGTCAGCGTCAATTCAAGTTATAACTCAGGAGCTAAGAACAGATGGCAATGTTTTTGTTAACCTACCAAGGGCAACTGGAAAAACAATCTTTCTGAGTAAAAGTAAATAAGAAGAGACAATGGGTATTTTTACATACAAATTGGGAATCCCTGGATGCAGATAAAGCATAGTTGTGGCAATTGTAATATAATATCTACACAATTGGATTTGTCTGAATCCTAGACAAGATGGCCCCAAATTCCACAGCTTGAGGTGGTAATACATTTGCACTTCACACAAGAGTCTGTGAGAACAAAAGAGGTTTTGTTTTCCTTTGAACACACAACAGGTGGGGGCCTGCTGACAGAGGGCATGTAGAACTACAACCCTCAGCCATCCACACTGCTGGATGTTCACTTCGTGTATGAGAAATTATGCACTTAAATCTCACCCATTAATAACTAGCGTACTTATATCAAACCCCGAAAACTCACACACTACATATTCGCACACAAGGTTCCATTAGCATCAAATTGTATGATTCAAGTTGGTTAAGTTAGTTTAAATGCTAAGAAATAGAGGTTTTTGATATCTAAGGTATTATACATGATAAGCAAGGTGTGTTTGGTTTCGTTCTGATGCGTACACTTTTTACAGAATCCCGGTGTTATCGGTGGAGAGATCGCATCTTGCAAACTCAAGTTACGGATCGCAGAACTTACAAGCAACAAAATGTTTAGTTGATGGAATGTTACAGGAGGCGTTACCAGAAAGACTCCGGCTGTTAGAGGCAGGGAAAGTCTATTTGAAACAACCTGTTAAATGTGTCGTTACATATACTTCTCCTCTGGGAACCAATGAGATCAGCAGGAAGTTCCCCCTTTGTCCTGTTTCAGTCTGGGGGGAATAAATACATGTGTCCGAACACTGGTTTGCCAGTTCATGCTGAATTTTGGGTGAACTGAGGATATCTAGTCAGAAGTCTATCTCTGGGTCCAGAGGCGCAGCGTATGTATAACCGTACTTGAGTCTGTATTATTTCCTTTTACGCCTAAACTTGTGTATGTATAGATTGCGTGTAACTGACTGTACTTTTACCTGAATAATACTTGTGCATTGGAAACACAGATTCCACTCCTGTCTTTATTTGCGGTTAAACTGCGTACGCAATTAGCATTCTGTTTAGAGGTTTTAGGCAGGGTTTTGTCTTAGAGGTTCTAGGCAGGTGAATCTTAGAGGTTTATAGGAAGGAATATATTAAAAGGTTTATTTACAAATTCTACATACCACACAAACAAAATCCTGATTCCTGACACACAGCATCTAACAAAGTATATAAACAAAATAAGCAAAAAGCAAGAAAACAGTGACTTACAGTACAAAACAATGTTTGACAAGTACATGGTTTATAAACATTGCTGCATCAGCCATTGTAACACTCAAATAACATTCAAATAAGCAGGAGGGTAGCAGAAACTAAGGGTTATGTGCTATTGCATTGAGAATGGAGTAGATGATAGTATAAGTAAGGGAGGAAAAATCACATGAGAGAAAAAGGGCCCTGTCTGTGAGAGCTTACATTCTAGAGGGAAGGGGCAGACAGACAGGGGAGACACAGCTGGGGTAAACATTTATCATGATGCAGTGGATTTGGATGAGAACTGGAAGGCTTTGGTGAAGAAGTGGGTCATGAGAGTCCATGTGGAGTTTTGTAGAGTGGTGAAGAGTCGGTTAGGGTTAAGGATAAAATTCCAGAGGTAGTGACTAGCAGCAATCAGTTGGCAGAAGAGGTGCCATTCATTTGAGGAGCGAAGAGGGTTTGCTGGAGTGTGAATGGAGATAAGGTCAGAGATGTAAATGGGAGAAGATTGGATGAGTATTTTGAGAGTAAGTGTAAGCTTGAATTGGGTTCCAAGGGGTAACCAGTGTAGGGCTTGTAGGAGAGGGGAGGCAGATGTAGGTCATTTGGAGAGGAAGATGAGCCAGACAGCAGCATTGAGGACAGATTAGAGTGGAGAAAGTTGGCAGTCAGGGAGGCCAGATAGGAAGAGGTTACAGTAGTCCAATCTTGAGATGAAAAGTGAGTAGATGAGGGTCTTAGTAGCATCCTGGGTGAGAAAGGGTTGGATCCTGGAAATATTTTGAGGTGGAAATGGCAGGACTGCGAGAGGTACTGATTGTATGGTTTGAAGGAGAGGGAGGAGACAAGGATAACTTCAAGATATCATATTTGGGGGTAGAGGAGATGGTTATGCTGTCAATATATTATGGAATTGTGAGAGGTGAGATAATGCGGGAGAGTGGGAAGATGATCAGCTTAGTCTTAGACATGTTAAGTTTAAGAAAGGATTCATGAGAGAAAATAGGAAAGGAACATTCAGAGAGATAGGAGGACAGCCAAGAGAAGGCAGTGTCATGTAGATAGAGTGAGTGACAGATTAGCAGGAGGAGAGGGTTGTCCACAGTGTCAAAACCAGCTGAGAGATCAAGGAGAATGAGCAGATGTAAGTGGCTCCTGGATTGACAGCAATGAGATCATTGCTGCTGACTTTCTTGAGGGCAGTTTCAGTGGAGGGGAGAGGACAGAAGCCAGACTCAAATGGGTCACGCAGGGAGTGGGAGAAATGAAAGGCAGTAAGGTGGTTGTAGATAATATGCTCAAGGAGTTTGGAGGCAAATGGGAATGAGAGATATTGGTCGGTAATTAAAGAGAATGTTAGGATCAAGGTTGGGTCTTTTAAGAATGGAGAAGACAAAGGCATGTTTAAATGCAGATGGGACAGTGTCTGATGAGAATAAGAGTTTGAAGAGGTGAATAAGAAGGAAACAGGCAAAAGGAGAGAGGTAGTGGAGGATACAAGAGGGGATAGGGTCAAGGCGGAGGTGGAGGGGGGTGCCGGATGAGGGCCATGATTACATCTCCATATACACTGGAGAACAAAGTCAGAATTTGCAAGATGTATGGGTAAAAGTAGGCTTGGAAAGGTGGGGTTCGGGAGCTGAGGGTCTGATGTGATGTCCTGACATATAGAGTCAATTTTAAA
Source organism: Taudactylus pleione (assembly GCA_031769625.1). NCBI lineage: Eukaryota > Metazoa > Chordata > Amphibia > Anura > Myobatrachidae > Taudactylus > Taudactylus pleione. The sequence goes on from JAUIMM010000185.1 coordinate 1,657,466, forward strand.
TGTAAAGCGTGTGTTGATGTGATACAAGGAGGGGGGCAGAGGAGGTAGTTGAAAATGGTGAAGAGACTACAGGGGTTTGAGAACTGAAATGAGATGAAGTTCTTGAAATGTGACTATTTAGAGAAGGAGAGGGCATCAATGGGAATCGGTATGTAATGCCGGCAGATCAAATACCGACAGCGGCAGCCAGACGGGGCCGAATCCCGACAGCATCAGGTAAGTAGTCTAACCCTCCCCTCTCCCCCATAAGTCTAACCCTCCCTTAGGGGTGCCTAACCCTTACCTCCCCCTTAGTGCCTAACCCTCCCGTACCCTAAACCTAACCCTCCCGGGGGGTGCCTAACCCTAACCCCCCCTTTCCCTACCCTAACCCTCCTGGGAGGGGGGTGCCTAACCCTAAGTCCCCCTGGGGGTCCTTAACACTAAGCCTTCCCCACGCGGCTACATGCTAAGACACCGGCTTACCTTCATTCAGTAAGCTGTTTATCGGGATTTAGCAGTGGTGCTAGTGATAGGCATCGATGTGGCTGTTGGGATATCGGTGTAGGTTGATGCATAAAATTGAAATAGAAGAAGTCTGCCTTGGAGCATGATTTCCTCCACTGTCGCTCAGTGAGTCATGAACACTTTTGCAGGTATCTGGTGCATTTTGCATGCCAGGGTTGAGGTGTGGATATGCGAGGGTGAGTAGTGATCGCTGGAGCACCAGAGTCAAGAGCAAGTAAGGGAGGCATTGTATAGGGAAGTGGCTTGTTCAGGACAGGAGAGAGAGACAATAAAGGAGAGAATTAGTCAAGTATAGTGAAGTCCCCCTGATAAAGATACAGTGTTGATAGCCTCAATTTTACACTTAGTGATAGTAGCCTTGGGAGGCAGAGGGGGAGAAGGAGTGTGGGATAAGTTGAATGAGAGAAGGTGATGATCAGAGAGGGGCAAAGGGGAATTGGTGTAATCAGAAATATTTTAACAGTGAGTGAAGACACATATCAATAGAGTGCCCACTTACATGGAGGGTGAGGAGGTAAATTTGGAGAGACCAGATGATGATGTGAGGGTAAAGAGCTTAGAGGCAGAGGATTCTGTATGGATATCAATAGGGATATTGTAGTCACCTAAGATGATGTAGGGCAGATCTGAAAAGAGGAAGTGGTGGAGCCAGGCAGCCAAGATGTCAAGAAATTTGGGAAGGAGGGCCAGGTGGACGATAAATGACAGCTACTCAAAGGTGAGCAGGTTGGAAGAGGTGTATAGCGTGAACCTCTAATGAAGAGAATGAAAGGGATGGTTCTGATGGAATTAGTTGGTAGGTGTAACCGGAGCCTAGAAGCACCCCAACTCCATCAGCATGGAGATCCCTGGGCCGGGGTGTGTGAAAGTATGTGAGGCCCCCAGAGGAGAGAGTTGCAGGTGAAGTGGTGTCAGAGGGAGAAATCCTGGTTTCAGTAATAGCTAGTAGATTCAGGGAGTTGGAGATGAAAAAGCCATGGGGTGGGACCAGTTTGTTACAGAAAGATCTGCCATTCTAGAGTGTACAGGAGAGACGAAATGGGCTAGTGGGAGAGATGCGAATGAGATTATCAGGGTTGCTGTAGCGTTGAAGTGAGATTAATTTGAAGGACAGAAATTAAGAGATTATAATCATGGTGCGGGCTCCTAAACTAGGTAAGGAAATTGCAGGAGGTGGGCCGGAAGAGAGTTTAGTGTAATTGGGATGGTCAACAATCAAGAATTAGTTGACAGTGTCAACTGTAGATCCACTTCTCTCTATTCATTTTGTGTTCTTTTCCTCACATTTGTGTAATATGGAAAAAGACAAACAACACATGTGTAGAAATGTATTTTGGTACAAAGAGGAATATCAGTTTCAATCCTCGTGATGTTGAAGAGAAGGATAATGGTGTTGAAAAATGAAGTGTACCCCAACTCACACACTATAAGGTGGTATCATTGTATATCAAGGTTTCTTTAAGGTCTCAAGGTTTCTGATGTACATGTAAGGTAATGATCAAGCGTATCCTACTCACTATGAGTAAAGGAATGAATCAGGCGTATAAAGGTTTCTCTAACATGCAGTCCGGTTTCAGGTAATGACAAGCATACCCCACTCACGATAATACAGATTATAAGAACCCTATAAAGGCTTCTTTAGTTGTTTTATCCCGGGTACACTTTCATACCGCCTTCACCTCTCGTCCAGATGGCTAAATACCCAAAGCATCAGGAAGTAGTAAGAAACTGATTTGTTCAAATATTTGAATAGATCCATTTTCTTACTACTTCCTGATGCTTTCTTTTCAACATCACGAGGATTGAAACTGATATTTCTCTTTGTACCTAAAGACATTTCTACACATATGTTGTTTGTTTGTCTTTTTCCATATTACACAAATGTGAGGAAAAGAACAGAAAAGGTGATTCAGCTTTGGAAATAGGTAGTCTGATTCATTAAGGATCGGTATTGCGATCACAGCTCCATAATCGCACACAGGTCTGCTGGGAAAATATGCTAATGATTGCTATCGTAATGCCATTGCACTGCCAGCATAGAAAGGCCCACTGCCTCCCACGCCCGCTATCTCACATCCGTAATACCTTGCAAACTTCCACAAACATTGGTAACATCGAGTACTATTACACCACAATTACAGCAGCCCTGACCTTACTTAGAAATTGATAACCTCATTGCACACAGTGAGTACTCAAGCTTCGTATGCAATCGCAATGGCTAATTTATGCACGCCCACGCAACGTTCAAATGGAGACATTGCTTACATTTCTCTGACCACCCCCCCTTCACCACCCCAAAACACTCACTGCCTGTCAATCACTCTGCGATTGCTCTGCATGGTCTGCTTGAATGCAGTGCGATCACAGTGGTGCCTTCGCGTACATGCACTGCAATGCATACGCATGCGCAGTACGCAACAATCAGCCAACTACGAGCACTGTTGCAGTTGCGATCCTTAATGAATGAAGCCCAGAGTAAGATATAGAAAGTAAATGTGTACCTGGACAAACCATGTTGCAATGCAAGGGGTGCAAATACATACATTTTTTGGGCATGTAGGGTAAATACTGGCTGATTTTGTATGTAGCCCACAAATGTTAGTCAGATTTATTTTTAAACTGCACTTTAAATTTCAGGGCCTGATTCACTACCGTATGCAACTGCGAATATCCACACAATCGGCCGATTGTTTCGCACTGCGCATGCGTATGCATCGCAGTGTGCATGCGTGAACTGGCTGCTTCAATGCGGACTATGATTGCAGTGACTACGCAGACCCATCACAGAGTGATTGACAGGAAGCGCCGTTTGTGGGTGGTGACGGGGAGTGGTCTGTGAAACATAGGTGTCCCAGTGTGTTTGCACGCTGTTGCAGGGGCTCGCATAAATTATCCACTGCAATGCCATATGCAGTCTGAGGTCTCATACCCTGCGTGGTTGTTAGAAAGGTCAGATCTTGTACAAGTGTACGTGAGTTAGCGATGGTACTCGATTTTACCGATGGTTTCGCTATTCTGCTAAGTATTACAGATGTGTGCAATGTAAAGTGGGCATCCTTATGTAGTGCTGAGTTTGCATTGCGATCGCAATGGATTAGCATACTATCGCAGTTGAACTGCGTGCATATGCAATATTGCATTCAATAGTGATTCAGGCCCTCAGTTGGGACCCCTCCAAATTTAAATCCCTCTGCTCATTTTAAATCTGCCCCATCTGCAGTACAGCATGGTTTTACCAAGGTGCACAGTCACTTGCAATATCTTACTCTATTTCCAAAGCTGAATCAGGTCCACTGTAAACTAGTTCTTGAAGGAGGAACCGTATTGTATTATTCCTTGTTATATTTGAGCACCATAGGATTTGAGAACACTTCTAGAATACTTGAACATAGTTTTTCCAGGATGCTTTTGGTGTGCTCAGTTGGGGCCCTTAACCAAAAATGTATGCATAAAGTGAATCTTTATTAAAATTAATATTGCTGGTTCAGGTACCACTGAATTGGCACACCACAGCTGTATATTAGAAGGTCTCCTCTAAGATGCAATGGACAAATAAATGAATGTTTTGATATAATCTAGGTGGTCTACAGTCTATTCTGAGGTTGAAAACTAGTTATGTTAGAGGTTCCCAAACGTGGTCCTCAAGGCTCCCCAACAGTTCCGGTTTTAGAGACATCCATGGTTGAGCTCAGGTGAGTTAATTAGTACTTCAGCCAATTTGATTTAAACACCTGTGCTTAACAAGGATAAATGTAAAACCTGAACTGTTGGGGAGCCTTAAGGACCATATTTGTGAACCCCTGAGTTATGTGATTTAAACTAAATTAAACTTTCACTGTTTTATGCAAGTTTTGTAATATCAAATTATTTCTTGAATCGTGTAAGTTCGATTTGGTGTGATAAACCCGTGATTTTGCTTATTGTGAATTTACTAAAGGGCAATTCGCATGGATATCACAGGTCAAACATGACTTCACACTCCATTTCATGGCATATCATCATTGGACCAAACATTGTCTGAAGAACATTGACATTAATGCAAATCACAAATTTACTAAGATTCGTGTTTGCCAACATGAGCGAACTCACACCCAAATTGCAACGCAATGCGTAAGTGTCCCCTGTATTTTTAGAACCAGCACCGGGCTCCACTACCAGGTGGTAATATTGCGATACATCCGAAAGTGACAGGAGAGCCCCGTCTGCCAATCAGGCTGGCTGTTGATTGACAGAAACTTACACTTACAACCAGTCAGCGGCCTGGGGTACACTGGAGAGAGGGGACCCACTTACCCAGGAAACCCCGACCTGGGCTGCTTAATTGGGGTGGTTATTGCCTTGGCGATGGGACCCTGTCAAGTGTATCCCCTGGCTGTTGCATTACCAACCCACCCTGGTGGAGCCCGGTGGTGGTTCTCAAAATATGGGGAATCCTTGTGCAAATTTTCCCTGTATTTCTTGAACCAGGGTTGGGTCAAAAAGCCCTAGACTGGTTATCCATGGGAGGGGGGACCCGACGTATTTTTTTAAAAAAATTAACACTTTAATTCCTTTTTTTACACTGAGAAACATATGCGGATCTCACTGATCTGTGTAGGCTTCTCAAAACATGCTGCTTACAGGCAGAACTTTACAAGTCAGCCACAAAAATGACTGAATACTCACACTATTAAACACGATTTCATACACTATCGGAAAACACAATTCTGTCAAACATGATTCTTAGTAAATTTGTGACTTGTGGCTGAAAACGTTCCGGCGCAGAGCTGCGATTAGGCATTGAAGACCAACATGATTCTTAGTAAATTTCCCCCTTATTCTCTTATTCAGATATGGACGCAAGTGGCTTTGGCCTCTGAAGTTGCTGATTTTATCAGGGAAATGCATTAGGATGTGTTAATTAGTGGGGTACACCTTGGAAATCTATGGAACTAGTCTTTATATACTTTTATACACCACAGTGTATATTGCCTCAGCAAGTATCTAGGATCCACACCTGCATCTCCTTCTGATAATCACCATTACATGTGGTATGGAATCGCCCTCCATTTGTTTGGCACCCAGCATCTACAACACACCAGTATACAACATGATGCCCACTCTCAAATGGGTCCGCACAGACTGCAGTGAAAAGTCAACTACTAATTCAGAAATTTTCACTGTACCAATTCATACCATAAGGGAGGAACTCTTCCTTGCATCAGACTTGGTAATACCAACAATTTAGAGAGACTCAGGGCCTAATTCAGACCCGCTCGCGAGCGCTGAGCGCTCGCAAGCGGGTCAAAGTTGCCCAAGTGTGCAAGCGCATGATGGAGGCGGCTCCGACGTGCGCATGTGCGAGACCCGAATAACAACGGCCAAGCCGTCGTTAAGGGTCTCGCACCAAAGGGGGCGTGCTGTGTTTGACAGCACGCCCCCTTTGGTGGGCGTGCTGGGGGCGTGGCTGCCCAGATGGAGCCGTTCCCATGGCAACGCCTACCGTCTGGGGCCGGCCCCACTGACATCACTTGTGATGTCAGTGGGAGTGCTTTTGGCTCTGATAGAGACAAAAGCACTCCAGGGCTTGCGGCAGCAAGACCCTACCGCAAGGGTCTCGTCGCAAGCCCGATCATTTTGGCCGCTCGCTATAGCTGTGGGTGGTCACTCACAGCTATGTGAGCGGCCAGAAGGCTGCTCCAAAAAGGAGGAGGGACAGCCCTGATTCAGAGCGAGCGCTCTGTCAGAGCGTCTGGCTCTGAATCAGGGCCTCACTTCACTCTGGAGTTCATATAAAATCCTACATCTGCAACACTCTGGTAAGCAATGTGATGCCTACTCCGAGATGGGTCTGCACGGCTGCAGTGAGTAGGCTACATTTAATATGGATATTTCCACTGTGCAACTTCATACCATTTAGGATGGAACCTTTCCTTGCACCAGACTTGGTAGTACCAATGATTTGGAGAGACTCATTCCACACTGGAGTTCATATATAATCCAGGTGTCCCTTAATCTACATTTATAAGTGACAATTTCATTACTTTATACCATTGGTTTTATGTTTATACATAGTACCAGAATTTATAGGTAATCTGTGTATATTCTTTATGTGCTCCTATATGGAACTCATACAGGTTTTTAAATGATGTTTTAAAAAATTATTTTAAACATTTTTACAATAGCATTTTCTGTAGTCTTGTTTTGATTATTGCAAACAGATTCATCAGTTCACTACACTGTGCCATCTTTCTCCTCCATTGCAGTGGAACACAGATACCGGAAGTTCTGAACCAACTTCCGGTGGCCGAAAGCACGTGCACAGCGGCAGACACTTTGAGGACTCGGCGCCTCCAGTTGCCGGGTGAGCAGCCAGAGAGTAAGACAAGCAGCGCACAGTTTGGCACTCCTGTGACAGGAGGCCACGTCGTCTCTATTTCCTACATGAAGGTAAAGGTACGGACCATCCAAAGCACCCTCCCTAATTTTAGGTAGAGGAACTGACTTTATTGCATGCATATAAAATAACTTTTCAATTGAGCTCTGCTTTAACCCATCATCAGCTGGCTTACTAACAAATCGCTGAATTGTGCTATTTCAAATCAAATCTGCGAATTTAACATCTGTGCTATTGCTGCATAATCTTCTGCTTGACGATTTACCATCTAATTAACTGTGCTTTGCTACCTAAATCATTGCTTGCTAGCTAACTATTTAAAAACATATAAAACACAGGTGGAAAAATTATTTGTACATAAATTAGTACCAACAACCAATATTGCACATATTAATTGATACTTAATGACATTCATATAAATATTGAATAGATTTAAGTAAAAATATTTTAAATCAGCAGCTGAGTGTGGGCAACCTTACTACTTTTTCTATTTTGGTTGGTATATATTTTTGTGGAGCATCCAGACCCACATTGCACTAATATATACACACGTTAATGTTTTATTTAGAAGCGCTCACTTTTTCTTTTGATTTCATACCTTGTTGTAGTCTGGTTGGTACAGCTGCTTATTTAAAAATAATTTAGACACTGAGGTGCTTATCTGTTAAAAAGAAGAACTAGACTTATAGATGATCCCACTATTCATGATTTGTACAAATTGTTTAATAGACTTGAAACCCTACAGTATGTCTAGCTGAAACTAGACACTGGTGGGACCAGGTGTCTCTTCAAAAATACATAGACAACAAATTTATCCCTAGAGGATTGAGAATTTATAAAGCAGCCTCTTTTAAAGATGATGACGAGTTCATTAATGAATGGAATTCCATCTTAAGGCCTGTATTCAGTTTTTCACCTCCCGAACTTTTCGCCTACATTGCGTGTTTTGCAGGCGGAAAAGTATCGCACGCGTGCCCGCGTATCGCCGTATTCAATTTGAAAGTAGGCGAAAACGAGACCTGGCGAAACTTAAGCAAGCGGAAAGTACTGACAGATTTGGGGAAATCAGCCTGACACCCCCCAAAAGATACTCTGACATGGGGTTTCCCTATGATACCCCCCGATTTGGCTTGCTGAAGGTATTTGGTGTTTTTAAACGGGCTCAATAGCTGCTAAATGGCGTTTTTGTATAAGTGGTGAAGAAAAGTATTCTGGAGTTTTCTTTTGCAGAAAATAACTTATCCCAGCAAATTTGGGGTACTTGAAAATGGGGGTCAGCATATGTTAAAGTTGCTAAAGTTAAGTTGAAAAAATCATGAAAAATCCACCTTCCGCAAGCCCCTGCAATTAAAAAAACACCTGGGGCATACTTGGGGACCCCCCCCCAGAGTCAAGTTCGCTAGCTTTTAACTTTGTCCCCTAACTATTTTTTTTTTGCCCCCAATTTCAAAATAATTTTTTTGGGTGTCCTTAAGTGTTTTTTTTTTAATTTTTTGACACAGTTTACATTTGGGGACTGTCTTAAGGCTGCACGAGGGTTCCCGCAACGTTGCACCCCAAAACCCCAATTCTGCACTTTTTTCCGCCTGCTATTCATAGGCGAAACTTTTTCGCCTATTACATTGCATTGACTTTCTGCCTAGGCGGAAAGTCGTTCAAATTGAATATGGAGTAAAATCAAAACAAGCGAAAATGAGGTCATCGGTGAAAAGTTTCCGCCAAAAACACGCGAAAATGGCTTTTCGCTCCAAATTAAATACGGGCCTAAGGTGGATATTCATTCAAACTAGTTGAACTCTTGATTAAATATATGGGTACTAAAGTACAAGCTATACAAGTAGAGATAGAAAAAATTCAGGAACTGTTAAAACCCTATGAAGGGACACCTGAATTCCAAGATAGGGATGCGAAAACTAATAAGAAAATTGAGGATTTTGAGAAATTCATAATACAAACAAAAAATTAAAAATTAACGATAGACAGGATTATGAAACCGGAACAACTAGAACTTATAACAAAAGAAAAAGGGATCTTTCAAGATCCCTAAATCGGGTACATTACAGCCGTTCACCAAATAGATATAAGAATTTACAAATAGAGATGTCAATCCTTCTGAACGGGGCTATGGGGTTGGATATTCCACTCCAAAACAACAGTTTGAAGAAACAAGAAAGAGGTAACCGGCCAAAGAAACTTACGGTTATGTACACAGGAACAGGTACGAATGCCTGGAGAGAGAAGCCTCTCTTCCTGACACACAAGTTATAAGGGGTGCCAGACCTAAAATTAAATCACTCTCAAATAAATAACACAATACTGATAAGAACCAACAACACCATTTTTTTTAAATAGGTCCCTTAAAAAGCAACTGTATAATTAGAGGTGAATGGGGCATTACGAAGAGAGGAAGAGATATAGATGAAATAGAGTATGAAGAAAAAATGCACAGAAAAAATTTAAGATGAACATAAAAACAAATGGTGTGGTTAATCTGTCATCGAGACTTTTAAGTACCCCAGGAAAAATAATTTTAAGTAAAGTACTCAAATTCGCTCAGCCACAGAAACCTAATCTTTTTTCCCTGTTTATTGATCTAAATAGATTCACATGAAACCTCAGTGGTAAAAAATAATTTGCACTAAAACACCTTAAAAAGAATTAAGATGAAGGCATCCCCATAGTATTAGATCAGGGAGATGATGAGGCTTTGAGGATTTTGGAGGATGTAGCTGGTGGAGGAAACACTGATAGAGACACTTGTATATGCATTTATGATGTGGGAGGTCAGAAAAGAAAAAACTCCATACATTGAAAAATAAATGCAACTTTTATCCTTTGCAATTCAGGGGCCCATGTGTGGAAGGTTTTATAAAACCACCATGGAGGACTTCCTGGTCTGTGTGAAGCAGCGAATAGGTCTCCTCTGAAAGATAACTTAACTTTTGATGAAAGACGGGCCTTGAAGGCACTGATGTCAGTTGAAGAAATTACCATTAATATGGCAGACAAAGGTGGGGGTGTGGTTTTGCTTAATACAAATGATTATCTAAAAGAAGCATATTCACAATTGGGCAATATTCTCTTTTATGAGGTATTATCCCAGAACCCCACAGGCGACTTTCAGAGGAGACTTAGAGATTTGTTGGATGATACTTTGGCAAGTGGTGTAATATTCAAGGAAGAATGGCAATTTTTATTTATCACTTATCCTGTTATTCCCAGTTATTATTATTTGCCCAAAATACACAAATCCCTCACTTCACCACCTGGGCATCCCATAATATCTGGTATAGGATCCATCACTTCCAATTTATCACATTTTGTTGATGTACACCTACAGTCACGTAGTTACCCTTAGATCCTACATTAAAGACACAACCCAATTTTTAAACATGGTCAGAAATATTAAATGGAAAAATTCATCTACATTTATTACATGCGATGTAGAATCTCTCTACTCAAATATCCCTCATGAAAAGAGACTTGAGGCCATTCAGAAGTATCTTGATAGAGACCGTGACGTGTAATTGCATCTATTAAATTTATATTGGAGCACAATTATATTTTGTTTGATTCACAGTATTATTTACAGACACGGGGTACTGCCATGGGGACTAGGTTTGCCCCAAGTTATGCCAACCTCTACATGGGCTCACTTGAGGAAGAGCTCATCTGGGGTGGCATTTTTGGGGTGAACCTAGTCCTTTATGGCAGATTAATTGATGATTTGTTTTTTATTTGGGATGTGGACCTTCCTTCAGTCACTTCATTTATTGATACACTCAACACCAACACTTATGGTTTAAAATTCACGAGCACCATTAGCACCACACACCTCCAATTCTTGGATATTTCAGTACTCGCTATAAATAATAGTGTCCACACAGAAACCTTTTTTAAGAAGGTAGACACAAATGGGTTTTTGAATTACACTAGTAGTCATTTAAAATCTTGGAGGGATAATATCCCAAAGAGTCAATTTTATCGGATTAAGAGGAATTGTTCTGATGCAGAAAATTTTCGAAAACGGGTCACTAAACTATATCAAACAAAAACTTGCAGAGTATGTTTAAAAAGAATAGGAACAGTGGCAAAAATGGAACAGAACATCTAAAGTTAGGGACTGACTGTATTCTGGATAAGGAAAGGACCATTACTAATTGGTTACCAGATAGACCCACAGGGTTCTGTATGTGTGGAAGGGAGATGTGTATCACCTGTAAACATGTAGACAAGAAGAATGTAAATTTTATTTAATCTGTTACAGGTAAAATTTTCCAGATAACTAGTTTCCTAAATTGTAATTCCAACTATGTTGTGTACCTCTTACAGTGCGGCTGTGCTTGCCAAAATGTAGGCCGAACCATACGCACTCTAAATACCCATTTCCCCGAGCATCGAAGGAACGTTATGAAAAGAAGTGTGTATCATAACCTCTCTAAACGTATAATGGAACGTGATAAGGGCTACGTTTCAAATATAAAAGTGAAATCTATCAAACAAATTAAAGTAACAGAAAGAGGGGGAGATAGGTTTAATATCCTCTGTAGGAGAGAAGCCTACTGGATATTTAGACTCCAATGTCTTGAACCTCTTGGTCTGAATGAAACCATTGAGTTAAATAATATCCAGATGGGTTCCCTAATCTCCATCTTTGCCGATCAACAGAATCTCCTGATCTTCTGCCTGATCCTCTCTGTCTTTTTTGGCTTTTCTTCATTCTTCTGGTTCTTCACTTGTTTTTTTTTTTTTCCCATGATAATACAATCTAGAAGTGCTATTATATTGATGCATACCATAGAATTATACGGAAATTCTATACTATTACCCCAATAAGGAGGAATATATGGGTTGTCATCATTTCTAATCCAAAATTTTGGTAGTTAAAATATTGGGGTTATTATACCAACGGATACCAAGACGTTATAATGTATTGATATTATATTATGTCTATTTACTGGAGTGTACAATAGTATCTAATGTATGTATAGATTGATTTACAACTGATAGGATCATAAGCATGGATATAAAATTGGAGCACTCAAAATAATAAATCAATAATAAGTAATTATTTTTATCTCTTTAGTGGGATCAGGTATATAGTATATACTGCGGTAGACCCTAAAATAGTGGAATTATATATTCCACTTGAATATATATGTTTACTGCATATAAATAAATTCTAAACACCTCAGTGTCACATTTTTTTTTATAATTATATTTATATTAATTGGTTCTATTGTTTTTAACAATATATTAATTTATTTTATTATCTTATTGTTGTGTGTTGCAATGATATTTTTGTCCCATAATGGAGCCATAGCTGATCTAAAAATAGTCCAAGGAAGGAGTTAAAAATATCAACCTATCAGCGGCTTCCATATGGGGTATAAAACAAGGCTCTGACAACTCTAGACCATCTCTCTGATTAAACCACAGTGTTTGTGGGCGGAGAAACGCATCAGATGGTCCACTGTCAGTGGAACACAGATACCGGAAGCTCTGAACCAACTTCCGGTTACCGAAAGCACGTGCACAGTGGCAGACACTCACCCGCGTCCCTTTGCACTGGGACTCGGCACCACTAGTTGCCAGGTGAGCAGCCGGAGAGTAAGTCAAGCAGCGCACAGTTTGGCACTCCTGTGACAGGAGGCCATGTCGTCTCTATTTCCTACATGAAGGTAGAGGTATGGACCATCCAAAACACTCTCCCTAATTTTAGGTAGAGGAACTGACTTTATTGCATGCATATAAAATAACTTTTCAATTGAGCTCTGCTTTAACCCATCATCAGCTGGCTTACTAACAAATCGCTGAATTGTGCTATTTTAAATCAAATCAGCAAACTTAACCTCTGTGCTATTGCTGCATAATCTTCTGCTTGCCGAATTAGCATCTACTTAACTGTGCTTAACTAACTTGCTTGCTAACTAACGGGAAACAGTCCGGAAGCCGATTGACGGAATGCCGACTGCCGGCTTCCCGACGTACAATCCTGGCAAGGGTTAAATGACAGGCATTGAAATCCTGATGCCTGTCATTTTCCCTACAACAGGAGACCGACACCCTGCTTACCGATCGAAGGTAAGCCAGGCGACGGGCGCGGACAGTCCCCGCGCGGGGGGGGAACAGTTAGGTTTAGGGTTCCCGGGGGGGACTTAGGGCTAGGCACCCCTCCTGGAGGTTAGGTTTAGGCTAGGGGAAGGGGCCCTTAGGGTTAGGCACCCCCCAGGGGGTAGGTTAGGGTTAGGCACCCCCCGGGGGACTTGGGTTTAGGCGGCCGGGTGAGGGAGTTAGGTTTAGGCACTTAGAGGGGGGATTAGGGTTAGGCACTTGGGGGGGAGGTTAGGGTTAGGCACCCCTAAGGGAGGGTTAGGGGGTAAAATTAGGTTAGAAAATACTTACCTAGGACGATTGGGATTTTCATCCTTGTCAGGTTGCCGCTGTCAGGATTTGAACCGCCGGCCTTGCAAATCATACTAAATCCTAACTAACTATTTATATAAATGTCATTAAGTATCAATTAATATGTGCAATATTGGTTGTTGGTACTAATTTATGTACAAATAATTTTTCCACCTGTGTTTTATGTTTTTATATATTGAATAGATTTAAGTAAAAATATTTTAAATCAGCAGCTACTGTAAGTGTGGGCGCCCTTACTAATTTTTTTATTTTGGTTGCTATATGATTCATACCCAACATTGAAGCAATTTGGATACTTTGGATACTGGAGATAAGCATTTTTACCGCTTCTTGGCTGCCTCATCATGTCCATCTTGCTTTCTTGAAGGCAATTCTGGCATCACATCTCCTTTCCTTTTGGGTTTCTAAGCCTGAATGCCTCGTTTCTCCAGAAGTAGGTTAGTTTGGAACTTTCCTCTGAGTACCACTAAAAGCTTCTTACAGCAGTTCCGCAGCACACTCATGCCAACTATCACTGGAGGCAATCCATCATCTTGGACAGTGGTGGTGATGGAACCTTGCTGAGGTAGCATTGTTTGTTTAAATTTCAGCTTCAGGTACCCTTTGCAAGGGATGTGCTGCCCATTACTGGTGGTATGGTTAATCAATGTGGAAGTTGATTGAAACATCTGTTTCTCAGTTCAGTGCTGCTCAGACTGGGTCACTTGTATTGGGTTCATCTGTAAATCAGTCTAAGAGTGCTGGTCGGCATTGAAACTCCATTGATACAATTTTGAACCGCCAGGAATTGGCTCACATAGTGCGGGAACCGCAAAGTTTCGTGTTTCAAATCTGGCTGCTGATAATCTTTCTTAATGTGTCTGCTTCTTTCACACCACTGAGAATGGGTCACCCATGAAAGGCAAAGTGGTTGAAAGAATGTCTCCGCATGCTTCTATGGTGTTACTGTTGGAACTGTTCAGTGGTCTGCTCTCTTGGCAACATTCCTTTTCTAACTGCAGCTGTGCCTGCTGTCTCTTCAGACTCTGCATCTCTCTGCACATTTCTGTCACACCATGTGTCAGATATGTGTGTCCCTGTACTCTGTACTGTGACTCTTTTTGCTGTGGGAGGGTAGCTGCTTTAAAACCTGTCTCCTGGGAAACAGAATTCTCTTCATACCCCAAAATCTTGGGAAAAGACAATTGCGGAGCAACTTCTGAAAAAAGGCTAAAGCCTGCAACTTTAAATGTGGGTTCTTTGAAATCCAGGAATGGGCTGTCAGTTTTCTGCAATCTCAGCAGTTGCAGCTTTTAAAAATTCACCCCTTGTACCTTCAATGAACTGATCTAATAACATTTTGTCTTCACTATGCTCTCCCTCAAGGTTTACATGTTATATGTCTCTTGGTGTTTCCTGTAGGTTTTGGAGTGACTCTCCTGGTTGTTGTTTTCAGACAAAAAAGTGCATATTCAGCTTTGACACTGTTCTTGTGTTAAAGGTGGTAGCAAGCCTTTTAAGGATCAGGTCCACAGTGTTTTTCTCTTTAGTGTCACATGCCAGATCTCAGAACAATGTTATCGGGAATGGCGGTTTACTTTTTCTGTCTCTAGCATCTCCCCAAAACTTAAATGTGCTGTCTTCTACATGCCTAGTATCTCCTACAATGTTTCCCACCACCATCTTGCTATTACATCATCCAGTTGTCCAGACAAACAGCAACATAAAGCTCCCGGTCTCAAGGGTGAATGCACCAATCATCTTTGAAGGTCCCCTATATGAATCTATAAGTGCTGGCAGGTATTTGCCAGCACAACTTCTCTCCCTAGTTGATAGACTATTTTCCTCCATTTTTTTCGGTGCTGTTTCCAGACTGCTAATGTTTTGTAGCTCTAGCCTGCAAACCCTGTGCAGTTACTACTGATGTCCTGGGCAGTTACCATTGCTGTGCTATGCCATTCCCAGATAGCTAATCATGTCCAGCCTGCAAAGCCTGTGTAGTTTACCACTACTATCCTGTGCAGTTCCCAGAATAGTAATTATCTCCAGTTCCAGCCAGGAAGCCTGTGCTGTTAACCACTGCTAACTCGAACAGTCCCCAGACTGTTATCATCTGCAAGTTACACCAGCAGTTGCTGTGCATGTCCAATCTCATTTCTATTCCAGTCATCTACTTCACTACAGTATCAGTGCTATACAGTTTATACCTGTGCTCTTCTACATTACTGTCCCATTCCAATTTACCAGGCCTGCATTAACAGCAATATATTACAACTTGCTTGCTTTCACAGCATTCCAATTACCATTACTAGTGTACCCCAAAATTGGACTCAGTCAAGTACCTTGCTAGTAAATTAGAAAACCAGGATGCTAACCAAGGTAAACTTATGCAATTTATGTAGTTTGTTCTTCCCAATCAAATGAACACTCTCCAGATGTCTGCATATGCTACACCTCTGCTACTTGGACATTGGAGATTTGACTCATCCAAGACTTCTCATATCCATCTATCGATACTGACTATGTTTTGTGGCAACCCCAAAAAATGTTGTGGGTTTTGGAATCAGTGTAACAAACACTTCGAGTTGCTAGCTGGAGGCTAGAGTGGCATATATCATCTCACTCCTTTCTGGATCTGCACTTGCTTGGGCATCTCCTTTTGGGAAAAATCTAATCAAATGTTATACAACTGTGCTGAGTTTTTATCAACTTTCAAATGGATCTTCCAAGAACCAGGACATACTACTTCGGCTTCTGATGATATCCTTCATCTATGCCAAGGAACTCGGACAGTAGGACAATATGTCATTCAATTTCTCACTCTGTCCTCAGAACTTTGGTGGAATAATGAGGCCCTGATAGCCATCATCTGGCAAGGCCTAAATGATAGGTTGAAGAATAAGTTAGCAGCAAGAGACCTACCTGACTCTCTCACCAAATTGATAATGTTATGTAGCAAGGTCGACTTACTCTTTAAAGAAAGAGCTCAAGAAAAATATAAACAGGAAAAACCCAAGTTTAAACTACTTAGCTTCTAATTTCACTTGTCCTCTACCCACTGCTGAAGAACGTATGCAACTTGGGAGTTCATGTCTGTCTGGCGAGGTAAGGGAGCAAAGACTTCTATCCTTCTGTGCCAAACTTTCAGGAAATGCTTGTTCCTAATCTATAAAGAAGGGGTTAAACTAGGGTCTGTTACCCACACTCCACCAAGTGCAAACAAACAAGATTTCTCTACTTTTGTTACTTTGAAATATGACAATGAATCTGTGTCATTGGGTACACTAATAGACTCTAACAGGGGTATTCAATTTGGAGCGAATATTTCGGAATCAGCGATAAATTATCGCCGATGACGTCATTTTCGCCGATTTCAATTATCCCCGAATTCAATTTTAAAGACTTTTCCAGGTTCGAAAAGTCTTTGAAAAAAAACGGGGATAACTTTTCGCCACTGAATAGGTGGTGAAAAAAAGTGCAGAATTGGGGTTTAGGGGTGCAGGCTTAAAAAAAATAGCCTGCAACCCTGGGAATGTCATTTAAAAATAAACTGTGTCAAAAAAAAAAAAATTAGGGACACCCCAAAAAATTATTTAAAAATTGGGGTGAAAAAAAAAATGGAAAAAAGTGTTTAAAATAGGGAAATAGGTTCAGGGCTATTCTGCACGTATGCGGCAGGTGTTTTCTAGAATAGATTATTAGCGGCAGGTGCATTTTTGCAGAATTTTTAAAAAATTACTTTAGGGACATAAAAATATGCTAGTACCCATTTTTATGTACCCCAAATTTGATGGGACCACTTAAAAAAATGAAAAAAATAACTTAAGTGCTCTTCTGCATCACTTCTTCAATGTCGGAAAAAAAACACCTGCCGCGGCTATTTAAAACCCCGACTTTCATTTGCAGGCTTAAACGGGGGTACCCATAGTGATCCCCCATGTTTTGACAGCTTTAGGGGGGTCCTAAAATTTATTCCAGGTAAATCCTGTTTTTTTTCGCCGATCTTATTTCGCTGGCTCCCGTTTTCGTAGCTTTTTAATTGAATACGGGGATTAAGCGGGTGCACTCCCGATACTTTATCCCAGGAAAATCAGCGATGTGGAGAGAAAAGTCCAGCACGGACTTTTCGCTCCAAATTGAATACCCCTGTAAAGCTGCAGGAAATGTCATCTCAGTTACATTGGTCTCCAAGCTGGTGCTATTCACCTTGCCAGTTCCCAAGCCCATCTACAGTATTTAACCACCATTGATGGAAGCAAGATACCAGACAGCACAATATACTACCAAACTCAGCCTATTTGTTTTCAAGTTGGAATCCTACATTTTGAAGAAATTTTTTTTGTCTGGTGATTCCGAAAAGCTCTAGTCAGGTGATCCTTGGCATACCCAGGCTACAACAACATTCCCCATATTATGTATTGGAATACCTCACAACTGTTATCCTGGAGTTCCTCATGTTTCAGTCACTGCCTCCACCAGGGGCGTTTCTATAATGGGTGCAGGGTGTGCGGTGCACACGGGTCCCCGAGTCCAGGGGGGCCCGCACCGCACACCCTGCACCCATACTTTGTCATACTTAACTCTCCGAAGTCCTGCGTCGGGTCTCCCAGCTCTGTTCAAACACCAGAAAATGGCAGCAGCGGGCATTTTTCCAGCATTTTGCGCATGCGCTGTGAGAAGATGCCAGGATAATGGCGGCCGCGCCATTTACCCGGCGATCTGCACATGCGCAATAGACTTTGGGCACACTCTAGTGCCCAGAGTCTATTGATTCTGTGGTGTCCGGCCAGTCTCGTCAGTCGGCTGCTGGACACCAGAGTGAGTGGAGGGGGCCCATGACGGGGGATGCACACGGGCCTCCTCCTCTCTAAAGACGACCCTGGCCTCCACAAAGTAGTACCACTATGTTCTGCTCTTGAGATTTCAACCAGTCTTCTCTTTGGCATTCCACTGCAATACCTTAATTATGAAGAAGTCTGTTGCAATAAGGAGACAGATGCTCTTCTGCCCCATTGTAGGTGGGATTGTGCCATAGATCTTGATCCTGGGAAAATTCCTCCAAGAGGAAGGTTTTATCCTCTGTGCCTCCTGGAAAACCCAGTCTATGTCAGACTACATTAAATAAACTATTTTTCATCTGACCATCATCCTTTGCAGCAGGAGCAGGATTTTTCTTTGTAAAAAAGGAGGATGGAGTTCTTTAGCCATGTGTCGATTAGAGAGGTCTTAATTCTATCACATTAAAAATCAATACCCTCTACCCCTTATCACAGAACTCTTTGACCAGATCGAGGGTTCAGCGATTTTCACAAAATTGGACCTACAAGGAGTCAACAATCTCAGAATTCATGAAGATGAGTGGTAAGGTGCATACACACGGTCAGATTTGTCAGATGTGTCAGATGAACGATTGAACGTTCTGAACGATTTGACCAACGATTTGAGTTATGAACGATTTTTGACTGCATTAAAATTACTGAAATCGTCCAAAACTGACTGCAAACACATCAGATGTCAGATATCGTTATCTGACCATCAGGAACGCGCATCATTCATCGTTCAAACATGTCAGATATGTCAGATTTTCCTTCAGATATGAACAATTGAATGATTTTTTAAATCATTATCGTTCAGATCTGAAGAAAAATCTGACCATGTGTATGCACCAGAAGACTGCCTTCAATACTGATGGAGGTAATTGGCCGTGATTCAATTCAATGCGATGTTGAATAGCCCCAGGAAGGAGCTCCCGGAGCTATTCAATTCATCACGCTGTTAAGTCAGAGAATTCCGGTTCTCACGACTTAACCTGGGTGTTTAGTCGCATTCTCTGGCTATAATGCCAGCCACGCATTTGTTAGCTAAGTCGGAAAACAGCCGCGCAGCCGGCACCTTTGTTGTATTTTTCCTCGCAACCCCGGAGGATGTGAGAAGAAATCTTATAGCCCGACCAAACATCGCTTTGAATTGAATAGATTTAGGAGCTCCCGGGGCTATTCAACATCGCATTGACTTGAATCACGGCCATTACCTTGTAATGCCATTTGGACTCTGTAATGCACCAACGGGTTCATTTGTTAATGAAATCTTCAGTGATCTGTCATACTCCTCAGCTGTAGTCTATTTGGATGACATCCTAATTATTTCTCAAGATTTACCTACTCTTAGAAAACACATATGTGAAGTATTATCTCACCTACAACAGAACCAACTGTACTTCAAATTGGAAAAATGCCTATTTGAACAAGATGCCATCCCATTTTTTGGTTATATCATCTCAGCACTAGTCTTCCAATGGATCCTGAAAAGTTGCAAGCAATTCTATCCTGGTCTCAACCTGAAGGGTATTCAATGTTTTCTCGGGTTACTACATTATTACAGGTAATTCAAATGTGGCTATTCATCCTTAGTGGCTCCCAGAAGCGGCTATCATGGTTTTCCTAAAACTAAAAGAAGCTTTTATCTGAGCTTCAGCTCTGAATCAACCAGATCTGTCATGTAATTTCTACCTAGAAGTGGATGCTTCAGAGCTGTGCTCTCTTAGAGATCAGATGACGAGAAACTTTGCCATGCAGCTTCTATTGGAAAAAGTTTCTACCAGTCGAGTGAAATGATATCATTGGAGAAAAGGAATTGTTGGCCTTGTGCTTGGACTGGAGAAGTGGAGATATTGGCTTGAAGTAGCCCAGTTTCTAGTTGCAGTTTTCACAGATCATAAGAACCTCCTCCACAAACTGCACAGTGTATGAATCCAAGATAAGCATGCTGGCACTTGTTCTTCTCTCAGTTTGACCTGCACATCTCCTTCCATCCTGGTTGCAGAAATCATTAAGCAGATGCTTTATCTTGGGCAGTCTACTCATCTGAAGATCCTGAGCTAGTCCAATCCAGCCTAAATGCCTTAATGTGGCCAACACTCTATGCAACTCTGTTCCTCCTTGAGATGAAACCAGGGCCGGCCCTAGCCAATTTGGTGCCCTAGGCAAGATTTTGGCTGGTGCCCCTAGCAGATAATACCACCACCAATCTTAAAGTAGGTACACACCTGACAGATATATCTGCAGATTATGGTTGTTCATACAGACTGAACAACAATCATCTGCGGTCCCGATGGCCAGGGGTCATATAGTGACCCCCTCCCTACTGGCCTCTGCAGCAAGTGTAAGGGCACTCGGCTGATCGCCCGTACACACAGCATGATGAGCAGATATACCTGACGTCGGCATACCAACAGCCAAGATACCAAAGGTAAGTAGCGGGGTTTGGGGGAGGGTTAGGCACTAAGGGGGAGGGTTAGGTTTAGGGTGCAGGAAGGGGAAGGTTAGGTTCAAGCACTAAGGGGGAAGGTTAGGGTTAGTCACCAAAGAGGGTTAGGGGAGGGAGGGAGAGGTTAGGGGGGTTAGGATACCTAGTGTTGGTATGATAACCCTGTAGGGATGCCGGGGTCTGGATTCTGACCTCCGGGATCCTGACTGCCAGCATCCCATACCCTACCTGTGTATACACACTGGCCGACGAGCACACAATATATCTGCCAATTTATTGAACGGCCGATATGACAGCCAGTTTGTACCCAGCATTAGTGTATTTATATGCGGATGTCAAAAGATTATATATATATATATATATATATATATATACACTATATATATATATATATATATATTTGTGTTTAATACCAGCCACAAGGAAATATATACTGTATATATATATATATATATATATATATATATATATATTGCACACACATATTATATATATATATATATATATATATATACACTATATATATATCTATATATATATATACATACATGCACGGTGGGGGACACTGGGCTGGATGGGAGGGGGTACTGCGAATGGGGAGGTCCTGGGCTGGATCAGAAGTGGAGCAGTAAGATAGAGGTGGGAGGGAGATGGTGGAGGACATTGGGCTGGATGGGGGGCACTGTGAATGGGGGGCAGTGGGCAGGAGACAGATGGAGTGGAGGAACACTGGGCTGATGTGATCACTGTGACATACTGGCTGGGGGGTACTAGGTAGGGGCACTGAGATGGTTGCAGTGAGCTGGTTGGGGAGAGATGGGAGACACTGGGGTGGGGGGATCAGTAATGGTACTAGACACTAGGCTGGAGAAGGGGCAGACACTGGGATGGGAGCACTTACCTGCTGCTGTACCATTTCAGAACACTTGCTGCAGCACAGCATACTCACACAGCAGCTTCCTGATAAGTCCTTGCTGCTGGATATCATCAGCATTAGAAGTGGCTGCCTTTCCCTGGCAGTGCAGCCTGGTTAAGTGGGAGAAGGGACTAGTATTGTGCCCAGCCAAGGAGTCAGTCTGCAGCACCTGATCTGTCAATGGGAGGCTGAGCTGTGAGGTAAGGAGGCTTTACAGAGTCCGGGAGGAGGAGCCGAGCTGGGGACAGCCAGTGCCGGGCATAACATAACAGCAGGATGCAGCATGAGGCCAGCGGAGCACAGAGACGTAGCTTCTTCAGTTCTGCGGCAGCCTCTCTCTCAATTTAATTTGCCCCATGGGCGGGCTGCACCGCTGTCAGTCTCCAGTGGGCTGCTTGTAATAGGGCGATGCACCACTGGGGGTGGGGCCACATACGACAGGTGTCGTGCTCCGAGTGGGGGCCCACACCACACACCCTGCACCTATAGTCTTATACTTACCTTTCCATAGCGCTGCCCTGTTCTGACAATGGACTTCCAGTTTGTAGCATTTCATCAACCAGCGCATGAACATATTTAACAGATGTCCTTGGTTTTTCTGTGTGGAAACAATCCATGTGGTCTAATGGATGCCAGTTTGAGTTGTACATGCGTTCCATTAATATAGATATTGACTTCTAGGGTTTGTCAGTTTATTTATCTTAATTAAAGGCAATATTGGTAACCATTACAACACTCATTTGCTACCTTCACACACCTGATGCTTTAACAACACTCATTAGCTACCGTCACAACTTGATACTTTTTAACACTCATTAGCTACCATCACACACCTGATACTTTATAACGCTTCACTGTCACCTTTCTTTTGTGTTATGCCATGGGGGGTCTATGGCTGGGCTGTTTTTTGTGGTGCCCAGCACCCCAGATGTGGACCCGAGTGTTAGGGACCGGCTTGATGAGGTGACCTTGACATTGGTGGGCATGGCCCATATCATTGGCCAACGATATACTAACCATCTCTGATATGATATATAAATACAATATACATTTAAATTTGTAATTTCTTTTCCTGCGCATCAGTGGCGTAACTAGGGCAGGGTGAGCGGGGTGCGTGCCCTGGGCGCCGTGGGACCGGCGGTGCGGGGGGGCGCTGCCAACCACGGTCCGGCCCGCCCTAGTTAGCCACCAGTGTAGCGCCGACCGCAGTGAGTGCGGTCAGCGCTACACATTTACACAGGACCGGCGCTAGGCTTCCAGCGCCGGTCCTGTGCTGCACACCTGAGCCCGTTCCCTCCCCCTGAGCGCTTGCCCAATAGCGCCAGGAGGCGGGTTCAGGCTGTACATAACACACACATCACCACCAGCGCTGGTGGCGATGCGTGTGTTAAACAGCAGCCAATGAGAGTCATATAGACTCTCATTGACTGCTGCAGCACCCACTGCAAGAGCCGGACTTCCGACATCATGACGTCTCTCCCATTATGCTGAGCGCGCCAGCCCGAGAGGACTGGCGGGCGGCGGCGGGAGAGGTGTCACGGTCCGGAGCAGCAGCGTGGATTCAGGTATGTTTTTATATATATTTTTTTTAAAAACCTGTCAGCACTACTGGGGGCACAACGGGGGAGGGGGGTGGCTACTACTGGGGGGACCTCTACTGGGGTGGGGGCACAACGGGGGGGGTGGCTACTACTGGGGGCACCATTATTGGGAGGACCTCTACTGGGGGAGTGCTATTACTGGGAGCACCATTATTGGGAGGACCTCTACTGGGGGGGGGCAATTACAGGGGGCACTTAATCGGGAGGGGGAACCTCAACTGGGGACCACTACTTGGGGGGGAACTACTACTGGGGGCATTATAAAAAGGGCCTACTACTAGGGGCACTGCACTGGGGGGACCACAACTGGGGGCAATAACAGAAAGGACCTCCACATGGTCCACTGGATAGGAGGGGTCTCTACTGGGGGCCTGCATCAGGGGGACCACTACTGGGGGCACTGCATGGGAGGGGGGGACTACTGCTGGGGGCACTATATAAGGGGCTTACTGCTAGGGGCACTGCGGGGACCACTACAGGGGGCACTCGATCACTACTGGGTGCCTGCATAAGGGGGACCACTACTGGGAAAACTGCATGGGGGGGACTACTGCTGGGGGCACTATATAAAGGGCACTGCATAGGGGGGGACTACTACTGGGGGCACTATATAAAGGGCACTGCATAAGGGGATACCACTACTGGGTGCACTGCATTGTGGGGACTGCTACTGGGGGCACTGCATAAGGGGGAACACTACATAGGGCACTGCATTTGGGGGGACCACTACTGGGGGCACTGAGTAAGGGGAACTAATTGAGGGCTGTATAAGGGGGACCACTACTGGGGATACTGTATAAGGGGCACTACTATGGGCCTGCATAAGAGGGACCGCAACTGCATACTGGGGATACTGTATAAGGGGTACTACTGGGGATAAGGTGCATATGGATAGGAATGTTCAGCGTGAAAATAAAGGGGTGTGTCATGTTGGCACGCCCCATTTTTACGTGATCACGCCCATTTTTTCCCCGCGCGCGCCTTCGGCGTGCGCACATATCGGGATGTTGTGGGGGCTCCTTTTCAAATTTGCCCTGGGCTCCAAATACCCTAGTTACACCACTGCTGCGCATATTACTTTATTACTTTAAAATCTCAGCATGATAGCACCTTTCATTACTATTAGGGTGTGCAGTCTAGAGCCACTCCCCATAACATTAGTCTTGTTCACATGTAGATTGTATTTAGATTAACTCCTCATGATGCTTTCAATGTTTTATATTGTAAAACCCCCCTTTTTTTCACCCAGAAGTAATTCTATACAGTCATATTTAAGAATTCATCAGTCTCCTGTAGATATTACCTTGATGAAGAGTTTCCACTCGAAACGCGTTGTAGGCTATCTACAGGAGGAGATTTTGTGGTGTGTTGGTGAAACCGGGCGCTCCTGTTGAGGGTAAGCGGGCCGTGAATGGTAATGGGTTTTCCCTAGTGAAAACCAAAGTCTGAATTGTGTGTCTAAAGGTAGGTATTACCATGTATTTAGGCGCTCCTCAACATAAACGCTGTGATGGAGTTGACCGTATAGATGACATAGGTCAGTGTAGACATAAAATAAAATGTATTCATGAATACAAGGTGATGCATGGAATATAAAAGCATACAGTAAAAATGTGCTGTAGATTCAAAAGAAAAACGGTATCTGCCATGGACATCAGACATATGCAATAGGTGAATTATATATATTGTGGATGAAACATAAAACAAATGACAGATCTGTTGAGTTCTGATTGCAGCAGGAAATATGACTCCTGTGTTTAAAATAAGCACTATCGTGCAATGTACAAATAAATGGTAATAATTGTACACTTGGTAGTAGGCAAGAAAGTACAGGATATCATACCCGGTGGGTGATGGGTAGCCAGTGGGTGTTGAATTGCAGGGTGCCCGGGTTGCCCTGCAAGGCTCCTTATGCTTTACCCAAATGGAAATCGAGAGAAGAGACCCAGTATCTCGAAACGCGTTGGATAGCTATACCTGTAATCACTTCCAAGGACTCTGGACTTTTTCCACAGGATCGTTTTTCTGCCTCACCCAGTATTTAACAACTGATTCTGTGAATTCTCATCCCTTTTGAATCTACAGCATGTTTTTAATGTATGCTTTTATATTCCATGCATCACCTTGTATTCATGAATAAATTTTATTTTATGTCTACACTGACCTATGTCATCTTTACGGTCAACTCCATCACAGCATTTATGTTGAGGAGCGCCTAAATACATGGTAATACCTATCTACAGGAGGATCCTATCTAAAGGTTGGATTGTGCCTTATCCAGATTTTGATATGTTGAAAGCCAGCATAGAGGTATTGAAGCCTCAAACTTTAAGTCAACTACCTGTCTTTTTGACATATGAATCTGTTAAAGCCTCCACCCATTTTATTGACTTTGGAAAATTTTATTGAATAGTTTTTATTTTTACTATAGTGCGATAAATCTGTTTTAAATGTACCACACCATTTGGGGATTTTGTGCTTTCTTTCTTTCATATGGTATGGAAATTGGCTACAAGCAATCTGATTGACTAACTACACATTACAACAAACCTATAAATGTCTTCATTGCTATAAGCATAATACTAAAGGGGAGTTACTATAACTCTGGAAGTTTACCTTAAATTTGTCGATTTTTTTAAGACACAGTAGATACTCTACAGAGGCGTGCAAATTGTTAGACTCAAACAAGGAATTTAAAAGTCACAGTTTTTCTATAAAACTCTGTTATTGACACACTGTTTATGACTATTAATACTTTGTATGATATCCTTTGTTTATATTCATTTTTGGGTCCATTCATTGTGTTTATTATCGGGGCTGGGCTGCCCCCAATAATTAACAGAATGATTGGACCTTAATGTTAATTTTCACCTGCTTTTGTAGAAATTAGGTGATGATGAATAGACCCCTTTGATATAGTTTGGCCGCTGTTCATGAGAGTTTAACAGTTTCTCTTGATGTCTTCATCCTTATGCCATATCTAGATAAGTTTTTCTATGAGGCCAGTCTTGGTGTTGATCATCTTCTTTTTTCTTTACACTTGCCCAAAGATTCTTATTTGATTTGCATCTGAGGTGTTACCTGACCAGGGAAGGACATCTACATTATTTTCTGCCAAGGCTGCCCTCTTCAAAAAACTAAATTTCCCTACCAAATTTCTTCAAATAGTGGACCTAGAATCTTAGGCAACACATGAACACACCTCAATACCAGATTTAAAAAAAACTGGCAATGAGTCTAATAATTTGCACACCTCTAAATGATTTTAATTTTTTTTTTAATTCATATTTGTTGAAAACACGTGACTGAACAACATCCACACCAAATGGAAGTATGTTTTATATTTTATATTCTCTATAACATCTAGTGCCAACATCCTATCCCCACTATATCTTATTTAGGTCTTGGTTCACGGGTGGAACAAGGTTAGAATTAGGCTGCTCTCCAATTTGAAGCACCATTAGTCACCACATCTTTTATCTTTTAAGGAGAATTTTAGTGAACTATATATATCAATACAACTCTGCGCTGCCACTTCTATTATTTGCTCTAGTTTTTTTTAGTTCAGTATATAATGTTGATATGAGAATGTGGGCATGGTCATTATGTTAACATTGAACATGTTGATATGTTCATAATATTAACATTGACAATGCCAACCTTCGACATGTCGACACAAATCATTTCAACATGATTGGAATTCTGTCACTGTCTGTTTCATGTCTGTCTATCCCTAATACAAATTGTAATCCCAACCCTAACCCCAGTGGCGTCACTTACCTGAATTGCTCCCGGTGCGGTGGTCGGTCCGGGATCCATGTTCTCTCGTGCCTTCGGCACGTGGGCAGAAGGGGGCATGGCTTCTTCCCGCAAAGCAACGCCCACTCATGTTTGACACTCTTGGAGGCGTGACGTGTCCTCAGCTCTCAATGGGTAGGGGAGAGGCTATGGGCTGCCCAGTAGCTGCTGTGCTGCTCTGCTGAGTAAGCCCGGCTCAGCGTAGCAGCAGCTGCTGGACAGCCAACAGCCTCTTCCCTGCCTCTTACTGAGTGTGGCTGCTCGGTGACACCATCCGAGGGGGAGACACCAAAATAGCAGAGCACCTCTGCTATTTTGGTGTAACCCCCTTGAATGGTGTCACCCAGTGCGGCCCGCACCCCCCTTGTGACGCCAATGCCTAACCCTAATGGAAACACTAACACTAACCCTAATAGTAACTCTAATGCTAACCTTATCCTTAGAGCTAAGTGTAATGCAAATATGGACATTTTGACATTGTCAAAATTTCATATGTCGATATTCTGTCAACATCAACATTTGTTTTAGGTGTCTACATTTATGCTCATGCATGCAGCATTTGGCAAGAAACCTATGATCACCTCCTGTCCTTTATGTTGTCTGTGGACACCTGCACCTACCCAAATAATATATGTGTACAAGATACAAGGTTTTTACCCTTATGTCCAACTCTGAAAAGCCTACAGTTCCATCAACATGCCCTCACTGAAATTTGCCTATGTGAGAACACTTTTTTTTTACAGGCCACTTCTGTCTCTACAGTTGTTAAATGTAGTTGCTATCAACAGGGCTGATTCAGCAGAGGACACAAGCAGATGGTGATACTCACACAGATTCACGATAATCGGGAATCTGCACATCCGTAGGATCCGTCCTGTGATTGTGTAGAATGTGTTCTGCAAGATCGCACACAGGTCCCCTATGCCTCTGCCTAATTGACAGACAGAGGTGTTTGTGGGCTAGTGCGGGAACAACCTGCATTCCTGGAAACGGCGGTGTGTCACCCCCGTTTTCCGGGAGTGCCGAGGCCAGGTTCTGCATCCATGGACACAGATTTTCTGACCTCGTAAGCTGAGGTTTACTCAGCTGGCCAGTGCCATTCACTGATGATCATGATGGTGATCCCAGTCTGTGACCTCTGTTGCAGCACTGGTACCGCAGATGCTGACAGAAAGTGTCTCTTTACTTCAGACGCCTCCTGCAGCATTTTAATATTAGCAGGACATAATTGCAAAGCTGTTTGTGTGCGACTTTGTAATTTCGTCCACTGCTAAATCAGCCCCAAAATGGCGTCACAAGGGGGGTGCGGGACACACTGGGTGACACCATCCGAGGGGGTGACACCATCCGAGGCGGTATCACTTGTAATTGTGCATGCAGTGAGAAAACACACAATATACTGGACCTAATTCATTAGGGATCGCACCTGCAACAGAGTACGCAGATCGGCCGATGGTGTGTACTGTGCATGCACCGCAGTGTGCATGTATGAGTTGGTATTGCTATTGCACTGCGATCACCTACGCAGATACAAAGCCATAACAGATGAAGAGACGGGACGTCAGCATTTGGGGGTGGTGACGGGGGAGTGGTAGGAGAAACCCAAGCGTGCCTGTTCATTTGAACGCTGTTGTATGGACATGCAGAAATTAGCCACTGAGACAGCATACGTAGCTTGAGTACTTACTGCGTGCGATGAGGTTAGCAAATTCTGAGTAAGGTCAGCCCTGTTGTAATTGTGCGTGAGGAGCCGATGTTACTCAATGTTAATGATGTATACGCAGGACTGCAAGGTATTACAGATGTGCGAAAGTGGTAGTGCTCATCTATATGTTGGCTTTGGGATTGCAAACTGCATATTTTCGCAGCGGGGCTGCGTGTGTATTCGCAGCTGCAATCAAAATAGTGATCCGTAGTGAATCAGGCCCACTCTCCGCAAAACAGACCTACATTCAACTCTGCATAGCCCCCAGTATTTGTTCCCATTGTTGTTCATGTAAATGAGAGCTACCTGCATAGCCTTTAATGATCACAGTGATTACTTTATTACCTCCTGGTTTCCTCAGAAATCATTTTCAAGATTCTACAAGTATAAAGTTTTTATTTATAATATCTGTACTTTTTTTCTTAAAAGAATAATCTAAAGCATATTCATTGTCAGACAACTGACGTTTTCCCTTTAAATAGCACCAACAGTCAGTATTACGGAACTCCTGTAATCTAAAGTATTTAACAATAGCCACATCCTGTTGTTAGATCAACACTTGAAAGGCAGCAGCTGTATTGCAGGGCCTTATTATTAAATCAAATTGGAAGTGTCAAAAGCTACCTTAACTGCTGACATTGCATTTACTTTCAGTACAAAACAATATAACGAGGGCTGCTTTCCGTGCAGTGTCAATCCTCTACTATTTTCCATTTCATGTATTTTTTGCAGATTTTAAAAGGATATTACCTTCAACAATATAACACTTATGTCCATCAACATTCACAAAGACACGTTGGGCTTTGTGTACTAACAAACATAGAATCACACTGTTCTGTTCTTTGGAGCAGAGCAACTTTGTATGTAATTTTGAGTTTTAATATAACACAGCTCAGCACAAACACGGAGAAGAGCTTATCTCCGCCACCACGGAATTGATGAAGAATTTTGGAACTGGCAGGAGGTTTAAGAACAGCACAATATGACACATGATAACTATTATTCTAATTACCATATAGGTGCAACCTCCGAATGATGGAGGTACAAAAAAGGATGCCCAAAAGGCTACAAAGTATGGAAATGTCCTGCTCTTTCCCTTCATATTTGCCTTTATATATGTATTGCTTTACAGCTATCTAGTAAACAAAATATATCTACCATACAATGTAAAAAAAACAATGGTCTTGCAAAAGTTTGGGCACACTTCTAGTTGAAATGGTATGCACAAGTTTGGGCACACTTCCAGTTGAAATGGTATGCACAAGTTTGGGCACACTTCCAGTTGAAATGGTATGCACAAGTTTGGGCACACTTCCAGTTGAAATGGTATGCACAAGTTTGGGCATGCCTGTATTTCCAGTTGAAATGGTAGGCACAAGTTTGGGCACACTTCTATTTGAAATGGTATGCACAAGTTTGGGCACACTTCCAGTTGAAATGGTATGCACAAGTTTGGGCACACTTCCAGTTGAAATGGTATGCACAAGTTTGGGCATGCCTGTATTTCCAGTTGATTAGTGTTTATGTTTATTTTTTTATGATTCAAAACTGTATTGACTTTTTAGTCCTAAAAGTGATCCAGATACAGTGGCAAACCCAGGATTTCTAGAGGGGGGTTTCCAAATGTTTGATTTTAGAGTGAGTGTAGCCTGAAGAGGGCATAATTAGCACTTACAGGAAAAACCTTCAGCGCTAACCAGAGACTCAAAATCAATGCAGCAGTACGTATAGAGGTGATTGCCAACCTCACTAGAGAGAATAAAAAATAACGTTTATTTACTGCGCTCTGATGTTACTGTTGGGACAAAAAACAATACAACCGCGTATTCTGTCAATAACCAGTTTAATAGTCTAAATTACACAGTACGAATTAGTACTATGCATACACATATAGGAGAACACAAGATGGGCCTCCGCTAAATTAAATAACACATTTCACAATATCTATTTAAAAATAACACAGTAAAAAAGAGACATATGAGGAGTTGATCAGGCTCCAAAAAAGTCTCCAATAACGCTGATGGCAAGAAATAACAACAAAGTGAATGGAAAGACTGTTAGGCTATGACATATAATATACTGATAATAACATTTAAAAAGACATATTAACTGGACCTCTCTCTATTTGTAATGGGACTTAGTATTGTATGCCCATCACAATGACTATTCCAACCAATAGTTATAGCAAGGTCACAAATAATTTTGGTCAGCTTAATAGTAAGACTGACAATAAGTAGATGTCATATGACAAATTAAAAGTACTGATAAAAGTCAGTTGGCTGACCAGCATCAATTGCAATATTGTAAACAACTTGTAGCAAGGTCGATAGTGTACCTGTAAATAAGGCAACACAGTCTCTAATGCTGAGACTAATGATCCTTGTGTGGCTCAATGTGGGAAGCCAGCAGCTGACACCAGTGATCGTATAGCAGGGCGCTGTTCCTCTCTAGCCGGTAAAGCACTCCATCTGAAATCCACGTGTAGCAGACCGCTCACCTGGGAGCAGGCAGTGGGAGCTGTTTGAGCGGAGGCTCCGGATAGCGGTGAGGGGAAATGACCTCCCATCTGCTAAGGCCAAATATGATGTCAGAGTCACCGGCTAATAGTAGGGGATATTACCTTCCGTCTCTCCTATTAGGGGGGCACAGTGGACGCTGTTATTAGAAACGTCAGCTGATGGTAAATAGATATGTCTCCCGTCTATTGAAGCCAGTGATAAAGTTGATAATGAAGCCGCTAGCTGATGATGGGGGATATCCACTCCTGTTTATCCAAATCAAGCTGTAATCAGCAACAAGAGGGGTTCACAAGTCCTTAGATAGGGAGAAGTTCCAGTAATATGTATAGAGACAGCACAGCAACGCGTTTCGGATACTCCTGTATCCTTTTTCAAGCTGAAATGCTCTCCCATATTCCATTCATCATATATATAGTGTCCAGATGGTGATCATTGGATAATGGGATAGGTGTTTTTAACCCATTATGGTTTGTCTTACTCAAACCTATATAATAATAATGTTCACCTTATGTGCATGTATATAGAGCAAAAAAAAAAAATATATATATATATATAAAAACAAAAATCTTTAACAATATCAAAAACAGATTCACTGAATGTGATAGTGGGTTCTAATTATATTCCATTACTAATGAATTAGCAAATAAAAAAAAAGATCACACATGGATATATATATATGTGGTGCATACATGTACACATAATAAATCAATGCACGCACGCACATACATAAACCTGAACAACTGTTCAGAAGTTGTAGGCCTATTGTCCAAACAGAAAACATGACAGAGCTAAATGAACCAAACAAATAAATAACAAATAATTCTTAAATTCCTTTATATTTATATTTTTGTTTGGGTAGATTAGCGATGGATTATACATGTGTATATATGCATATATAGTAGAGGTGCGTGTATATATATATATATATGTGTATATATGGTTAAATAATTTTATTAGTTATTTTTAGGCAGTAATATCCGTTTTGCTAAAAAGTGAATTAGTTGTGTGTGTGTGTATATACACATATTAAGTTCTACTATTCTAATGATATAATTGGTCCATATAATATATTTCTTTAAGAATTATTTGTTATTTATTTGTTTGGTTCATTTAGCTCTGTCATGTTTTCTGTTGGGACAATAGGCTTACAACTTCTGAACAGTTGTTCAGGTTTATGTATGTGCGTGCGTGCATTGATTTATTGATTATTGATTTATTTTATACATGCACATAAGGTGAACATTATTATTATATAGGTTTGAGTAAGACAAACCATAATGGGTTAAAAACACCTATCCCATTATCCAATGATCACCATCTGGACACTATATACAGTCAGGTCCATAAATATTGGGACATTGACAGAATTTTCATATTTTGGTCTCTATTCACCACCACAATGTCTTTGAAATGAAACAAACAAGATGTGCTATAACTGCAGACTTGCAGATTTAATTTGAGGGTAATTACATCCAAATCAGGTGAACGGTGTAGGAATTACAACGGTTTGTATATGTGCCTCCCACTTTTTAAGGGGCCAAAAGTAATGGGACAAACTAAACAATCCTAAATCTAACTTTCACTTTTTAATACTTTGTTGCAAATCCTTTGCAGGCAATTACAGCCTGAAGTCTAGAACGCCTAGACATCACCAGATGCTGGGTTTCATCCCTGGTGATGCTCTGCCAGGCCTCTACTGCAAATGTCTTCAGTTCCTGCTTGTTCTTGGGGCATTTTCCCTTCAGTTTTGCCTTCATCAAGTGAAATGCATGCTCAATCGGATTCAGGTGAGGGGATTGACTTGGCCATTGCCTTAAAAAACTCTTTGGTTGCTTTTGCAGTATGCTTTGGGTCATTGTCCATCTGCACTGTGAAGCGCCGTCCAATGAGTTCTGAAGTATTTGACTGAATATGAGCATATAATATTGCCCGAAACACTTCAGAATTCATTCTGCTGCTTTTGTCAGCAGTCACATCATCAATAAATACAATGGAACCAGTTCCATTGGCAGCCATACATGCCCACGCCATGACACTACCACCACCATGCTACACTGATGAGGTAGTATGTTTTGGATCGTGAGCAGTTCCTTTCCTTCTCCATACTCTTCTCTTCCCATCACTTTGGTACAAGTTGATCTTTGTCTCATCTGTCCATAGGATGTTGTTCCAGAACTGTAACTTTTTTAGATGTTGTTTGGCAAACTCTAATCTGGTCTTCCTGTTTTTGTGGCTCACCAATTGTTTACATCTTGTTGTGAACCCTCTATATTCACTCTTGTGAAGTCTTCTCTTGATTGTTGACTTTGACACAAATGCACCTACCTCCTGGAGAGTGTTCTTGATTTGGCCAACTGTTGTGAAGGGGTTTTTCTTCACCGGGGAAATAATTCTTCTGTCATCCACCACAGTTGTTTTCCGTGGTCTTCTGGGTCTTTTGGTTTTGCTGTGCTCTCCTGTGCGTTCTTTCTTTTTAAGAATATTCCAAACAGTTGATTTGGCCACACCTAATGTTTTTGCTATCTCTATGATGGGTTTGTTTTGATTTTTCAGCCTAATGATGGCTTGCTTCCCTGATAGTGACAGCTCTTTGGATCTCATATTGAGAGTCGACAGCAACTGATTCCAAATGCAAATGTTACACCTAGAATCAACTCCAGACCTTTTACCTGCTTATTTGGTAATGAAATAACGAGGGAATAGTCCACAGCTGTCCATGAAATAGCTTTTGAGTTGATAGTCCCATTATTGGCCCCTTAAAAAGTGGGAGGCACATATAGAAACCGTTGTAATTCCTACACTGTTCACCTGATTTGGATGTAATTACCCTCAAATTAAATCTGAAAGTCTGCAGTTAAAGCACATCTTGTTTATTTCATTTCAAAGACATTGTGGTGGTGAATAGAGGCCAAAATATGAAAATTCTGTCAATGTCCCAATATTTATGGACCTGACTGTATATGATGAATGGAATATGGGAGAGCATTTCAGCTTGAAAAAGGATACAGGAGTTTCCGAAACGCGTTGCTGTGCTGTCTCTATACATATTACTGGAACTTCTCCCTATCTAAGGACTTGTGAACCCCTCTTGTTGCTGATTACAGCTTGATTTGGATAAACGGGAGTGGATATCCCCCATCGTCAGCTGGCGGCTTCATTATCAACTTTATAACTGGCTTCAATAGACAGGAGACATATCTATTTACCATCAGCTGACGTTTCTAATAACAGCGTCCACTGTGCCCTCCTAATAGGAGAGACGGAAGGTAATATCCCCTACTATTAGCCGGTGACTCTGACATCATATTTGGCCTTAGCAGACGTGAGGTCATTTCCCATCACCGCTATCCGTAGCCTCCGCTCAAACAGCTCCCACTGCCTGCTCCCAGGTGAGCGGTCTGCTACACGTGGATTTCAGATGGAGTGCTTTACCGGCTAGAGAGGAACAGCGCCCTGCTATACGATCACTGGTGTCAGCTGCTGGCTTCCCACATTGAGCCACACAAGGATCATTAGTCTCAGCATTAGAGACTGTGTTGCCTTATTTACAGGTACACTATCGACCTTGCTACAAGTTGTTTACAATATTGCAATTGATGCTGGTCAGCCAACTGACTTTTATCAGTACTTTTAATTTGTCATATGACATCTACTTATTGTCAGTCTTACTATTAAGCTGACCAAAATTATTTGTGACTTTGCTATAACTATTGGTTGGAATAGTCATTGTGATAGGCATACAATACCATTACAAATAGAGAGAGGCCCAGTTAATATGTCTTTTTAAATGTTATTATCAGCATATTATATGTCATAGCCTAACAGGCTTTCCATTCACCTTGTTGTTATTTCTTGCCATCAGCGTTATTGGAGACTTTTTTGGAGCCTGATCAACTCCTCATATGTCTTTTTTTTACTGTGTTATTTTTAAATAGATATTGTGAAATGTGTTATTTAATTTAGCGGAGGCCCATCTTGTGTTCTCCTATATGTGTATGCATAGTACTAATTCGTACTGTGTAATTTAGACTATTAAACTGGTTATTGACAGAATACGCGTTTGTGTTATTCTTTGTCCCAACAGTAACATCAGAGCGCAGTACATAAACTTTATTTATAATTAGCACTTATCCAGCTTTAATATTTTACATACAAAGTATATTGTGTTGCATAATTCCAGCATATACATGACCAGCGATCAAAGTATGCCATTAGATGTAGCAGTAGGTCCTTCCTGTCTGAGCATAATGTTTTTTTCAGATGTGGGCACCATTCCCAAGCATTGGAGCAAGTCCAGGAGTCTGAGTGAGCAGCAGAAGAACTTAGCACTGTCCTGGACATATATGTACATATCGGTCTCCTTATGTACTGGATAGTGTATTATTATAGAGTATTAATTATTGACCCTATTGATGGTCTATAGCAGTGCACCCCTAACAGTGCATGTTTTCCACATCTCCTAGTTGGTGCACAGGTATATTTATTACTGGCCGACATATTTTAAAAGATCCACAGTTGGTGCTAATCACTTCATTTGTGATACTGAGAAGAACATGCAGCACTAGTTACATTCTAATATATTACTATTTCTATTGTGGTCATGGTGTGTGCTGGGGAGGGGGGTTTCCAGACAGACGGAAACCCCCCCTGCATTTGCCTATGAGATAAAGACAGCTCCAGAACACAAACAGTAAGTACAATTGCGGTCACTTTACATGCAATTCTTAATCAGGTCCTAAATATACATAAATATGTTTAAGTTTGTACTGAGTTAAGTTCGTCATTAATACCCCTTTCACGCATAAGCCAAAAACTCAGGTATTTGCACGTGAACGGGCATTGACCCAGATACAGCTTATGTGTTAAAGGTCAGACCCAGTTTGATATTCCTGGGTCCACAATCCTGGTCACCATCAGGGTTTTTCATGATACTTGCAAACTGGGTTGACGACCTAGAAACGTGAGACTCAGGTATTGAAAGTCATTGGCCGGGGACAGTAGAGTGTGAAGATGACATCATCTCCAAGTGCACACTGAAAGCTGGAAGACCCAGGGTCCTGGAAGAACCTTTGTGAATGGTGACGACCTGGGAATAACCTGGGTCTTCACATATGTGTGAAAGGGGTAAGTACAGAATACCACGTCTTCAACCCATTCACAGTGCCCCAGGTCCGTGCAGGGTTAAAGCCGGGGTTTTATGTCTGAAAAGGGTAATGGAGATTCAATGCAACATGGAGTTTGTCCAGGAGTATTTGGAAGAGGAACATGATAAAAATTTAAATCAGGAAGAGATAAAACTGATTTGAGATTAAGACTGTAGAATAACAAATTGTAATTTATAGCAGAATTTATGTACGTAAAACCGGTGTGTTCCAGATGGATAAAACAGTGAGGAAATTGTCGTTATAAACTAATATACCAGTTCTGGGCTCGATTAGGGCTTGTAGGGGCCCCAGGACAACTAATTTGTGGGCTTCACCACAACTAAAATTGACCCCCTACACATCTGCTCACAACACATGCCATTTCATATAGAGGTCGCTTCCCTAGTGGTCTTACCTTCAGCCATGCTGTGCTCTGTCTTTGGACTACTCAGCTCTTAAAGCCTCCTCCAGTCTCCACTGACTGGCACTGGCAGCTGCACAACATCATTGCATCACAACTGTGACATTGCCAGTAGCTGGCCCGGGACCTAGTAGTGCCGAGGGACTAGAAGACTGAGATCCAAGTGCCTAAAGAAGAACCATTGATGCAATGGTTGTGGCTGTGTGGGAGACCCCAATGTGTGGCAGACCCCTGAGTGACCGCCCCAGTAACCCCGCATATACTGTAATCTGGCCATGGACCTGGTCTCTGAATAGTCAGTGTTTGACAGAGAAAGCTGTTTAGACTAATGGTATTAAGAAACTATGGGTCTATGTGACATTCTTCTGGGAACCGAAAAAAAGTAGTATGATGTGTCGGACCCGGAGTACGGCAGTCTCTTATTGGATTCTAGGTCAAGCATGTTGTCTTCATCCTCCTTTCTCCTCCTGGCATCACCTTCTTTGTGCCTTCTCCCACCTCAGCCCCAGTTTGTGATATTAAATTGCAATCATGTAACTGCAGATTACCAGAACTGCCTCACTCTATTTAGACCGGGATACAGTCAAAATGCTGATGGCCGGGAAGCCATCTGACTAAATCCGGTTGTCTAAATACTGACGCAGGATTAAAGACAGATGTCAAAATCCCTGATGCCCAGCTATATCCCGATGCCGGAATCTAGACAGACGCTTCCCGAACGAAAATAAGCCAGGCAGTGTTAGCGCTTAGTCACAGGGGGGAGGTTTAGGGAACCCCAGGGGGACTTAGGGTTAGGCACCACACCGGGAGGGTTAAGTTTAGGGTGCGGGAAGGGGGGGGTTAGATTTAGGCACCCCTGGGGGGTGATTAGGGCTAGGCACCACTGGGGGGAGGTTAGGGTTAGGCACCCCCAGGGGGAGGTTAGGGTTAGGCACCACTGAGGGGGAGGTTAGGGTTAGGCACCACTAAGGGAGGGTTGGGAAGGGGAGAGAGAAGGGTTACGGTACTTACCAGCTCCAGTCAGGATCATCAGAGTCCGTGCTTGCGGCATCGGGATTTAGTCAGACGGCTTCCCGGCATTTCATACCCAACCCATTTAGACCTGCTATGACTCACCATATGCTGCCAGTATTAAGCTTCTACTGTACCTGTACTCCAGCATTCCTGTGGCTGCTTCTAGTGATTTAACCTGTGCATTCCTGAATGTACTGGTCACCAAAATCATCAAACATCTTCCTGTTTGTTATTATCTATGCTATGATCCAGAGTTAACCTAGTTTTTTGCAGTCACTATACATTATACATCTCCCTGTACCAGTCTGCATAATAACATTTCCAATTTAATCATTCTGCAGACCAGAGTTCTCATTCAGCTATCTTTTCCTAATACATTGCATTGCGTTATGTCGTATTGTGAAGTCTAGTAATGTGCTGTCACATTTTTATGGGTGAAATTCAATTAGCTGCGGGCGGCTCACACTATGTGTATAAACACCAATTACCATAGGCTCATCTCTGCTCGCACCTGCAGTGAGCAGAAATCAGCCTCTAAGACATATCTGGCAAAGCCATCGAAAGCTGCTCCGGTGTTACTCTCGGCTAATAATTCGGCCCTTACAGTTGCATTTGATCTCTTTGAAAACTTGGGAATGGAGAATAGTCTAGGCCAGTGGTCCCAAACTGGGTGACGCGGCTCCCTGGGGTGCTATGGGGTATCTGCAGGGATGCCATGGGTTGGTGTTCCAGGACCAAATCAATTTATTTATGGTCAATGTGATAGGAAAAACAGTGTTGTGGCTGGCAATCACATACTGTATATAGATAAACAGAATGGCAACCCTGTCCACCTCCACATATCTCAAACCATGAATGATAGGTAAGCACAATTTACTAAGAAACTTTTGGCCTAGGGGTACCATGGAACATATGCTGATATTCTAGGGCACTATTAAGGTTTAGGAACTTCTAGTTGCTTACCTGCAAAACTGGAACAGTAAGCTGAGCAATGTACAGTGTCTACACAACTCTGGGTTACAGGGGTGGCAAAAATAAATACAATAATTTACTAATATGGGTGGACAGGTACTGCAATTTGCTTTTTCTTGCGTGCCTTTTTAGACTCTCTCTCTCTCAAGAGTTTAAGTGATTGCGTAGACTTTAAGTATACTAATTTGCCCAATACCCTATAATCATCAGTTGCAGAGATAATAGAGCAGTGAGAAAATTGTAATGAACTCCTGTTCAGTAACTCAAAGGTGTCTGAAGATTAGAAGCTACAGTCTATACAATATTTGCATTATTTTGACCCTACAAAATCTAAATCCATAGAACATTTACTGAATATAAGTTAGTATATGTTCCATTAGTTAAATATCAATTTCTGACAACTGACTTTGCATCCATTACAGAAGCCACCATTTCATGTCATTTAATTTTTGCTTTACCTACTGTCAAAAATGTTTTGATGACTCTGAGAAGCTATGAAGTGCTGATCCTACATTATTTATTCTGGGTGATGGGAGGAGTTGATCTTATTGCACTTTTATTCATGCAGACTTGTAATAGTCTTTAAAATTAGATATGTACAGTCAGTGTCGGACTGGGGCACTAAAGGCCCACCAGGGAAATGCAGAGGCAAGTGCCTGCAGAAGGGGTGTGACCAATCACTGGATAGGTGTGGTCATTAACAGGAGGGCCATGACCTTCCCACAAAAGAAACAGCATAATATTATACATTCTCAATGTGGTTGCAGATATATCCTCTTCAGTAGATGTACCCTGACATCAACAGTTACTATCCGACGGCATCAGTTCCTAATCACGAGGCACCAATTGGAGAATATCCACCTGGCAAGCGGAGCGAGCCACCATGCCTGAAGTGTGGTGAGCAAAGCGAGCCTGCAAGCATACAAGTTTTGAAAATTACAGCGCTTTAAGGGCATGGAACCACACTTCCACCCTCATTTCACTTCATGTCTGGTACATCTACTGAAGGGGATCTATAAACAACCTTCTCAATTTAGTCTAATACATTTTATCTGTGCCCCCTTTAGTCTAATAATAATAATCCGTTGCAGCATTATTAGAATAATAATTTGTGCCACCTTTAGTTACCATGGAAAGTGGCATAGGGACAGGTGGGGAAGGTGGCCGAGTGGCAGCCGAAGAAGGTGGCAGGGGAACAGCCATGGTAGGTAGCAGAGGGACAGCTGGGGAAGAGGGGCAAAAGTACATCCAGAGAGAGGGGGAAAGGGACAGCTAGGAAAGATGAGCAGAGGGACAGCTAGTGAAGGGGCAGAAGCACTGCTGGTAAGGGGGCCTAGAGACACACTGTGACTGTTCTTAGGGCTTTACAGTGCATGTGAATTCGAGGTCTGACCAATGGAAGTGGTGGGAGTAGGAGAGCTAGGGAGGCCCATCAGAGAGATGAAATTCAAACCCTCCAACTATCACCTCCATTCGGTCGTTGATGACAGGGGGGGAGCAACTGCTGCCGGCGCTGATGATTAGAGAAGTGTAGGGGTCAAAGTGGTGCTGGGATCATATTTGTGTAGGAGTCTGAAGAGTGTGGGTAAGAGACATGTGCAGGGATCAGTTGGGGGTAGATATCAGAGCCTCAGTTGGTACCTGGAAACTCTGGACCTCATTCAGACCCGCTTGCAAGCACCTATGCGCTCGCAAGAGGGTCAATGGCGAGGCCCTGTGCATGCGCAGCGGCTGCAGTGCACGTGCGCTAGCCCCGGAGTGAGTGACAAATTCACTCGCTCCAGGGCTCACTACAAAAGGGGCAGCTGTCGATGTTAATTGACAGCTCGCCCCGTTTTGTAGGCGGGGAGGGTGGCCGGACAAACAGAGGCGTTCCTGAAGGAACGCCTGCCGTTTGTAGGCGGCCCTACTGACATCAGCAGTGATGTCAGTAGGTAGCTTCCTGCTCTGTTAGTAGGTTAGCTACCTGGGGCTTGCGGGAAACGAGACCCGACCTCAAGGGTCTTGTTGCAAACCCCGCTGGTCGAGACCATCGTGACCATCACCTGGTCACTTGCTAAAGCTGTGGGTGGTCACCCACAGCTTAGCGAGCGGCCAGAAGGCCGGATTTTTAAGAAGAAGCGGCTGCCCTCATTCAGAGTGAGCGGCTCTGAATGAGGACCTCTGTCCACAGTCTGACTGCAACACCCAACTATGGGTGGTACAATAACTGCCAGACTGTGTGCTGATAGGTATACACTGGATGATGGCCACATGGAATGAAAAACCCAGGTTCATTATGGGCACAGCATAAGCTCTCATGTTGGGTGGTGGGAAAGTGTACGCACATCAGCGCGGTGATTAGCAGCTATTAAATACATTAAATATCCACAAAGCTACATTAGTCAGTCTGCAGGTACTAATAGTCACTTACAGTACCAGTCCCAGGTGCTGTCCCACCGCTCAGTGTAAGACGGTGATCAGGGACCAGCATATTGGAGTCCAGCCACTGCCACCTGTTGGGTGATGGCTGCTGTCAGCGCTCAGGATGGGGGGCGGGGTGGTACTCAGGTCGGGGCGAGGGCTGCTGATGGTGGTGCTCAGGCCAGAGGGGAGGGCCGCTGCTGTGGTGCTCAGGCCAGGGGGGTGGGCTGCTGCTGGTGGTGCTCAGGTCGGGGGGGGAGGGCTGCTGCTGGTGGTGCTCAGGCCAGGGGGGACGGGCCACTGCTTGTGGTGCTCAGGCTGGGGAGACAGGCCGCTACTGGTGGTAGGGGGCCATGCTGGTGGTTGTAAGGCTGGGGGGGTGCACTGTTGCCATGCACAGGACAGAGGGTGCTTTTTTTGCTTTCAGGATGGTGGTGAGAGCCTGCTGCTGCCGGCACTCAGTAGGGGGAGGGCGCTGTTGCCTTTCTTAGGATGGGGGAAGCCTGCAGCTGCCACCCCTCAGGATGAGGGGGCCCGCTGCAGCTGACCAACTGCGATTGCAATAGTGATAATGCATGCAGTCTCACTGCAATAGTATCGCTATGCCATCGCAGCACCCACTTTACCCTATGCACATACGTAATCGTACTGCAAAACCATCGAGTTCCATCGCAGCCTCATGCACACTTGCACAAACAAGCTATGACCCAGAAATAGCTGCGACCTTACTCAAATTGCTATCCTTCTGGCACACAGTGAGAGCTCAGGCTGTGTATGGTATCGCAGTGCCTAATTTATGCACGCCCCTGCAACAGTGTTCAAACGCACTGGTATTGTCACAAATTGTGACTTACCTTGCCATTTGCTGCAGGTCAGGAATTCTGCCTGACCTTGTTTGGGAACCATGCAGTGACATCACCATCATGCACTATGGGCCTGATTCAGACCTGCTCGCAAGAGCTCCACTTCACTCACTCCGGGGCTCACTACAAACTGGGCGGCTGTCGATGTTGATCGACAGCTTGCCCCGTTTTGGAGGCGGGGAGGGGGTGTGGCGGCTGGCCAAACGGAGGCGTTCCTGAAGGAACGCCTGCCATTTGGAGGCGACGCCACTGACATCACCAGTGATGTCAGTAGTGAGCTTCCAGCTCTATTAGAGCCGGAAGCTCACTGAGGCTTGCGGCAGATGAGACCATACCACAAGAGTCTCGTTGCAAGTCTGATGGTCGCAACCATCGCGACCATCACCTGGCCGCTCGCTAAAGCTGTGGGTGGTCATCCACAGCTTAGTGAGTGGCCAGGAGGCCGGTTTTTAAAACAAAAGCAGCCGCCCTGATTCAGAGCGAGTGCTTGCTTTTTGCGAGCAGCTCTGAATCAGGTCCTATGTCAGCTGATAGCATTCTTCCAGTGAGAGTGCTCCTGCCTCAGCTGACCTCAGCAGCCTATCAGGGACTTGCAGCAGAGCCATATTCCCTGTGAGAACTCTCACTGGTGCCTGAGCAAAGTGTTGCTTCCTAGAGTTCAGTTCTAACCTGTGGCTCCTTTGTGCAGAAAACCACCACTGCTATCAGGCTCATTTACTAGACTCCAGCGTTCCTGTGATATTCCTTTACCTGTTCCTGACCTTGGCTTCATTTGTGACCCTGATTTCGCCTGACCCTTGGTACTGCATCTGATACCTGGTTTTGACTTCGGCTATTCCCTGTGACCTGTTTACGCCAGCTCCCTGGTATCGTCTAAGTCCGTTTGGTTCTGACCCAGCCTGTCGACTAAGCTCTATGTCTTCTCCACTTCATCCGGACTTTACCAGCACCTCTATAAGGGAACCTATCCTGAGGGCTATGACCTGTGTGTCGGATGCAGCCAAGCCCATACCTTCTTGCAAGGGTCCCTGGTGAATACCGCCGGCACATCAGACTCCGCGCCTCAGGCTTAGGTCTAGCCAACTCCCTAATATGGACTGCATCCATATCCATCCGGGAGTTGTGACAGATTTCTCAGGCCCAAAAAATAGGTCAGACTGCTGGTCAGACTTAAGTGGCAGACCCCAGTCTGGGTCTTATGAATGTGGTGAAAAGATTTGAGATGACACAAGCAGGTATACTACAATATTTGGCTGATTGTTTTACCTTGGCTTCTCAGTCTCAGAGGATTTTTTCAGACACAGTTAACCCCTGCATACCTCCACTCACTGCAGAAGATTTTGTTGGTAACTTGCAACTACATAATTCAGTTAAAGGGACCACTTATCACAATTGCTCACAAACCTCCCAGTTATCAAGTAAATTGAATCCTGCACAACTTGGAATATTTCAGCAAATGCTAGAACAGCTGCAAAAGCTTTTAACCAACATTATGCTGATTCTACCAGAATTAATTTCTTCTGATTCTGACAAAACCCCAACTCAGCATAATAAAGCCAATGAGTTTGTTGATTTGGGAGCCTTAAAGACAGTGGCCTCCTCCTCTGTACCAAAAAGGGAAAAATATATTGTTTCCCTCTGCCCAAGCTTTCAGAAGCTGAACGTTTGTGGCGCATGGAATTTCAACTGTGTCTTTACTGTGGGGGTCCTGATCATTTTATAAAAGACTGTTATCTCTGTAAATCAAGGAAGGGTGACAAGTATCAGTGTCACAGCGTTAATGCCAATGAACTATCTAGATGGTCACCTTCAGTTCCAGTTTCCACTACTCCAAATAGGAGCGCTGAGGAAGTTGCCCAAAAAGGAACTTCAGTTCAAGATTGGGGTCCTGTGACAAAAGCACCCAATTCCAGCTCTGGAAATCAAAAGAGAGTGTTAAAATCTCCCAAAGTCAGTGAGAAGTCTGTTCCTGCAGTCTCAGGAGGAGTATCCGATGTCCAGACCTCAGAAAGGGTATCCGATGCTTCAGTCCAAGCTGAGATATTCGATGTTTCAGTGCCAGTGGGGGTATCTGATAATTCAATTCCAACAAGGTTATCCGATGCTCAGACTCCAGAAGGATTATTCGATGTTCAGACCCCAGCAGGGGTATCCAATGTTCTACCTGTAAGAAGGGTGTCCAATATTCCAACCCCAATGGGGGTATCCAATGTTCCAGCTGCAAGAGAGGTATTCAATGTTCAA
Source organism: Taudactylus pleione (assembly GCA_031769625.1). Lineage (NCBI taxonomy): Eukaryota > Metazoa > Chordata > Amphibia > Anura > Myobatrachidae > Taudactylus > Taudactylus pleione. Next base: position 1,701,620 of record JAUIMM010000185.1, read on the forward strand.
GCCCCAGCAGGGGTATCAGATGTTTCTCCTCCAACAAGGGTATACGATGTTCCAGTACAAGCAGGGGTATCCAATGGTTCAGTTCCAGCAAGGGAATCCTTTGTTTCAGCCTCAAGAGATATATCCGATATTTCACTCTCAAGAGATGTGTTCTACTGTTCAACCCAAGGAGGGGTATCCAATGTTCTAACAACAGTAGGGGCAGCCGATGTTTCAGCCTCAAAAGCAGTGATTGATGTGCCAGCCCCAGAGGGGACATCAGACTTTCCAGCCCCAGAGGGGGCATCCAATTATCTAGTCCCAGGGGGGCATCTGGCTTTGTAGCTCCAGAGGGGGCATCTTATTCTGTAGCCCTAGTAAGGGCATCTGATTTTGTAGCCCCAGAGAGGGCATCTGATTCTGTAGCCCTAGGAAGGGCATCTAACTTTGTAACCCCAGGAAGGTTGTCTGATTTTACAGCTCCAGTAAGGGCATGTGAGCATCCAGCTCCAGGAAAAATGTCTGAGTTGCCAACCCCAGAGAAGGTGTTTGAGTTGTCAACCCCAGAGAAGGTGTCTGAGTTGCCAACCCCAGAGGAGGTGTCTGAGTTGCCAACCCCAGAGGAGGTGCCTGAGTTGCCAGCCCCAGGAGGGGTCTCCAGTGCCTCAGCCCCAGGAGGGGTGTCCAGTGCCTCAGCCCCAGGAGGGGTGTCCAGTGCCACAGCCCCAGGAGGGGTGTCTAGTGCCTCAGCCCCAGGAGATTTCCAGTGCCAAGATCCCAGGAGGGATTCACAGTGCCATGGATACAGACATGGATTCCTGTTTGCCACTTCCCGAGAAAATCACCATGTGGACTTCTAGTACGGTCCAGACTCAGAAAGGGTCATCTAAACTTCCTGTTCCTTCCAGTTGCAGTGTGTCCAGTCTTAATCCGGTCTTGACCTGTACGATTCCTGCCAGTTTAAGCGTCTCCGGTCCCAATCCGATTCTACCTATTCAGCCAAGTGAGGGTCCTCCATTTCCTGGTTCCAAAAAGGACTTTGAGTTATCTCAGACCAGTTTAATACCTACTGCAGTGAGCCCTTCACCTGATTCTCTGCTAAGAAGTTCGGTGGATGATCGACCATCTGTTTATTTCGATGGAGAGTTAGATCAGTGTTATGCCTTGGCACATCAATATCTTACTGATGTGGATTCCGGATTGTTGCCTTCACTTAATCCTGCCAATGTGGTCAAATATTTCCTTTTAGCCTTTAGGTTTAAAGCTTTGGACTGGGCTAATCCACTCATAGAGACCAAGGATCCCATTTTAGACGTTCTCTCAGCTTTCACTGAAGCGGTACTGCAAAGGTTTGCTCCAAAAGCATCGTGATCAACACAAGATCCACAGCCTGCGGTATTGAGTCTTGGGGTCACTTCTTTGGCCCCTCTCCATGAAGGCTCCTCTGGGTATCCTGGTCCTTTGGATCCATCATCCATTTCTGGTGCTGTTTCCAAGGGAAACATTTTTTTGACTTAAGACTTGGATTCTGATTCTGATTATGATCCTGTAGCGGATGAAGCACCTTTCCCTGGAGGTCCTTTGTTTAGAAAAGAAGTTTTTGTTGAACCAGAGATTCAGTCTCTTCCGTGTGGATCAAGACGTTCCCGAAAGGGCAAGAAGAATCGTCGAAAGCATTAATTGCTACCATGGTTTCTGTTTCTCCAATGAAGAGTGTTGTTGATCTTCAGAGATCTATCCAAGTCTTCTTTTTTTTTCCTCAAGTCATAGGGGTGTAATGTCACACTCTGCACAAATTGTGACTAACCTTGCCATTTGCTGCAGGTCAGGATTTCTGCCTGACCTTGTTTGGGAACCATGCAGTGACATCACCATCATGCACTATGTCAGCTGATAGCATTCTTCCAGTGAGAGTGCTCCTGCCTCAGCTGACCTCAGCAGCCTATCAGGGACTTGCAGCAGAGTCATATTCCCTGTGAGAACTCCCACTGGTGCCTGAGCATAGTGTTGCTTCCTAGAGTTCAGTTCTAACCTGAGACTCCTTTGTGCATAAAACCACCACTACTATCAGGCTCATTTACTAGACTCCAGCGTTCCTGTAATATTCCATTACCTGTTCCTGACCATGGCTTCGTTTGTGACCCTGATTTTGCCTGACCTCTGGTACTGCATCTGATATCTGGTTTTGAACTCGGCTATTCCCTGTGACTTGTTTACGCTTGCTCCCTGGTACCGTCTAAGGCCCTGATTCAGAGCCGGATGCTCTGAAAGAGCGCTCGCTCTGAATCAGGGTGGTTTTTTTTTTTGTGCGGCCTCCTGGCCGCTCGCATAGCTGGCACATTAGACTCCGTGCCTCAGGCTTAGGTCTAGCCAACTCCCTAATACGGGCCACATCCATATCCATCTGGGAGTTGTGACAGGCATGCCTGCATTTCGCCAACCACCCCCCCTGTCACCACCCCCAATGGTACTTCCTGTCAATCACTCTGCTATGGGTCTGCATAGCCACTGCTCACAGTCCCAATTGCAGTAGCTGGTTCGCGCACTGCGATGCATACGCATGCACAGTATGCAACAATTGGCCAATTGCGTGCATTTTAGCAGTTGCTGAATCGGCCCTATAGCCAGGGCCGTAGAGAGCCCTGGCGGGCCCAAGTACAGAGGGGGTGTGGCCTGATTGCGAGCAAAGAAAACCCCCAAAGCACTGTTTGCGGTGCTGTGTGCCGGGGAGGAGGGTGCTCTAAGCCCCTCAGCCGGTGCAAAGCCAGGGGGGCGCGATCAGTGTGATTGTTCCCCCCCATAGACAAAGGAGACTGCTGTGGCTGCTGCTCAGCAGCCATGAGCAGTCTCCCACTGCAGCTCAGCACACGCTGTGTGCTGGGCTGCTGTGAGAGAGAGAGAGAAGGGAGGGGGAAGTGGCACCGGACCCGGGCCCCCGCCAGGCCCCTACAGTAAATAGTACCCACTCCCCCCCCCTTGGTGCCCCTGCCTATAGCTGTCTTTGATGCTCATTAGTTTTAAAAGGGTGACCCACCACAAAACTGACAAAAGACTACACTTCAATAGTGCTTCATTGAGTCCTGAGATCCATGCAACACTTTGTATTATAATAAAAAAAAGACTTACTAAAATAGCAACCAGCACTAGCATCTGCAGCAAAATCAGGGGGAACAACAGCATTAAGTGTACCCAAAATTGCTATAACCAGCAGTAGGCTTTACCAGCCAGGGCAGGTGCCAAATAGCAGGTATACACACAGCATGAGGTCCACCAGCCGTAGAGCCAACCAGTCATAGGCGGTCAGCATGGGGCTGGATTCCTTATGGAGATTAGGCCCACCAAAAAATTTACCACACCACATAGGAGAAATCAGTTTATAGTGCTAGGGCTATTATTAACACCATGGCAGCCCCTTAACTTTGTAATTTCATGCAGTGCCTCTCACTGGTTGGTAAAGTCAAGTGCTAGTTATAACAATTTCTAGGAGTCCCAAATTTTGTTTTATCCCTGATTGTTCTAATATAGTAGCAAGTTGGTTATGCATTCATAATATCGACATTCAGAATATCAACATGGACAGTACATCGCTACCTCACTGCACCTGTATTAGGAAAGGCACCCTGTAGGTAGTAGAGCTGCTCCAGAGCTGCCTGCACCATCCAAAATATACTCTGCGCACATACCCTGCAGTCTGTATAACAACCTAGGATGTCTTTAGGATGCTTCAGGCAGTACTCTTCTACCTGGTGCAATGGCTGAAATGGCTTCTACCTGGTGCAATGGCTGAAATAGTCTCCTTTTATAACTCTGGGGCCCCTCCTTTCTTCCTCCTCCCTTCTAACGTCTCCAATTTCTGATAAGAATCTAATGACTTAATTGATAGGAGAGATGCAGCTAGAAACCAAGGGCAGAACTGTTCAAAATGCATATTTACAGGAGCAAATGTTATCCCCAAAAATCAAGACAAATGGTGGCAAGTCAAATGCATTGGGGCAGATTCAATTAGCCGCGGGGTTCTCCCCGCCACTATTTGCCATCCAAAATCCCCGCGGCGCAGGGAAAAGCTATTCAATTAAATAGCCTTTTTCCCGCACCATAAAATCGGGACTCATGCACGTAAACACATTGATTCTGCGTAAACTGCAGAATCAATGTTTTTTCCCCGCGCACGAGGCCAATTTGGTTGTTTTAACATGGATTTTACCTCGCACCTCCAGGAGCTGCGAGGTAAAGTCTGACTGCGGGGACTGGCGTGCGGGTTCTCGGGGACTCCCGTTCGAGGAATCCCCGGCAATTGAATTGGTCCGGCGTGGCAATTAGCCATTGCCCCATTGTGTTTCTGTTTTTTGCAGCCCACAGAAAGACCTTTTCTTTTAATACATTTTTGTGTTTTTGACTATGATCTGACTGAGCATATTATTGTGTTCAGTCTTCTCCTTATGTTAGGGGAAGTAGTTACTTTGTCAGTTTTCATGCTGTCTACAGTCAATATGTTGACAGCATTATATCGAGGGGAAATTGCAGAAACTGTTGTACTGTTATTTAAAGCATTGCAAATGTGTCTTCATTATAACTTTAAATGAGATGCTTTAAGATTATATTTATATTGCAGACACCTTTACAATGCTTTAAATAACATTAAAATAGTGTGTGTATCGTGCTTGACTCAGCAAGGATCGCAACTACGATTATGCACGCATTTGGCTGATTGTCGCGATCTGCGCATGCGAACGCATCGCAGCGAGGGTGGGCGAACACTTCACTGTGATCGGGACTGCGATAGCAGTGACTACGCAGATGCATCACAGAGTGATTGACAGGATGTACCATTTGGGGGGGTGGCGGGGGGGTGGTCAACGAAACGCTGGCGTGCCACTGCATTTGAACGCCGTTACAGGTGTGTGCATAAATTAGCCACTGCGATGGCATACGACGCTTGTGTACTCACTGCGTGCGACAAGGTTAGCAATTCCTGAGTAAGGTCAGAGCTTGTGCAAGTGTACATGAGGCTTCGATTGTGCTCAATGTTACCGATGGTTTCGTAGTCTTACTAAGTATAATGGATGTGTGTAAGGTAACAAGGGCATCCTTATGTTGTGCTGCAATGGCACAAAGATAGATTGTATATAAGTCCCTCACCGTGGTGATCAGTGCCATTTCCTTGCTGAGTTCCGGGCTGTCAGGCCGTGCTGTGCTCCATCCAGGGGGGGCTGTGTTGTCCAATCTATGGGTGTGCTGTGCTCTGTCCAGGAGGCTGTGTTGCCCATCCAGGGGTGCGTTGTGCTCCATCCATGGAGCTGTGTTGTCCAATCCCGGGGTGTGCGGTGCTCTCTCCAGGGGGCTGTGTTGACCACCCAGGGGTGTGCTGTGAGCCATCCAGGGGGCTGAGTTGCCCTTCCATGGGTGTGCTGTGCTCCGTCCAGGGGACTGTGGGCCTGACTCAGAGCCGAACGCTCTGACCAGAGTGCTCGCTCTGAATCAGGGCCCTCCTCCCTAAAAATGGAGTGGCCTCCTGGCTGCTTGTATAGCTGTGGGCGAGCGGCCATGATGATGGTCGCGATGGGCTTTGACCATCGTGACCATCGGGCTTGTGACGAGACCCTGCGGTAGGGTCTCGCTGCCGCAAGCCCAGGAGTGATTTTGGCTCTATCAGAGCCAAAATCACTCCCACTTACATCATTACTGATGTCAGTGGGGCCGGGCTCAGACGGTAGGCGTTCGCCGGGTCTCGTGCATGCACACGATGGAGCTCCCTCCGTCGTGCGTATGCACATTCGGCAAACATCGACCCGCTTGCGAGCGTCCTTTGCTCGCGAGCGGGTCTGAATGACCCCCAGTGTTGTCCAAACCAGGGGTGTGCTTTCCGTCTACAGGCTGTAAAAAAAAGGTTGATAAAAGTACAAAAAAAAGTTAAATAGAAGATTTTTTTGTGCTGTACCCTAGTGTATCCATATAAGCACTGTGATGCTGCGGGCTGTACCCCCCTAGTGTATCCATATAAGCACTGTGATGTTGCTGGCTGTACTGCACTGTAATATTCATGCACATATTGTGACGCTGTAGGTCATACCGCAGTGTAATATTCATACAAGTATTGTGACGCTGCCGGCCGTACCGCAGTGTAATAATCATACACTTATTGTGATGCTGTAAGTCATACCACAGCATAATATTCATACATGTATTGTGATGCTGTAGGTCATACGGCAGTGTAATATTTATAAAAGTATTGTGATGCTGTAGGCCATATGGCAGTGTAATATCATACAAGTATTGTGAAGCTGCCGGCCGTACCGCAGTGTAATATTCATAAAAGTATTGTGATGCTGTAGGTAATACTGCAGTGTAATATTCAAACAAGTATTGTGATGCTGCCGGCCATACCGCAGTGTAATATTCAAACAAGTATCGTGTTGCTGCTGGCCATATCGCAGTGTAATATTCATAAAAGTATTGTGATGCTCTAGGTAGTACCGCAGTGTAATATTCATACAAGTATTGTGATGCTGTAGGTCATACTGCAGTGTAATATTCATACATGAATTGTGACACTGCAGGTCATATTGCAGTGTAATATTCATACAACTATTGTGATGCTGCCGGATGAACTGCAGTGTAATATTTATACACGTATTGTGATGCTGCCAGCCGTACCACAGTGTAATATTCATACACGTATTGTCACACTGTAGGTCTTATCACAATGTAATATTCATACAAGTATTGTGACATTGTAAGTCATACTGCAGTGTAATATTCATACAAATATTGTGACGCTGCCGGCCTTCCCAGAGTGTAATATTCATACACGTATGTGACGCTGTAGGTCATATCGCAGTGTAATATTCATACAAGTATTGTGATGCTGCTGGCCGTACCACAGTGTAATATCCATACACGTATCATGACACTGTAGGTTCTATACCAGTGCATTCACATAAGCGGTGTGACTCTGCAGTGTCATTTGTGAACAAAATTGAAAGTAAAGTTAAAAAAAAAATTGTTACAAATTGTGGAGTGTGCTGATCCCCACTTTGTTTGTGTTTGTTGTTATGGAGAACAATCAGTTGACAGGAGAGCAGGAACCACATACTACTGTTGGAGCTGCTGCCACTAGTTATGACAATACTAGTCCGTCAACGTAATCTACTAAAGCCAATGCCCAAAGGCATCGAATGCTTAAGTCAGAGCATCTAAAATTAAAGAACCAATCTTTTACAGTGGTAAAGAAAAAAACATCTTTAGCCCCCCTTTTACCTCTGTAAAGGGTCACCAGGTTATTAACTCCCTTAATGTCTATATTTACCCACCCTTAACCTCTCATTAAGTGGTGTACCTTTTTTCTATTAGTGCCTCCACCCAAGTATTTGTAGTCAGTATGGGCCTACTTGGGGAAACTCAAACTCTAATAGCAATTAAGTAATGTGGTATAGATAACACAATGTATAACTTATACCAACATTCCTGCTCACATCCTGTCCTTCTTGGATTCGTGTGGTCTCCAATGACTCTCACCACTCCTCCCAGTAAGTAGACACCATCCAGTATAGTTTAGTTTTCCTCAATTTATATAGGCAAGATATTCATGCATATAAGAACAATAATTTTTATTTTTTTGCATTACATAACTTATCACATACAGTTTAATACCTACTAATACATAGAGTTAACTGAACAATACTATAATACTATATCAGTATAATATAAATATGTGTATCCATATATTAAAACTATGTTAATTCTACAGTGTATCCTTTAATAGGAGGGTGCTCGTTTGTCCAAGTCCCTCTTGACCTCTAGTTATTTGCACTCTGAGCCAGAAGTATAATGTTCCTGTTATAACTAGGGTGTTATACCAATGTCCTTAGGCTTGAGATAGACTTAATATTCCTGACTCTTTGTATGGTTATTCTCTGGAATATAACTTATACCCCTTTCAGACATACAACCCGGGAAATTTCCTGCACAGACCTGGGTATTTCTCCTGTGGAAATTCCTGGGTATTTGGTCAAGACCCCCCTTTCACACTACAACATCTACCCGGGAAATTCCCGGGTAGACCCCTTTCAGACTAGAGCAGGGTTTTTCAGAGTTTTACACAGAAAATCACAGTTTAGTCATTTTAAGTGGACGTTATGCTGGCACACATTAATGAGGTCATGCAAAGGTGGGGGTTTGGTATAAGGGGACTGGGAGGGGCACCTATAAGGCATTGTTGTATTTCCAAGCATCTGTGTAGCATGGAAACCTTCTATTGTCTGGTGGATTAGGTGTGCTACACAGCAACTGAGGCATGGCTACAGCTGCTCACACTGTTCATAATCATACAGTGTGAGATACTGAGGAGAAGGGAGCATTTTGTGGTGGAGAGGGCATCCAAGCACCGACATTACCTACGCCGGAGGAGAGCCTTGGTAATGTCCAGCATCTCATCCATATTGAGAGTGACCGGAGGGTCATCTCGCACAATATGGTCTCGAGATCGACAACATGGAGAGGCTTTCTGGGCTACGGTTCAGGGGTTTACATAGAACCAATGGATTGCAAATTTTAGGATGTTGCAAGACACCTTTAATTACATCCTGGAACTCCTGACCCCATCACTTACCGGGCACACTACTCGATGGAGACAGCCCATTACCCCGAGCAGGAGACTTGCGATCGTCTTGTGGTGGTATGCTACCCCTGGCGAGTACCGCACAATATCCTGCTTGTTTGGTGTAGGCATCTCCACGGTTTGTGTTTTGGTGCGTGAAGTGACCCAGGCCATCCTGGATACCTTGTACCACCAGTTTATTGCCCTACCCCATGGGCAGCGACTGGATGAGACAGTGTCCAGGTTTCTGCACCGCGGTTACCCACAGTGTGCTGGGGCAATTGATGGCACCCACATCCCCATAATTGCTCCCACAGACAGCCCAGCAGACTACTATAACAGAAGGGGATGGCATTCCATCATTCTGCAAGCCGTCGTTGACCATCGGTATTGGTAAACCACATTTATTACTTTTAATTAGATATATATTGTGATCTGCATGCAAAGTAAAGTATCTAAAATGTTGTGTGTTTAAAAAGTTTATATGTAAAGTTGTAACCGGATCTTATTTACGCTTTCTATCAGAAATAAATAAATGTATATATTGTAGTGTATTTAAAAGTTAGGGGTATATTTAATAAAGTGAGGGTTATTTGAAGTGGAGATGCTGGGCCTAGCAACCAATCAGATTCTACTTCACATGGTCTATATGTCTAGTTTTAATTAGATATTATCTTGCTCTCACAGCTTCACTGATATTTTCATTGGCTGGCCTGGTCGTGCTCATGACACTCGTGTTCTGGCCAATTCTGATCTCTACAAGATTGCGGAGGAGAGGCACAATGGCTGGCTGTTTCCTTGTGAGGTAACTATACACACATTTATGTCATGCTTTTTATTGCAAAACTGATATGTATTATCTTCCATACCGAACCACAACATGATTTTTGGGATGTCACCTGCAATTTGCTCTGATATACCGTATCTGCATACAACACTGTTACCTGTAAAGCCTTTAATAATAACTGTAATATTTGTTTCTATTTGCAAAAGTCCAAGCTTGTGGATGGAGTGGAGATACCAGTCCACATAATTGGGGATGCTGCGTATCCACTACGGAGGTGGTTGACGAAAGGGTACAACCAACAGGTTGTGCTTTCTAACAAGCAGATCGCCTACACCCATACCCTCAGTTCAGCTAAAATGGTTGTTGAAAATGCATTCGGGAGACTGAAGGGACGTTGGTGCTGCTTTTTAAAAAGAAACGATGGGGACATTGGGCTGATTACTGATGTTGTAGCGGCATGCTGTATCTTGCATAACATCTGTGAGATACAGCGAGAAGAATACCTGCCACAGTGGGACATCGTGGAGGAGCCTGTTTGGAGTGATCCTTCTACCCTTTCATCAAGCTCACTTGCTTATCGAACCAATGACATAGAATTGATTAGAACCACCATTTCAAAAAACATCAGTTCTATGTTATTGGAATTAATACAAAAGCTTAATTTTTGAATTGTTCAAAAAATCTTTTATTTTAATAAAGGCCTTTTGTTTAAGTTGCATATGAAGTTTGAAAGTTTTTCCATATTTCTTACATAGGAAATAATGTCGCACAAAATACAACACAATTCAAAACCAAACAATAGTATAAAAATAAATAAAAGTGAACATTTACTTCAGAACCCATAGTACTCCATCTGTATGTATGGATTGATATTGTCGAAGCGTAGACAATGAGAACAATGTTAAGAGCGCATATAGCTGTGAGGCATTAAAACAAAAAAATTACAAGCAGTAACCATAACATTTTCAACATCATGATACGGATATGTCTAGTTAACATCACTAGATACTGTATATTTGATTACCACAGTTAAATATTTCGGTAAACTGTAAACTCTGGGTTTTTGACAGGAGTAAGTTCCTGTGACAGAGTATTAGCTGGCAAAGTATCTGTAAATTGACCTTCGAGTACATTATCTAATGTATTATCTGTAAATGTTGAGGATGACTGAGGTGTTTGCGGATGCTTGGGTATATGGGATGTAGTTTGCCCAAATGCTGTGGGGGACTTTACTTGTTGCGCATACTGGGATGTTTTGCCAAATGCTGGGGGGACTTTACTTGTTGCGCATACTGGGATGTTTTGCCAAATGCTGGGGGGGACTTTACTTGTTGCGCATACTGGGATGTGTGCCCAAATGCTGGGGGGGGCTTTGCTTGTTGTTGAGCATACTTGTATGTAGTTTGCCCAAATTCTGTGGGGAAATTAGCATGCTGGTCATACTGCGATGTATGCTCAAATGAGGTGGGAGACTGAGGTTGTTCCACATACTGGGATGGTTCCCCAAATGAGTTTGGATAATTAGCTTGGTGCCCAATATGGGTGGGTGGTGGAACATGTGTTGTTTTGTAGTGGATTGTGCTCAAGATTTGAGTAAAAAAATTTCGGTTATCACGACTAAGCCTTTCCGGCATAGCCATCATTTCCTTTAGCAAATGACTCTGCATTTCTCTCTCATTGGCTATAAACCGCTGCAGTCTGGCATCATCTTGTGTCTGCCATTCCGAATCTAGGTCGCGTAGTTGTTCACAAAGAATATTTGTCATGGCTTTGGTAACAACATCATATTTGCTCTTCTTTTTACGTGTTGGCACTGTGAAAACTGGAAGTAAAAGAGAGAAAACATTGAGCAACACATGTAAAAAATATTTGAAATACAAAAAAATAAATGGTCCCAATTCAAAAAGCAGCACGTATCTTTGCATGCGGTGCCCATCCTCCACTACAAGATAAACGCACAAACAATACGGTTTCTACTATATACTAGAAATTGAGCTACAACATTACATAGATTAATGCAGGAGAACATAAGTTTTTTTATTAAACTTACTGTTACCGCGTAGGGTAGGCTTGTCTACCTGGGTCTGTGGCTCGGACTCAGAATCTTGCCTTTGCATTGGAGAGATCACATCTGTGCCAGTGCTTGGTTCAATGATGATGATTTTAGATGAGTCCTCATCTGCGTCATCAAATAGGACCTGCGATAATGCCGGGCTCGGCTAGCTGCTCTCAGGAGTTGTTGAAGGCGTGCATGTCATTTTTGCAGACAGTGTACCAGCATCACTTGAAGAAGATAGAGCAATGGGGTTGCATAGTGCTGTATGCCCAAAAGCGGAAGTGCATAAATCGTATAAGGGCCACTCCATCCTTCCCACACCACTGCGATTATGATTGTGGTCATGGACCTTTGTGTATTGTTTCTTTAGGCTCTTTAGCTTATTAAGGACTTGCTGCTGTGTCTTCACAATACCACGGTTGGCCAGGATTTTGGCAATGTTGCAATAGATCATGGCATCCTTAACAGTGCCTGTGATTTGAGCTTTTATTTCCTCCTCTCCCCTCACATGTAAGAGCTCACAAACCTCCTCATCCTTCCAATGTGCCATGATCAGCAACCACCTGTACACAGAAAAAAGAAAGATTACCGCGCTAAAGAAAACCCAGAAAATTTAGATAATAAATAAATAAGCAAATGATTAAAAAATAAATCTCTTGTATGGTTTATTAATAATGTATTTCAGTATTTTAAAATGTATGCCATATATAATAATAGAAACAAGCTCTTTTAATAAGGTAATAAAACAGTAATTTTACACACCTGGCACCACTCTCCAACCACCTGGTACTGCACTCTCTCCTCTGTCACCTCTTAGTGTTGAGAGTCTCTCTGCAGCTGTTGTGGGACCTAAATACGCCTTGTTACACTGCACTGCCTTTTTAGTGCTATGTGTGCGTCTGTGGCATCTGCCCTCCACTGTCCGGCTGCTGCTGATGATCTCATCAACAGGCAGCCGCGTCCAGACCAATCAGGAGCTTTTTGGTGAAGCCCGGGAGTAATTTCCCGGGCAGCACCATTCACACAAGAGCAGGGTAATTTCCCGGGACTTAAGCCCGGGAAAAACCCTGGTCGATTGCAGGGGCGGCTACCCGGGAACGTGTTCCCGGGTAGGTACCTTTCAGACAGACGCAGCTACTCGGGAATTTGGCTGAGGCAGGCCAAATTCCCAGGATTCTCGACAAGTCTGAAAGGGGTATTATACCCCTTTTACACCAGAGCAAAAACCTGGGTTTTTGCTGGGTCTACCCAGGTTGCAGCTCAGTGTAAAAAGGGTCCCTGAAAAATAACCCGGGTCAAGTGACCCGGCAATCCAACCCAGGTATCTACCAGGGTCGGACCCAGGATGGACTTGGGTAATGGTGCAGTGTAAACAGCGCAACCCAGGTTATCCGACCTGGGTCATGCCTAAAATGAGCTGATTGATGGTTGTGGAGCAGTCACCTCCCACTTTTTATGACCTCACAAGTTTAGCAGGGCAGACCCAGGTTCAGTGTGAACGGGGATGACCTGAGAATTACCCAGATCGATGGTGCAGTGTAAACGGAGTCCCACCAGGGTCTGACCTGGGTTGGGACATGTCTAAAAACCCAGGTCGGACACAGGTTTTTGGTGGAAAAGAGGTATAATAGTGTCTCTTTCCAGAATGGATTACTTTCCTCTCTGAAATGTACAGTATATTTGTAGAATTTCTATGAACATGAATAGCCTCTTACAGTTTTGTTAAACTCTGTGCTTTGTTAAATTATTTTGAGGTGAAAATTTACAAAGCTGTAACAAATTATATTGAATCTCCTGCATCAGAGTAATAAGTATCATTTCTTCTAACTAATTTGTAAAGATTAAAAAAAGATACACAGTTTCAATTCCATCCTGCTACTAAAGAACAACTTTTCAATATGATAGGCTGTGCATGCTGAAACAAGCAGGATTCAAATGAGCTCTGTTATCCAAGGTGTCACTTATATTTGCTGACTAAACCTGAATACTTGTGCATATTAAATAATGGTTCTTGTGATGCTTAGATATGATGTTTAATTACCAAGCTGGTATATCCCCAGCAGAGAGACATACAATAAGTAATTTGAGCCAATGTCACACCCCCAGCTCTCTCCATAGTAGTACACCCATAGTAGTAAATGTGTATAAATGCATTTAGGGGCTAATATTATAATTATTCTTTAATGGAGTATTACTAGTCCTCCCTCTTTATATGGATGCAATAGCTTTTGCTTGGAGTGCTGGTAATCCATAACTTTTACTAAAAGCAGTATGTGTTTGGTATACAGTTCCCCTGTTATAGTCCTCTGAGTGGTGGTAATTGCCTCATATCTCTGTTAACTACTGTGGTGTCAGGTTATGGTATTATACAGCTTACCCAGCCCCTTCTGCTTATTGAACAAGGGGACCAGCCTCTGGCTGTTGCTCTGCCTCCCCTAGCCTGAATGGCTCTCCAGCTGGCTGTTCCACCCACCACCCCCTGTCAATCACTGCCACTGGGTAATCTGCCACTGACAGCTGCCTGGCTGCCAGACTGTTTGCTACCACCGACTGCTTTTCCAACAGGGTGAGGTCAAGCTCCCACCATCTTCACACCTCCTGCTATGACAGGCTCCCTCACCGGCTTCACCCCCCTGTGCCCGGCAGCCTCAAATGCAGCTCTGTTGCTGAGCAGGACACAAAGAGGTGAGCAGCTGGTGGGAGGGATCACCAGTTTAACTGTCATCTGCTGCTGACAGGAACCAAATCACTCCCACCTATATTACTCTGCCTCTTCTTTTATAGTGTATGTGATTCCATACACTGGGGCATATATTTATCTCAAGAGGGTATTAATACATATTATACACATCTTATGTAAATGTACATTAATTTATGCACAAGTCACCTCAATAAACAATATAGTTAAATAAATGAACATATATCTGTATACATAGTTTTACCTCACAACTTGTACATACATTATATATATATATATATATATATATATATATAGACCCTCCTGACGAACTCCAGCCATTAAGAGCGTAAGTGACACAATGCATGGAGGATGTTGTGGCACTGTGAATCTCCCCAGCTGGGAGCACTGAGATAAGCATTTTAAAGATTTTTTGATTGTAATTGCAATTTTACCTTTTTTATGTTGTATGTAATAAATGTCTATAATACTGCACTATGAGAAGTTTTGTTTCTTTCTTTATGTTTATATGAATCCATTAATAAATATGTGAATATGATGCACTAGCATCCTCTGGGTGATCAGTTTGAAGTACAAAACGTCGCCACAGAGAATAAGGAGCTATTGGTTATATGCATATTACTATAACCTATGTGGTACGCACATTTTATCATTATTTTTTCACTCCATATTTAATCATATGATTACTACACTATGAGGTGCTGTGTTTTCACCCTTTGTTTTTCATAATCATTTGGGAGTTTACAACAATGAACCTATTGGAGAATACCTAGCAGACACCATACTTTGGGATGTGTATTCGTGGAAAGGACTTACTGTTATATCTGGACATTCAGAAATCTAGGGTGCAGCGCTCTTTATAGTAACTTTGTGATTATATATCGTGATATATATATATATATATATATTACATTTTACCTCAGAATATTGTCATTAACACAATATTTATTTTAACCCTTAACCAGGGTTACACATCAAAGGGAAAGTTAGCTGTAGAAAGCCATAAATTTGGCAATATGCCATTCACCACACAAAGTGGCAAGGAAAGGCTAAGGCCTTGGCCTTTATTTATGACTGGTGGTTCTGCCTCTTATGATGATGTAAGCCATTCTCCCTGTAGAAGTTTCAAAACAATTAAAATCATTAAAGCACAGGAACCAACTGTGTTCTCAGAAATGTCACAAATCCCTGAGGAGAGTCTAAGGGCTTTATTCAGAGGCAGCCATATGGTCTACGACCACACGGCTGCCTCGATGTTTGTCCAGTGCGCATGTGCACAAGGGAGCCGGCTCCTTTGTGCGCATGCATGAGACCCGCTACGACCGCCAGTGCCGGTCGTAGCGGGTCTCTTTCCAAAGGGAGCGAGCTGTCGATGTTGATTGACAGCTCGCCCCGTTTGGAAGGTGGGCCAGGGGGGTGGCAGCCCAAACGGAGGCATTCCCATGGGAACGCCTGCCATTTGGGGGAGGCCCCACTGACATCACAAGTGATGTCAGTGGAGAGCTTCTGGCTCTGACAGAGCCAGAAGCTCTCCAGGGCTTACGACAAGTGAGACCCTACCCTAGGGTCTCGTCGTAAGCCCCGATGGTCACGATGGTCTATGACCATCGCGACCATCACCCTAGCAGTCATTAGAACTGTGGGTGTAAACCCACAGCCTAACAACCGAAACAGAGGCGGCCGGTCAGGATGCAAACGGCCGCCCAGTTTCTGAGCGACCGCTTGCATCCTCCGACCGCCTCTGAATCAGCAGGTTCCATGTGTGAGCCTGACATTTCCAATACTGTACTGAAAGAGGAGCCTCCTTCCACCATTTGTACAACAAACAAGCAGATGGTATGATCAATTCTTTCCACCAACGTGGATATCCAGAAACAGTGGTTAACAAAGCTTGGAATGAAGTAAAAAACATAAACAGAGAGAATCTTCTTATACAAAATAAGATAAAGAAGAAGGAAGAAGTAGAAGAAAAAGATCTAAGTAGGGAAGTTACTTTTATTTCCACCTATAACAATCAATATCTTAAAGTCAAAAATATAATACAAAAAAACTATAACATTCTGAAACAAGACCGCCTATTGTGTGATCTTATTCCCTCCAAGCCTGTGTTTATCTTTCGTAAAAATAGGTCTCTCAAGACCTTACTAGCACCAAGCTTCCTAAAACCATCTATTGATTCACAACCAGTAAAGCTCCAACAAACTCCTTGGTTTCAATCTAAACTGAAAGGATTTTATAAGTGTGGAAGCAATAGGTGCATTACATGTAACTATGCTATTAATAGAACCCTACGGATTAAGACCAAAACAGAAGATTTTTATGAAATAAAGAGTTTCATTAATTGTAATAGCACCTATGTTATTTACATGCTAAGCTGTGATAGTGATCTTAGATATATTGGAAGAACTACAAGGATGCTAAAGTGCAGATTTCTTGAGCACCGTAGAAATATTCTAAAACAATTAGTAACACAGTGTATCTACGCATTTTTTGGATCACCATAATGGAGATCCAAAATGTTTAAAATTGGTGGGTTTAGAACATATTCCAGCTACAAAACGAGGTGGAGATCGCTTAAAAAAATTATGCAAACAGCAAGTATTCTGGATGTTCAGAATGAACTGTATACATCCAGATGGCCTGAATGAGACAATGGAATTGAACTCTATCATTAATTAAGTCACCTAAGAGAGATTTTACATATAGTATCTCTTCATATAGGATCCTTTAGTAATATAGATATGATATCCCTTATATATAATTATGGACACTAAGTATGTATCCTCTCTTCTGTACAGATATATATATATATATATATATATATAATTTTTCTTTTTTTAGATCAATGTCCTTATAATATCTCAAAATAAAAAAAGAATTATTAAAGCATCCTAGTATGCTAGATATTATTAGTTAGATAAGCGTTTTTGGTTTTAAACACTATATGATTTTTAGTTATATTAGAGAAATACTTTTTTCCCTCTCCTTTTCTTTCTTTTTTGAGTGCATTATTACACAGAACAACTGGATTATGATGTTGATTGGCATAATAGTGCATTCACTATAATCCTTTAGAAGTCCAGGATAATATCTTTATTCTGGACCTATTATATGTATATTTTCATATAGGTATTTTTGACACTGAATGTTAGCTATATATGTAATTATTGTTACAATGTTCTCCCTTCATTGCTTATTTCTTATTTTATCTATATATTTATATCTTCATTACTATTATGGGGAGATTAAGTGTATATAACATGCACTTACTACAAATCCCAGAAGCCCTGGAATTGTGTCTTTAGCTGGATAGGAGTATTTTGGGTCATGTGACCGCGGGGTGTGGACAGATTCCGATCATGTGACCACAAGCACATGATCAGAGCAATGTCCACACCCATCTGTGGATCACATGACTACACGTCATACATCAGTCCTGATTCCAATGTGAGTTGGGGACACGTGATCGGATCAGTGAATACTGCCGATCGCGGTTAAAAGAGATACATCGATCTAAATAATAAGGTAAATTGGATGTAACAGTTTCCCTTTAGCTTCCCTTGGGAGAATATTGAAGTAGGTAGCTGTGATTGGTACCCAAACAGGGATTGATTGTAAATAGTTCTTCTTTGTTTACATCATGTGACCGAGCACCGGGAAACCGGAAGTCTCGTTAATGGCTTTTATATAATATCTACAAATTGCCTTCTTCTTTGAATAATAGGTCTGCCTCTCAATTACATATGTATGTACTTATATACTTATGGTTTATATATGTATATGTTAGAAACTATTAATGGTTTTTATGTATGGTACATTTTAATTGAAACCAGGTGCGAATTAACAACCCCATTAGAGGGGTATAAAAGCACTAGTCCAGACACTTAGCAGATACCGTTGATAAAGCTGCACCTTGATGCAGTGAAACTCGTCAGGATGTTTGGATCATCACCCCCACCATTCTTATTCCAGCTTGGACATTTCCAATTGGATTATTTTTTTGCCTGCAAGTAGCCCATAAGGATTCAGCCATTATATTACTGGCCGTAGCCAGTCCTTTGCTACCCTTGAATACTGCACATTTGAGGACCCAATAATTTGAACAATTCATCTAAAAGGGACATCCCTCTAGCGGCAACCGGGACCACTATCCAGCAGATAGTCTCCACGCACTATTGGAATTTCCTTTGTCATTCTATAAGGGCTCTATGTGAACTGGCTATTGCCGACTTGAAGTTGTGGGTGAGATCACATGCTATTGAATGTCTAATATTTACTGTTATATCTAACTAGAAACAGTTATAAAGTTTTTTATTAATTATATGTAATAAACTTTTTAATTTTACTCTGTACCATACTCTATTTCATATATATATAATCAAAATATCAGCGCCACTCTCCTTTGTTTTATTTTTATGTGTATTAGGGAGTGATGGTCCCTTAATATAGCGGCTGCTAGATAAAACAGCTCATCTCAGCACTTGTGTATACCCATTTGGGTATTTTCTTTTCTTGTCACCATTTGTACGACCTCTGCAAATGTGGGGATGAGCAGCAC
The DNA here is from genome assembly GCA_031769625.1 of Taudactylus pleione. NCBI lineage: Eukaryota > Metazoa > Chordata > Amphibia > Anura > Myobatrachidae > Taudactylus > Taudactylus pleione. The sequence continues at coordinate 1,720,294 of JAUIMM010000185.1, forward strand.
TAGTCAACATGCTGACATAGAAATCGAGGATGCTGCTGTGGAAGTTCACAAGGATGAGGAGGCTGACGCTAATAAGGCTGTTGATGATGAGAATGCTTTTGATGAGGATGTTGTTTGCGTAAATCAGGCCCCAGTGGAAACAGTTGTTGCCCATGATAAGGAAAAGCCCATTGTCATGCCTGGGCATATGACAAAAAAATCCACTTCTTTTGTGTGGATTTCTTTCTACCCAACTCCAGACAACAATTGTCAAGCCATCTGTTTGTAAAGTCAGGTAAAGTAGAGGTAGGGACCTTAACCATCTAGGAACCTTTTCCCTGTTGCGTCATCTGCAGCGCATCCATCAAAAGTTTTTGCCAATTTCAGAAACTTTGGTTAAAAAAGTAACAAGAAGCCGGCCAGCTCCAACAAAACACAAAAGGTTGAATCCACACTAGAAATTGAAGGCCCTACCCTATATAGATAAACCTAGTATAAGGCACAAATGTAACTTCGTGTTTTGGTTTTGTTTTGCCAAAACCACCCTCACATGTTTTGGTTTTGTATCTGTATTTTTTTTCCCCAAAAATATAAAAACAGCTAAAATCAAATAAATTGGGCCTGTTTTTGTCCCTACAGAATTTTTAACCTCAATAACATTAATTTCCAGTAATTTCCCATCAATTTTGACCACCCCACAGCTCACAATATTGTTTTCATCCAGTTTACACCAAAAGGTTTCACCGAGCTAGCTGGCTGTCTAAGCTAAGCAACAATAGTGGGTGGCACAAACATGTGGCAGTTCAACTTCTGACATGGCACATCTAGGGAAGAGAATTACACTGCAGTGGCAGACAGGATGGCATTGTAATAAACTATATGACCCCATAGAAAGAACCCAAGAATGTCATGAATCAAGAACTAGATCAGAGGCCTGAGGAAGATGGAGTATGTATGTAGTTGAAGGCAGGGAAAGAAAGGAAGGATTGATTTGTAGAAAATTTAATTTAAGTTTTGGATTCTGAAGCAAATTTATGAGGGAGGAGGGGAGGCATTTACAAAGGAAACTTTCTCATTCACATCAGTTCATGCCCCAGTGGAGCTCTTCAGTGCTTCAGGATTATTTTTTTTAAAATCATAAGGGCATGCAGGAGATACTGTGTATGGGCAGAAAATATTCTGGACACTTTCTGTATTCATCAACTACATGTTGAATATTTCAGCGGCTGTGGCAATTCAACTTCCAACGTGGCACATCTAGGAAACAGAGTGGCACTAACTTTCCATTTCATGAAGACCTAGATCAGTGGCCCCGGGGAGGTTGAGTATGTATATAGTGGAAGGGAGGGAAAGAAAGGATTGATTTCATTTAATTTTTTGATTCCGAAGAAAATTTATGACAGAGAAGGGGGATCTGAGCCCTGGCTGGGGTTTTCCTGCCAGGCTTGGATTCAAAATCAAGGCAAAATGTCATCATAGCAGCATTTGATTTTACAGGTTTTGGATTTGATATAAAGTCCCTCTCACAGTGATTTGGGTGCCATTTCACACAGGACCACAAGGAGGAGAGCACACACTATGCTGCCAGGGCAGAAATTAATTCATAATTACAACTGGGTGAACATGTCCCATGTGTTACCCACAATATAAAATTGGTGGTTCAGAATTTGTTTTAAAGGGGCATGCAGGATAACATGCACTTACTTGTTTTAAAGGGGCATGCAATTAAAGGGGCATGCAGGATATGCTCTCTGTGGCCATAAAAATGTATAGATATTTTTGGCATTCAGCAACCACTTGTCAAAGATTTCAGCGACTGTGACAGTTCAACTTCCATCATAGCACATCTAGAAAACAGAGTGGCACTGCAGTGGCAGAAAGGATGGGAGTTTAATCAACTATAAAAATGTCAGCAATGCCCCAAACAATGCATAATGCAAAGAAAAGAGGTGCAAGATGGAATTGTCCTTTGGCCCATCCACCCACCCTTATGTTGTATATATTAAATAGGACATGCACAGACTGTCTGACATTACTATTTGGGCGCTATCATTAAAATAATCCTCAACCATTTCTTTGAATGGTGATCATATCAGATGGAGTAACAGTAAATGTGTCACAAATTTTTGCCAATTCTCCTAGACCCGACCAGATGTCAAACTGTTGCACTGCCTCATCTGCATCAGCAGTGGTTCTCTTCGGAAAGCTGAGTTTTTCCTGGCAGCCTCAGTTGCCTGAGAAGCTTGAGATGTTGCCATATCATGTGCCCTTGAACTGACAATTTGCTTAACAACAGCTCTTTGCATCTCTTCAGATGTATGTCCATTGGAAAAAAAAGACACAACATACGACTTAAACCTGAGATCGAGCATGGTCATTAAAATTTATTAATCTGATTTTAAGATGCTGGCAACCCTTGGAGCCTGGCAAAGCTAATAAAGGACTTGATCTACAAGTCTGACATACTTAGTGGAATCATTTAGTTTCATTTCCTCCTTCAGTTTCTTGAGCTGCTTTTCCAAAAGTCTAATTATGGGAATGACTTGGCTCAAGCTGGCAGTGTCTGAACTCACTTCACAGGTGACTACTTCAAAGGGTTTCAGCACCTTGCACAACTCAAAGTATTATCCACTGCGCTGGAGCATAGTACATTCTCCTTATGTCACTTATGTCATGGCTCGTTGAGTAGCTTTGGATTGTTTTTTGCTGTGCCTCCATCTGCTGAAGCATATAAAGGGTGGAATTCCATTTTGTCACTACCTCTTGCTTCAGCTGGTGGCAGGGCAAATTCAACATTTCTTGCAGGTGCTGCAATCTTACAGCAGTGGCCCTTGACTGGACCTACTGACAATTAGACAAGGTAGCACAGCCTTCTTGTGTTGGCTGAATGCACACACACACAGTACTTTCTAATAATAAAATATTTGTATTTTTGGGGGGAGTACAACAGACAACACCATTACACTACACACATATTGTGGCAGTGGCCCTTGACTGGACCCACTAACCATTAGACAAGGTAGAACAGCCTTCCTCTGTTGGCTGGATGTACACAAGTTGGAAAAAAAGTATTTTTTTACTTAGTGTCAGTGATAGTGACCCTGACCAGTAGTGACAACCACAGTGGCACAAACACACCCTTTTCTTATAGACAGTGTGCCCACTGCCCTGAACACACCAGACTCCCTTACTCCACTCCACACACACACAGTGCCCCTGTCTGCCCTATACAGACTTGAAGGGTCATGTGAATAGACTGACATTTTCAACATCACATGAACATGAAATGGTCCCTCCTCCACAAAGACAGTGCCCCTGCCTATACAGACTTAAAGGGACACTGACTGTGCACTAAAGTAGCTGCTGCTAGCTAACTCACATTTTCTCTGAAAGCTCTGCCTACACCGCCTACTCCATCGGATCTCACTTGGGAAATGGCACCAGAACATGGGGAGGGACTTTTATATGCAAGCCAAAACACGCATGATCCGACAATGGGAAGATGATGTTTTGCCTCATTTTGGGATCCGAATCAGGTGAGAAATCCCGAGCCGGACTATGCTCGGGTGGGTCTGGTTTTAAGAGAACCGTACCCACTCATCTCTAATTTTTACCTTTACTTGCCAAACACCTGTACCTGAAAAACAAAGTGTTAAACAAGTAACAAACATATCAACAATTTAAGTATATTCCAGTCCACATTGCCCTAGAAAGAAGACTAGTAACTGTGACTTAAGTCCCTTTGTGAGCATATCAGCAGGATTCTTCTCACTCTCTAAAAAGGTCACTCCAATAGATCTACTCTGCACAAGCTCACAGATGTTGTCTTATTGCAATGTGCTTGGACTATAGGACAAGTCAATTGCACCTTGTTGTCACTTTCCCTGTTGATGGTGTCATCAATTCTTTAAAAACTTAGGTCTTGATTCAGAGATTGTAGAAAAGTGGATATTTATGCAGGCTGAGCGATTGTTTTCCATTGTGTATGTGTGAAAGCCGCAGTTCACAGTGATTGCATTGCGATTAAGCTTGTACGGGGGAACCATTTGCAAAGTGAGTGACAGCTAGTGAGCATTTTGGGGTGGTAACGGTTAGAAAAACACAGGCATGTAGGACCATTTAAATGTAGTTTCATGGGCATGCATGATCTCCTTTACAGCATGAAAGCTCTCTGCGTGTCAGAAGAGCTGCAGTGTTTGCGGCTGGTCAGATTTGACTTATATGCTGCATGACTGCCCAATGTGTGTCAATGTTACCGATGTTTATGCTGTTGCATGTTGTCAGACTGATATGAGCAGCAGTGGACATCCCTATGCTTGGCTATGGTTAGAAGGCATTAGCATATTTTAGCAACTGTGATCCATGAGAGAATGCAGTTGTGATTGCATTAGTGTAAACCTGTCCAGTGCATGGTCTCACTTAATTCTGACACTCCAGAAGAAGGAGCTCCTTCTGCTCCCGCCTCTGCTCCCTCAGCTGGACGCTGGGGACGTTCCACGCTATCTGGACTGAGTCACCATCATCTCTCCCCCTCCCCTTGGGGCATTTCAAGGTACAGAAGGCAATCAGACAATGAAGACATCCACTGGTAAGTGCTCAAGCGGGATGCCGCGGCTGCACACTGACATCAGACTGTGTTTACATATATACAGTGGGGGGACATGTATGAACATTTGAACATACGGAAAGGGACCTTGTTATTACAAGATTTCCTTACATCTCCAACTCACTTAAGCAGCATAGCGCAATCACCAACCAGCCTAACTTCACATAGGGTGATGTATTTATTTTACGGAGAGTAACACCCTCAAAGGGCAGACTTACCACCCAGACTATACTCCAATATCATGTCCACAAATATGACTCCACAGATTCAAGCTGCTGCACTGTAGTTGCATATAAGGAGACGTAGCACTGAACAAACACTACGGATAGAGGCATCCTAAAGGAGCCATCTAACTTCTCTAGCAACCATTCCCAGTCCTTGGGATTTTACATAGTGATAGTTCACAGACTGGAGCATTTTGTCTGTCAGAGCAATAAATATTAAATATTATTACTTACAAATATCACTCATTTGTCATTATTGTCAGTACTGGCTAACACCCACACACTATTCTTTGGCCAATTACCCCAGGTGAGCGCTGAGTACATATTTCCTACTTATACTTATATATTTTGGAGATACAACATTTCCAGTACTAAGCTGCTCCCATACTTGGGATACCCCCTTTTGAGTATCTTCATTTACCCCTAACAGGTAGTGAGCTAGATCCTTCATCTTGAATCTTTGTCCTAACTGCTGTTTGACATCTGTGGTGCACTGTTATTGGCCTGCTACTAGTAGATAATCCAAATACACAACAATAATAGTTTCTCTTCAATGTATTTGTGGTAAAGAGACAATCATCAGTCTTGTAGTACAGCATCTAATTTGATGCACCAACAATGACAACTCTGTTTTAAATTGTACAAAGCTTTCTTTAAGAGACAGACTTCTCCTTTTTGGAACATAAATTATTTCCACAGTAATGCTCAGAAGATTCCATTTACAGTATATCTCCTTTGTCAGTTCTCTATTCAAAAAAACTGAGTCAAAGTCTAACTGTTATAATAACAGCATACTGTACAAGGCAGATATAGCAATGACTGAGCATAATGTACTGAACCCTGTTACTGGAGAACATGTTTCATTGTAGATTGTCTGTGTGTAATCCTTTGCGACAAGAAGAACATTATAACTGGGAAAGGTCCTGTCCGCTTTCACCTTTTTTTGCAGAAGATCCATTTGCCTTTAACTGTTTTGCAGTGAATTGATCTTTTAACTACAATCCATGTTGCAATATCCTCTCCTTGTATATTGCTGATTTCTATTTACTCCAGTCGTTACTTGACTTTGCTAACTGGATATTTTGGAGTTCACAAAATGTGATATTTGCAAACGCCTCATAAAATCTTTTAGGTGGTTTTCCACTATTTGATTTTGCAGAAGTTCAATTTTGTGGTCGGATGTCCACACTGACAGTTTCTGTCTCAGACACGCCTCCAGCTGTTGATATATCCATTGTAATATACTTGCTCTGCAATTCCTGTTCAAGCTTTATTTTCAGTGATACTGTCTCTTGGAATAAAACATCACTTGACTTTATAACATCATTCTTCATAGGGTCCCAGATTTTGTATCCTTTACTTTCCTGGCAGTATCCAAGCATTACACATTTCACAGATTTGAGATACAGTTTATACATTTTTCCTTGGGGATATGCATATATTTTATGCACCCAAAGACTTTGAGATGAGTTTATGCTTGGCTGTTTCCTACACGATGCCTCTAGCAGTGTTTTATCTTTTACATTAACTGTGGGAGCACAATTCTTTACATATGCTGTCATAGATACAGCTTCTGTCCAAAAATCATTTATTCAGGCTGCCATCTTTTAGCATAGATCAAGCTTTCTCCACTATAGTACGATTTGCATGCTCACTTTCACCACTCTGGTCTGGCATGTATACAATGTCAATCCCATGCTTCTTTAGGAAGACTTCCACAACTTTACTTTGATATTCTCCTCCATTGTCAAATATCAACACTTTCAACTTCTGACCAGTTTGAGTTTTACTGATCTCTTTTAATCTGCAATCTTATTCATTACTTGATTTAATTAAATAAATGTGTTTCATTCTTGTGACGTTATCGATAAAGGTTATGAAGTATTTGTATTCACTTAACAATTTCACTTCCATTGGACCACATACATCTGTTTGCACCAATTCTCGGGTTGCCTCAGCTCTGGTTGTTGATTTTGGGAAGGGGCAATGTGTTTATTTGCCTACTATACAGCTCTCACACATTGGTCTTTCTGTGTTTATCATGCATATACATTTCACCATCCCATCAAGACATTTGTGGATGCTGTCATACCCCAGATAGTCTAGCCATCTGTGCCAGAGTCAGAAGTCATTGTCACATAAAATTCCTGTGTGTATAGGGTAGGAGTAAGAGGAACAACATTCAGTGCCTCAGTGCTGCTTTCTGACTCCTCAATCATGCTTGAAGGGAACACTTCAGATTTGGAGAACACTCCCACTGCATCAGTAAAATTATCAAACGGGTCTGTGTTATTTACTTCTGTAACAAATTGGGTTTACCACAACTTCCAGAAGTGGGAAAAATCTCTTCCCCACTATACTGTATATCATAATACATCAAATTAGGAACTAAACCCACAGTTACTACAGTGAAACCACACTGTTTTGCTATATTTACTTCAGTAGAAACAGAATACTGAGTATTCACATGCATACAGGTTACTCCAACAGTTTTCCCAAGATCTTTTTAGGAGTTCATCAACTCAACTTACGGAAAGTGGCTACAATCAATAGTTCCTCAGCTGCCACATACCTCTCCACCATTTCCACAAGCTGATCTGCTATTTTAGGGTCCCTGTGGCTCACCCACTTGCACAGAACTGTAGGCAAGTACCGTAGATATCTGTCCATAATGACACTTTCCATGGTCTGAGCCCCTGTCAGAGTCTCTGGTTATAGCCACTTCTTGGTGAGATGGATAAGTTTATGCATTTAAGAGCAAGGAGATGTCACAAATCTTGTTCTTAGCATTTCTGACAAGCTCAAACATTCCTTCATTGCTGTCTCCAGGCCTACGTAGAAACATTCCATTGCAATTACCTGATGCACCTGAACAGCTCAGCTACTGTATGCTCACCTGATCCTCTGCTCCAATGGGGTTGAACTATCTGCTATTTAAACCTGCACCTGGAGCCAGCTTATGGCCTGAACAACATATTTCATTCCCAGGATTCATTCCTTGTGTTCTGATATCACGTCTCCTGTGACTTCCATTTCTGTTTTGTGGACAACTCACTGGTTACCATCCTCAGCTATTTCTGCCAGTGTAGCAGCTTTCACGCTGCAGTCAGACCTATCCATTTACTATTGTTACCTGCATTCTATCTGCCTATACTGCAGCTTCCATGCTGCATACAGACCTGCTGCTAGTATATCTTGTGAACTCCGCACCACATTAGTGTGCAGGAACAGTGCATGCAAGTTACCTACTGTATACTGTATTACTCTGTGCCCTGTGGTTATTCAGATTATTTAGTTATACTACTGTGCTGACCTTGTATTGGTTTCCCTGTGCTGTGTGCTATGTGCTATTGTCTTGGGCTGGTTCAGAGGAGGTTGCTCGTTCCAGGACTAGGGTTCAGTGTGCAGTATATGGTCTGTACACTGAGGTGTTCAGTAAACTCTATTACTTATCCTGACTCTCAGATTCTGAGATCCTCACAGGGTTCCAGTTCCAGGTCTTGCGTCAGAACAGTACCAGAGTTACAGCTTCCTCAAGCTGTACTCTGACTACATTAGCTCCGATACCTGGCCTGAGTTCTGAGTTCCAATCTACCTGTACTATATTGTTCTGAGTCTGGTAACCTTTGTTTCTGAAGTGTATCCCTGGTCTTGCTGGTTTTCACAGGTTCACTAGGCGAAGAGTAGCCCAGTAGGCCCGGTTTGTACATTCCATTTCTAGTTCAGTATCCATGCTTATCACTAGTCTGTGGTTCCTACATAGTCACTAGTTTGCCTACACTCCTGATTATACCCATGAGCCAAGGTATCATTAAACCTCCACGTTTCCTTTGCACATCCATAATACCTAAGGGTCCAGGGCAGGATCTACAGAATATCAGAAACTTGACAGGAGGTTTATCCGCTTGACAATCCCAGTGATGAACTCATTGTGCTCGAACAGACATTGTGACACCCAAACAAGTTAAAATGTCAGTTTTGAGTTTGTCATAGTCCATGGCATCAGTAAGGCTTAAATCAAAATATGCTGTTCGCGGTTATCCTGTCAAGAACAGTCCCAAAAGTCATGGTCAGTGATCGTTAGGCCAACTTTCTTAAACATCGTTACTATTTGAAGTTTTTTGCAGAAAATGACTAGCCTATATGGAGCTGAGGCTAGTTGTGACATCTGGGGAATCATTTCCAGACAGTGCTACTAGATGCTGCACCACCTCTTTCAAGGCTTCATGGTCATTTTGCTGTTGGCTGCAGAATTTTTCGATAACCAATTGCTGTTGCCTCCAGTTTTCCACAACATCCATGGCTGTTGCTTCTTGGCCTTCTCAATGGCCAATTCCTGCACCTTTGTGGCTTCCTGCGGAGCCGATGTAACCTGTAGCAATGCCTTAGCTATGTTTTCTGTGTTAGTTCTTGATGTAGGAGAATAGCAGAATATGGCTTCCCTAAGCATATGATGATGATATTACCACAAATTTCACAATATTACAATATACAAAATCATAAAAATTAAATCCTAGCCTGTCCGACTCTTATTAAACAGAAGTCTCTAAGGGTTGGAGGACCAACTCACACAAAATAGCATTTAAATACAGCACTTACATAAAGCCATAGCAGTGTCTTTTAATAGGTCTGTCAGGATGATCCCCAGGTAGTGAGAAACTGCCCAGAAAAACTAACACACCTTTTATCAACCTATCACATGTGGTCTGGCTATCAAGGGTGCGCATTACCTGGTTTTCCTGCAAGTTTGTTATGCAGACAGATTTTCTGTTTTATACTAGCACTGCTCATGCTCCATAGCTGATCACATGCATCTACAAGCCATTCTGAATTGTACGCAACTCAGTTGCATCATACTTTGCAGCTGAATGGGCATAACTGGGTGACAATATGGCATTTTTACATGAATAGCCACTAGTTCTCATATCGATGCTGAGAGCCCGAAGGTAGGACATCCCGACATTGGCTGGTAAGTACTCTAACCCTTCCCTCTCCTCCCTTGATGGTGCCTAACCCTAAAACTCCTGGGTTGGTGCCTAACCCTAAATTTTCCCTGGGAGTGCCTATGCCTAACCCCCCCCCCTTCCTGCACCCTACACCTAACCCTCCCGGGGGGTGCCTAACCCTAACCTCCCCCCGGGGGTGCCTAACCCAAACCCCCCCTTCCCCTAGCCTAACCCTACTACTCACTGGGGGGTGCCTAAACCATAAGTTCTCCCGGGGGTGTCTAAACCTAACCCTCCCCCCCGCGGCTACAACCTAACTATCCCCGGCTTACCTCGTTCGGGATGCAGGGTGTCGAGATTTCGGCGTGGGGCTAAAGATAGGCATTGGCATTTCAGTTCCATGCACGCAATGCGAATATAATTGTGGCTCGGCTTGCATGAGACTCTGCATCAGCCCCTTAGTATTTTGCCATTGACATACTTGGACTCAAATATTTGTAAATACCAGTTCTATAGAGCTGCATAAGTCATACATACTGATATTAAAGTATTAATTTGACCATATTACATGTGGGTGGATATCTGTTAATTTAGTAGAATAATTACATTTAATTTGTCATCTTAAAAATATGATAATACCCAGTACCACCCATTATACTCTGGGATCATAATTTATTTACATAAGTTATTTTAGTTTATTTGTTTTTATATCATGACACATAATTGTTCACTGCATAAATTAAGACACATCATATATACATAGAAAGTGCTATTTATTTGCATAATTGAATACAGTGTCTTAAACAAAACAATATTACATTTGAATATTCCATGTCTAGCCTAGACTTAGGTATATAAAGTAACTAGTTAAAGGTCATGAGAAGCTGACATTGAGGTTCAAGTTAAATTCTGCAGGTAGTCTTCCATTGTCATGGAAGACTACCTGCAGATTATTCAATCTGCACCTTAAACACTGACCTATGCTTTTTCCACAGGGAACAGTTAATTCTTTATGGCAACATAACAAAATATTTTTTTTGGGTTGCTGATAGGAACCAGGGGGGTAAATTTACTAAAGTTCAATTAGAGATTAATTTTTCTGAATCTCTGAAATCTCTTGAGATCGAAATGAACTTGAACAGCACAATCCCTTAGCAAATTTACTAAGAATGGATTTTGCATTCGATTTTCAACTCATAGTCGATCAGTTTAAGAAGGAATTTCCTGTTCAATTTTGCATGTTAATGTCCAAATCGAACAGCAATTCCCACTACAAAATGAACTTCAAAGCCCCAAATGAATTGAACTGCTTCATGCTTTAATTTTCAGCTGAACAGTTCATTTTGACACAGATACAGTCAGGTCCATAAATATTGGGACATCGACAGAATTTTCATATTTTGGCCTCTATTCACCACCACAATGGCTTTGAAATGAAACAAACAAGATGTGCTTTAACTGCAGACTTTCAGATTTAATTTGAGTGTAATTACATCCAAATCGGGTGAACGGTGTAGGAATTACAACAGTTTCAATATGTGCCTCCCACTTTTTAAGGGGCCAAAAGTAATGGGACAAACTAAACAATCCTAAATCTAACTTTCACTTTTTAATACTTTGTTGCAAATCCTTTGCAGTCAATTACAGCCTGAAGTCTGGAACGCATAGATGCTGGGTTTCATCCCTGGTGATGCTCTGCCAGGCTTCTACTGCAAATGTCTTCAGTTCCTGCTTGTTCTTGGGGCATTTTCCCTTCAGTTTTGTCTTCATCAAGTGAAATGCATGCTCAATCAGATTCAGGTCAGGGGATTGACTTGGCCATTGCATAACATTCCACTTTTTAGCCTTAAAAAACTCTTTGGTTGCTTTTGCAGTATGCTTTGGGTCATTGTCCATCTGCACTGTGAAGCGCCGTGCAATGAGTTGTGGATGTGCAAATTACAGTTGAACCCTACGCATCTTTTTCCCTGTAATTCCAGAACGAGGACCGGATCAGAGCCTGGAGCTGGTTGTGTTAAGTGCAAGGGAACCCTACGCAATTTTTTCCCTCTACTTACACAACCAGGACTGGCTATGAAAAGTCCGGGGCTGGTTCTGTTTTAAGGGGGGACCCCACATAATTTTTTTTTAAACATTAACTCTTTACAAGCTTTTTATAGTAAGATACATGCATGCATCTCACTGATGTATGCATGTATCTGTGTGAAATTGAACTGATCATGCTGAAAATGAAAGCAAAGTTGGGGATTTGCAGTTCGAGTTTCAGTTTGTTTTTCATTCGAATTACAAATCAAATGTTAGTAAATGAAGGGATCCTATTGTAAACATCAATGTTTTTCAGAAATTCGATTTCATTTCAAATTCCTTTTTCTGTTTGATTGACATTCGATTTGGCCTTAAAGTAAATCGCTTCATAAAAAAATCAAACCAAAATGAAATGAAAAATCGAACAGAAAACAAAATCGAAGCATAGTATATATACCCCCGGATGTGATATCACTACTTAAAAATAGAGAAGATCACAAGTCTGGATTAAACTGTATATGATGATTACTATTACTAGTGAGGAAATACAGAGGATTGCTGAGAGACATCCTATAAAATATCTGACCCTCCAACACAGTGGCAAACGCAGGATTTCCAGAGGGGGGTTTCCAAATGTTTAATTTTAGAGCGAGTGTGGCCAGTCAATGAAGAGGGCAGAATTAATACTTAACCAGCTTTAATAAGCATCATACAAAGTGTTATGTGTGTAATAATTCCAGCATATACAGGACCAGTGATCACAGTATGCCATTAGATGTGTCAGTAGGTCATCCTGCCTGAGCTGAATGTATTTATTTTAGATGTGGGCACCATTTCAGGCTATTGGAGCAAGTCCGGGAGCAGCAGAAGAACCTAGCACTGTCATGGACATATATGTACTCAGGGGCGGATTGGGCCACCGGGAAAGGGGGACACTTCCCACTGGGCCGGTCCCATGTCCCCCTCTGCCGGGCCGGCTAGTTCATAGTGCCTGCCCGGCCAGACTGTGCCGCGGCTGCCGCGATCGGAGCTCGATTCCGATCAGGCAGTGCCGGTCAGGACTTCGACGGAGTTTCTGCACATTAAACTTTTCTAATATGGCTGTGGGAGGGCTGCTGCGCATGTGCAGCCAGCCAGCCACAGCAGCACCTCCCATGGGCTTTTGAATCTTAACGAGGGTACGGGGTATGCTGGGGCTGCAAGCAAGCAGAGAGGGGCTGCCACTGCCGACCAGAGCAGAGCAGAGCCAGAGGGGTTTGTGCAGTGTATACTTTTATGTAGCAGTGGTCAATATGCTTTAGAAAGTACTTGTACTGACAGCCCTACCCCCTTACTGCCTGGGATGCGAGACTGTACAGGAAGGTATTTATTACACACTGGGCTGGAGATGCCGTGCTGCGTGACCTGTGTGATTTATAGACACAGCGTCTCCCAATCTCTACCACACATACTACTCGGGGTTGTGCCACTCTATCAGCTTACATGACCTGCAGGAGAAGTAAGGGCACACTGTGTGTTTTGGTAAAGTTTATAATGTTTTGTCTCCTACTCCAAATTATCCCCTTCATGTATAGCTTCAAGGCAACCATCAGGGAAGTCTGTAAGGCACCTAAACTGCCAATGTAGCCCACTGTGACCAGACATTTTAATTAAATTTTTTATAAAGTTTTTTTTTAAACTTATATTGCTTCTGTTGCTATAATGGCACCACCCAGACGCATGTAACTAGAGAATCTGAACTTTTTGTGAATTGTTTACAGAAATTATTCTGTAGATATAAACCACATTCTCTTCATTTTGTGCTTGTAATAATATTTAATTAAGAGTGCTAGACAAGAGTGACATGTAGGGAGTTCTAAGGGGGCATGTGATGCCATTAATGCTGCCCAACCACTAGGGGATTATACCTAGCGATGGAGTGATAACGACGGTCGTTATCGCTCCATCGCTTGGTAATCGCCCGCAAATCGGGATGTAAAAGGTAAAAAATGACCAGCAATTCGCGCGCCCGCTGGTCGTTTTTAACATCAATCATTGCCCGAACATGACGGTCAACCTGACGACCGCCGTCAGGTTACTATGTTCGGGGATGACTGATCTGCATACATTGAACGTCTGAACGTTCAGTGCATGCAGTTCACCCCGCGGGAGACGACGGCGTCATAATTGTGCCGTCGTCCCCGGCATCGCTTTGTGGATGGGCAGCTTAAGTCCCGTGGAGGATAATATTATGCACTATCAGGGCCCTGTCCCTACTCTAGACCTCTGCATCCTCTAGGACAGTGAGGGACTGTTTGAGGAGGAGGGTTTAGGGAGCACTGCTGGTTTCAATTGTATTAGGCCCCTCAATGTTGCAGATGGACAATCACCAATAGCCGCTGCTGTGTGCACTATTGCATGCGACTCATAATCAGTCCATGTGTGGGTTTTTTTTTGAGTACCAATCTAAAAATTCAGCCAGAATATTCAAGAATGGTTTTCAGAATTCACCATTAATTTATATGCCCTGGTTACCATAAACCCTTGTCACACCTCTGCTTTGTAGAGCTTGTGACACCTCACAGCCAAGGGCAGTAACAACAGGAGCTGATCAAGTAAGGACAGGGGTAGCCACGGCTGGCAGTAGCACATACAGGTTCTCTGCAAACGCTGGTCAGACTATGGGGATAGCCGACATTTCAAGGCCGCAGCAGACCTTTCTTTAGGGTGCTGAATTGCTCACATTGGAGGCTATACTCAGACGGATGAGCTGTACCTAGGATAGGGTTCGTGAAAGTTTCAATGGTGCGACCAATGGCGGGGTCTAAAGATGCACAAAGCATGATTTCAGCATTCTGTAGACACTGACAGTGGGCGTCTCAGGCTTTGCACATTCAGACGCACGGATGTACACCAGGGGATAGCATTGTAGCAGCATTAGCATAAAGGGCCTCATTCAGAGGCGGTCGGAGGATGCAAGCGGTCGCTCAGAAACTGGGCGGCCACTTGCATCCTGATTGCCCGCCTCTGTTGCGGTTGTTAGGCTGTGGGTTAACACCCACAGCTCTAACGACCGCTCGGTTGATGATCGCGACGGTCAGAGACCATCGTGACCATCAGGGCTTATGACGAGACCCTAGGGTAGGGTCTCCCTTGTCGTAAGCCCCGGAGAGCTTCTGGCTCTGTCTGAGCCGGAAGCTCCCCACTGACATCACTAGTGATGTCAGTGGGGCCTCCCCCAAATGGCAGGCGTTCCCATGGGAACGCCTCCGTTTGGGCTGCCACCCCCCGGCCCGCCTTCCAAACGGGGCGAGCTGTCAATCAACATCGACAGCTCGCCCCCTTTGGATCGAGACCCGCTACAACCGGCGCTGTCGTGCGCATGCTCTGTGGGGGGCCATCGACCCGGTCCGAGCGCATTGGCGCTAACGACCGGGTCTGAATGACCCCCAAAGTCACAAGACACAACTGTAGCAAAAGACATAAGGAAGGCTGCAACTGCATCCAAATCAGAATCAGGCCATATAAGGAGGAATCCCAACCCCTCCAAAGACCCCACCCCCTCAACAGACCCACCCCCATTAGGGCTGGTTCCAGAAATTTCCCGGGCTGGTTTTCCATCCCAATCCGCCCCTGTATGTACTGTACATATTGGGCTCTATAGCAGTGCATCTCTAACAGTGCATGTTTTCCAGATCTCCTAGTTGGTGCACAGATTATTTATTACTGGCTGATACATTTTAAAAGATCCACAGGTGGTGCTAATTATTTAATTTGTGCTACTGAGAAGAACATGCAGCACTAGTAAAATTCTATTATATTACTATTCCTATTGTGGTCATGGTGTGGGCTGGGAAGGGGGGTTTCCAGGCAGACGGGAACCCCCCTGCATTTGCCTATGCAACATGACCCCCTCCACCAGGTACAAAATGCTCTGCTCCTGGACTTCCCACCTAATTTATGATTGCAGCCAGGGCTGGTAACAGAAATCATGGGACCCTATGCACCCATTTTTTAGGGGCCCCCCCATCCCTGGGACCCTAGTAGGTACAGGTCCTCGAGCCTCATCTAATTGACTGTGGGCCTGATTCACAGATGGACGGAATTGCACAGCCGCACACAAGCGGCTGTGTAATTCCGTCCATTTAAAATGCGAATGCAGAAGGAGGTGTCACATTTTCTGTTATAGCAGCCAATGAGAGTCAGACAGACTCTCATTGGCTGCTGCGTCCACGGAGGGAGCCGGCTGGAGCTCACTCATGAGCTCCGCCTTCTGGCTGCCCCTGCAGTGGGTGAAGGGAGAGACATCATGATGTCTCTCCCATCGTGCAGAAGAGCGGGCTGGGAAGTTGTGGGTTTTTTTTTGTGTGTGTGTGTGTAAGGGGGCATGGGAACTGGCACAGCATAGGGGGGGTGGCCGCTACTAGGGGCACTGTATAGGGGGTACTACTACTGGGGGCAATGCATAGGGGGACTACTACGGCGAGCCATGCATAGGAGGGACTACTAAAGGGGGCCATGCATAGGGGGGATTAACTACTGGGAGCAATGTATAGGGGGAATTACTACTGGGGGAAATGCATAGGGGGGACTACTATTGGGGGGCAATGTATAGGGGGTACTACTGGGGACACTGTATATGGGGACTACTTCTGGGGGCAATGCATAGGGGGTATTACTACTTGGGGCAATATATAGGGGGGACTACTACTGGTGGCACTGAATAGGGGGGACTACTACTGGGGCAATGCATAGGGGGAACTACTACTGGGGGACCACTTCTGGAGTCACTGCATAGGGGGCCTTTACTGGGGGCACTGTATATGGGGCACTACTGGGGGCACTGCATAGAGGGACCACTACTGGAGGCACTGCATAGGGGGGCCTAAAGCATATTTTTGCACCTGGGCCCACCACTCTCTAGTTCCGTCACTGAATGAGAGTATGTACATGCCAGTGTTGGATCTGTAACCTCAAATGGCCAAATGATATGGGGACAGCTTTGCTAAATTTAAAGACAGGTTGTTCCTAACTTTATGAATAATTAAATCTTACCTGACTTTGTTTTGTTTCTAGAATTAAGCTTTATATTATTTATAGGCAAATTAAGTGACTTAGACATAGAAAAGGATGACTGGCTCCTGTATACAGAAAGGCTGGAACAGTATTGTGTGGCAAATAATGTTGCTGAGGAGAAACAAGTGCCAGTTCTATTAAGCTCTATGGGGTGCAAAGCCTATGGTTTGATCTGCAGTTTAACAACCCCTGAGAGACCTGCTGCAAAGGCTTTTACAGATATTCATCAAGGATCGCAACTGCAACAGTGTATGCAGATCGGTCGATGGTGCGTACTATGCATATGTATACACCGCAGTGCACGTGCTTGAGTTAGCATTGCGACCACACTACAATCACCTACGCAGATACAAACCACCGCAGATCAAGGGATGGGATGTCAGTATTTTGTGGTGGTGATGGGGGAGTGGTAGGAGAAACACAGGCGTGTCTGTCCGTTTGAATGCCGTTACATGGGTGTGCATAAATTAGCCACTGCGATGGCATACACAGCTTGAGTACTCACTGTATGCGACGAGGTTAGCAATCTCTGAGTTAGGTCAAACCTGTTGTAATTGTGCATGAGGGGCAGATGTTACTTGATGTTCCCAATATTTACACAGGACTGCAAGGTATTACGGATGTGTGATAGCTGTAGTGGGCGGTAGTGAGCGTATCTATGCTGCCTGTGCGACGGCTTTGCGATTGCATTCATTAGCATATCTTCACAGCAGACCTGCATGCGTAATTGCAGCTGCAATTGCAATAGCGGTCCATAGTGAATCAGGCCCATTGTTAAGATTTTACAAGAGTATCTGTCCCCTGAGCCTCTACTGATAGCAGAACGGTTCAGATTCCATAAACGGAACCAGGAGGAGGGGGGAGTCAGTGGCTGCGTATGTGGTAGAACTAAAAAGTCTATCGGAGCACTGTCAGTTTGGAGATGGTCTGAACTATGGGCCTGATTAAGAACCGGTCACAAGCACTGAGCGCTCGCAACCGGGTCGATGTTTGCCCACTGGGCATGTGCATGACGGAGCCTGCTCCGTTGTGCGCATGCGCGAGACCTGGATAGCGACGGGTGCTCCGTCGCTCCAGGTCTCGCACCAAAGGAGGTGAGCTTTCGATGGTGATTGACAACTTGCCCCGTTTGGTAGGCAGGCAGGGGGGGTGGCTGGCAAAATGGAGGCATTCCCGAAGGAATGCCTGCCGTTTGTGGGCAGCCCCACTGACATCACCAGTGATGTCAGTGGGAGAGCTTCCCGGCTCTATTAGACCCTACCATAAGAGTCTCGTCACAAGCCCGATGGTCGTGATGGTCTTGACCATTGCGACCATCAACCTGGCCGCTCGCAATAGCTGTGGGTGGTCACCCACAGCTATGCGAGCAGCCTGGAGGCCGAACAAAAAAAAATGCCCTGATTCAGAGCGAGCGCTCGTTCAGAGCGTCTATCTCTGAATCAGGCCCAATACCCTGAGAGATCGTCTGGTGTGTGGAATTTCTAGCGAGATTGTGCAAAAACGTTTACTAACAGAGACAGATGTCACATTTAAACTTGCAGTACAGGTGGCACTGTCCATAGAAGCTGGAGCTAAAGATGTTATGGAACTTCAGTTAGGAGGCAAATCAGCATCTCAAGTTCACAAAATGGTGGCAACAATAACACCAACAACCACTTTGCACGTACATGGTGGCCTGCTAGATGTATGCTACCACTGTGGTGCAGGTACACATTCACCCAGAGACCGTAGGTTTAAACATGAACTGTGTAGGAAATGCAACAAAAAGGGCATATTAAATGGGTTTGCCAGTCACAGGCATATCACCCTGAGACCACTGGTAAGAGACCAAATCGCACTAAAGTACAGAATACATATGATTTTGAAAACTACAAGGTGGACTCAGACAGTGACAATGATCTGGGCAGTTTGGAAGTGTTTGCAGTAAAAGCAATTTGGGTCACTCCACGAGTAAATGGCCAGCCTATTAAAATGGAACTGGACACAGTATTAGCAGTCTCTGTAATGTCACAGCAAGAGTACCAATGTCATTTTAAAATTTTAAATTAAACAAAACTTTGATGCTGCTTAAAATATATAATGGGGAGAAAGTAATTCCGTGCGGGGTGTTCTTGTACTCGTACAATATAATGGCTAGCAGGAGACTCTGGACTTATACATCGTACAAAAGGGGTTGTCTGGACATACATCATGCAAAGCATTGTGGGGCCGAGAATGGCTGCGAAAAATTCAGTTAGACTGGTCATCCATGAAAAGCCTTAGTGTCACACATGCCCCACCCTTGGTCCCTTAAGACAGTCCTTAAAAAAGCTACAGTTGTTTTCCAATCAGGCATTGGGACTCTGCAACACATAAAAGGGAAGCTAGTTGTCACAAGCCACTCATGCATATGCCAGGGGACTGTTCGCTGAACTCCTCCCATCAACTGTGCATCATCCCTGCTCTGTTCTGAATTGGTTCCTGCGGCTAGTTCCTTCTGGTGCGAACGCTGCTCCGTTGCCGGTGATAGTGTTTAATGTATTTCCAGTTTTGCTGTTGTCTCCTGCTATCCAGTCGAGTACCCAGTTCTCCTGTCTGCTTCTGTTACCTGCCATTTGTGTCATCTAGATGGCACGGTCTGCATATCTACTACTTGCCGTTTTGTCATCCAGGCGGCACAGACTGTACTCGGTGTCCAGCTGCTTGTGTCGACCCGGCGGCACAGGCCGCACTCCAGCGTCCAGTTGCTTGTGTCAACCCGGCGGCACAGGCAGCACTCCAGTGACCTAACTACGCAATCCAGCGTAGCACCACTTGTGTCAACCCAGTGACACGGGCCGCAATCCAGCATCCAAAGTACTTCAATCTAGCGTACCACCGCTTGTGTCAACCCGGCGGCACAGGCCGCAAGCCAGCTTACCATCACTTGTGTCAACCTGGCGGCAAAGGCAGCAATCCTGCGTCCAAAGTGTGCAATCCTGCGTACTGCCGCCTGTGTCAACCTGGCGGCACAGGTCCTTCTTCAGACCACCACTGCCAAGGCTGCTACATGGCTCAAAGGCCACATCTTGTTCTTCGGCCCACAGGCCACAGCCTGCCAAGGCTGATACACAGCCCAAAGGTTGCATCTTGTTCTTTGGCCCACAGGCCACAGCCTACCAAGGCTGTTACACAACCCAAAGGCCCCATCTTGTTCTACAGCCCATAAGCCAGAACAATCCAAAGCTTACCAGCCCTCAAGGCTGCTGCATGGCCCTAAGGCCGCATCGTATCTCATTATCTTCGGGCCCCGACTAGTCAAAGACTTGCCAAGCCTCAAGGCTGCTCCACGGCCGCAGCTAACCAAGTATTCCAGCCCTCTAGACTGTTGCAGGATTATACCCACAAAAGATAATACCCGATTCTTAAAATTTTTCACTGTCCCTAAACAAAGGCTTTTTGTCATATTAGTGTATTCTTCTTTTGTTCTTCAAGCATGGATCCCTCACAAAATCCTGCTCAAATTCTCACCGCACAGATTCAGGCACTAACTCAGAAAGTGCAGGAGCTTTCTCTTCCTGTTGAGGAGACTCGAGGTGCTCGTGCCCCTGTAGTGCTTGAACATAAAACTTAATCTGCCAGACCGGTTTTCAGTTAATCGGAAGGATTTCTTGAATATAAAGGAGAATTGCAAACTATTTTAAGCTCTGGCCCAGATCCTCGGGCTTGCAGGTCCAACAAGTTGGAATCATAATTTCCCTATTACAGGGAGACCCTCAGACTTAGGCTTTTGGTCTTCCTTCCACTAATACGGCATTACAGACTGTGGACTCTTTTTTTGCCACATTGGGTCTACTTTATGATGATTAAGCAGCTATGCAGGAGGCAAGTCTCAGGTCCCTGAAACAGGAGAACAAAGCAGCCGAGGACTATTGCATGAATTCTGGAAATGGGCTGTTGATGTGGGTTGGAATGACCCGGCCTTTTACATCAAGGATATCCTAGTCCAACAGCCTTCTCCAGATTCCTTAGATGACATCATGAGTCTGACCATTCATATTGACCAGCGACTCGGGGAGTGCAGAGTAGAAAATAATCTGCCTTCTCTGCCTCCACGACCTCTGATATGGATGGCTTCATCTTAGCCTAAAGAACCTATGCAACTGGGAGTGTTTCATCTTCCAGCCAAAGAGAAACATAGTAGACATTTGTTGGGTCTTTGCCTCTACTTTGGCGGTAAAGGACATTTGGCCCGACTTTGCCCTGTAAAGTTGGAAAAAGGCAAGGTCTAGATGAACTGGGGAGGTACATTTAGGCCTTGCATCCATCTCCCCTGAAGATTCTGACCTTATCACCACAGTGATCAATTTGCCCAATGATCATATTTCCGTTCCTGCCTTTGTGAATAGCGGTGCTGTGGATAATTTTATGGACCTTTATTTTTTAAAATGTTGGGCCTGGATGCTGAGTCCTTATCCAGTCCTGTGTCAGTTATTGGTCTGGATGGCAAAAGTCTTTCTAAAGTTCCGGTTGCCTATCAGACTCCTCCATTACAATTAGCCATTGGGGTTCTGCACTTGGAAGAGTTGTCTTTCCTACTACTCCAATGTCCCCTGGCTCCAGTTGTGTAGGAGTTACTTTGGCTGAAAAAGCATAACCCTGTAATAAAATGGCAAACCGGAGAAATTCTCAAGTGGGGATCGGCTTGTTTCTCACAGTGTCTTTCTCGACCCATTCACCTTGCTGCTGCCGTCTTATCTGCACCGTTATCCATTCCTGCTCCTTATAGTGACCTAGCCAAAGTGTTTTCAAAGAAAAAAGCTTATGTTCTTCCACCTCATCGATCCTTTGATTGTGCCATAGATCTGGTACCAGGTACCAGGCTTCCCAAGGGCAGGTTATATGCATTGTCCACTCCGGAGGATAAAGCCATGCAGGAATATATTCAAAATATTCGGGATGCCCTAGATAATGGATTAATTCATCCCTCTAAATCCCCAGTGGGAGCAGGCTTCTTCCTTGTCAGAAGAAGGATGGATCACTCCAACCCTGCAAAGACTTCCATGCCTTGAACAAGATCACCATCAAGAACACATAACCCTTGCCCATCATCTCCGTTCTGTTTGACCAACTGCGGGAGGCTTCCATCTTTTCTAAAATTGTCCTCAGAGGTGCATATAACCTCATTCGCATCAGGAAGGGAGATGAGTGGAAGACGACATTGAACATCCATTCCGGACATTTTGATTATCTTGTCATGCCGTTTGGCCTTTCCAACGTCCCAGCTGTCTTTCAGGATTTCATCAATGAGGTGTTACGGGAGTATCTTGGAGTCTTTGCAATGGTCTACTTGGATGACATCCTCATTTATTCCAAGTCAATGGAAGAACATCATAGACATGTTAGGCAGGTCTTACATAGACTTTTGGATAATGACCTGTACACTAAGCTTGAGAAGTGCGAGTTTGAGGTTAAAGATGTATCCTTCTTAGGCTACATAATCTCCTCACACGGTTTCTCCATGGATCCTGGCAAGGTGAAGGCTATTTTGGATTGGAAAGGCCATCCAGTGTATTTTGGGTTTTGTGAACTACTATCGCAGGTTTATTAAGTCCTTCTCCTCCATAGTCTTACCAATCATGGAGTAAACTAAAAAAGGAGCTGAGGTCACAAATTGGTCGTCTAGTGCCCTTCAAGTCTTCAACATGCTTAAGGTGGCTTTTGTGAGTGCACCTGTTCTTCAGCATCCTAACCCTGAAGTTCGTGGAGGTGGATGCTTCGGAGATCAGGTTGGGCTCTATCCTTTCACAGAAGGATTTCAAAGGTGGCAAGTTTCATCCTTGTGCTTTCTTTTACCGGAAGTTTGACTTTGCAGAAAGGAATTATGATGTTGGCATCCGGGAGCTGTTGGCCATGAAATGGGCGTTTGAGGACTGGAGACACTGGTTAGAGGGAGCTAATCATGTGGTGATGGTTCTCACAGACCATAAAAATCGGGCCTATATTGAAACGGCCAAGAGGTTGAACGCAAGGCAGGCTCGCTGGGCTCTATTATTCACACAGTTTAATAATGTAATCTCCTTCTGACCTGGGTCCAAGAATATAAAGGCAGATGTTCTTTCTCTAAGTTTCTCAATCAATCATCCTCCAGTTATCTCAGAAGAGACCATTATACTGGCTGCAAGGATTCATTTAGCTCTGACCAGAAACTTGGCCGATTCTCTCAAATCTTGCCAATCAGAGGTTCCTCTGGAAAAACCGGCAGGGGTGCTCTTCATTCCTGAGAGGTTCTGTAAAGCAGTCCTGAAGGACTTCCATGTGTCAAGAGCTGTGGGTCACCCAGGCATCTCTAAGACTTTGGAACTTCTGTCTCATTCTGTTTGGTGGCAGTCTATGTCTCGAGACACTCGTGAGTTTGTCCTGGCATGTGATGTCTGTCCGAGAAATAAGGCTCTCTGGACTACTCCTTCAGGTTGAGAAGCAGTCGGGAAGCAGACGGACGGAATCCCGACCACCGGCTTCTCGACTGTCTAATCCCGGCAAGGATTAAATGGCAGGCGTCGAGATCCTAACGCCTGTCATTTTACCTACGACGCCTGGCATCCCAATCAAAAGTAAAATGGGCACCAGGCGCCATGGGGGAGGAAGGTTAGGTTAAGGGGCTCCCGGGGGGGACTTAGGGTTAGGCAGCCCCCCGGGAGGGTTAGGGTTAGGCTAGGGGAAGGGGGCATGAGGGTTAGGCACCCCTGAGGGGAGGTTAGGGTGAAACACCCCCCCCTGGGAAAGTTAGGATTAGGCTGCGGGGAAGGGTGGGTTAGATTTAGGCACTTAGATGGAGGTTAGGGTCAGGCACTGGGGGGAGGTTAGGTTTAGGCATCACTAAGGGAGGATTAAGTTAGGGGGGAGGGTTAGGGGTACTTACCTTTTTTACCTGTCGGGATCTTCACCCCTGTTGGGCTTCCGATGTTGGCAGCGGTAAATCATACCGATCCCTTCAGGTCTGCTGTGTCCCCTGCCTATGACCTCTAAGCCTTGGACCCATATTGCTATGGACTGTTGTTGACCTTCCTTTGTCTTCCCATTGTTCTGTCATCTGGACCATTGTTGATCGATTCTCCAAAATGGTGTATTTCATTCCCTAATCAAGTTACCATCAGCTAAAGAATTGTTAGCACTATTTTTACAGCATGTCTTCAGACTTCATGGGCTTCCATTAAATATCGTCTCGGATCATGGGACTCAATTTGTTGCCCGGTTTTGGAGATGTTTCTGTGCTCACTTGGGTATCAACATGAGTTTATCTTCAGGCTATCATCCACAGTCCAACAGACAGACGGAGCAAGCCAATCAGTCCCTGGAACAGTACCTCCGCTGTTTCGTTTCTAAGTGTCAAGATGACTGGGTTCCACTTCTACCCTTTGCGGAATTTGCATATAACAACTCCTGCCATTCTGCTTCCTCCATCTCTCCTTTCCACTGCAATTTTGGGATGCATCCTCGATGAACTTCGACAACCAGAACTCCTTCATCTGTCTCAAGGTTTTGAGGAAGGAACAGCATGCCCTTCTCCAAGCGACCGGTCTAAGCGCTGGGCTGACAAGCATCTTAGACCATGTAAATTCAAAGTGGGAGACTTGGTGTGGCTGTCGTCCAGGAACATTAATCTTCATCAGAGATCTCAAAAACTGGGTCCCAAATTCATAGGCCCATTCAGGTTAATTTCACAAATCAATCCAGTTGCATTTCTATTACAGTTACCAAGGACACTCAGGATTAATAATACATTTCACTCATCACTCATTAAGTTGGTGTTCTCCCAGACGTTCAGTCAGACCTCCACCAGTCCTCATCCAGGGTCGCCAGGAGTTTGTGGAGAAGATCCTTGATTCCAGACTCTCACAGGGCAGCCTTCAATTCTTAGTCCACTGGAAGGGATATGGATCAGAGGAGTGCTCCTGGGTTCCCGAAATATCCTTACATGCTCCTATCCTGAAGAAAAAGTTTTTTGAAAACTTTTCCGGGAAACCAGGGTTTAGGGGTTCCTTAACCCCTCGTAAAGGGGGGGTACTGCTACAAGCCACTCATGTGTATGCCGAGGGACAGTTCGCTGAACTCCTCCCATCAACTGTCCATCATCCCTGCTCTGTTCTGGATTGGTTCCTGCAGCTATTTCCTTCTGGTGCGAGTGCTGCTCCGATGCCGGTGAAAGCATTTCATGTGTTTCCAGTTTTGGTGTTGTCTCCTGCTATCCAGTCGAGTACCCAGTTCTTCTGTCTGCTTCTGTTACCTGGCATTTTTGTCATCTAGGCGGCATGGTCCACATATCTACTACCTGCCGTTTGTGTCATCTAGGCGGCACGATCCGCATACCCACACTCTTACAACAACAGCCAAGGCTGCTACTCGGCCCAAAGGCTGCACCTTGTTCTATGGCCCACCGGCCACAGCCTGCCAAGGCTCCTACATGGCCCAAAGGCTGCATCTTGTTCTCCTGCCTACAGGCCACAGCCTGCCAAGGTTGCTACATGGCACAAAGGCCACATCTTGTTTTTCGGCCCACAGGCCACAGCCTGCCAAGGCTGCTACACAGCTCAAAGGCTGCATCTTGTTCTTTGGCCCAGAGGCCACAGCCTGCCAAGGCTGCTACACATCCCAAAAGCCATATCTTGTTCTACGGCTCACAGGTCGCAACAAGCCAAAGCTTATCAGCCCTCAAGGCTGCTGCACAGCCCAAAGGCTACATCGTAACTCATTACCCTCAGGCCCCAACTAGACAAAGACTTACCAGCCCTCAAGGCTGCTCCATTGCCGCAGCTAGCCAAGTATTCCAGCCCTCAAGGCTGTTGCAGGACTATACCCACAAAAGATAATACCTGCTTCTTAACACTAGTGCTAACAGATGGAGCTTTTCCGGTTCCATAAGGGTCATTCAGTACTTTACGCTATTCAGAACGTGGAGTTGGAGTTGAACTGGCTGGAAAGTGAGAAGATCTTATCCAAGGTGAACTGGAGTCCTTGGGCAACTCCTGTCATCCCAATAGTAATGAAAAATGGCACGGTACGACTATGTGGGGATTTTAAGGTTACCATAAATCCAGTACTGCAGACAGATCACTATCCATTACCAAGAATTCAAGATATCTTTGCAAATTTGGCAGGACGACAAAAGTTTAGTAAGATTGATCTAGCTGATGTGTACCTACAAATGGAGATAGAGGACGAATTTGAAGGTGTTCCTCACCATTAACACACATAAAGAACTTTACAGGTACAATTATTTGGTGTTCTGCATAGCTTCTGCAGCTGGCCTTTGGCAACGAGCCATGGACCAAGTTTTACAAGGGGTTCCTGGTATCCAATGCTATTTAGATGACATTACCCTAACAGGCTCATCTGATGCAGAACACCTGGTAAACCTGAAGCTGTTGTTGCAGCAGCTTGAACAATATGGGCTCAAAGCCAGAAGAGACAAGTGTAAGTTCTTCATGGCCTCTGTTACATACTGTGGGCACACTAATGATGCCAATGAACTGCACAAATATCAGGAAAAAGTGGAAGTTGTGTTAAAGGCTCCCTGTTAAAAAACGTGTCCCAGCTTCGCTCCTTCTTGGGGTCCATTAACTATTACCACAGATTATTGCCTAACTTAGCAACAGTTCTCCATCCATTACACCAGTTGCTCAGGCTGAGTACAAAATGGCAATGGTCAAGAGACTGTGAACGTGCTTTTACACAGGCAAAGGACTTGTTTACATCGGACATAGTATTAACCCACTATGACCTCTTGCTTCCTGTTAGAGAGGCCTGTGATGCCTCAGCTTAGAGCATTGGAGCTGTCATGTAACATACTATGCCGGATGGACAGGAGCTCCCTATTGCCTTCGCATCTTGGACATTATTCAAGGCTGAACGTAACTATGCACAGATTGACAAGGAAGCCTTAAGCCTGGTTTGGGGTGCAAAACAGTTCAGTATTCACGCTTATAACTGACCACCAACCGCTTTTGTTCATCTTTAACCCTCGGAAGGGTATTCATGTCACTGCTGCTGCATGGATGCAGTGCTGGGCCCTGTTCTTAGGTAGACATTGCTATACTATAGAATTTAAGTGGACTGTACAACATGCTAATACAGACGGTTTATCTTTACAGACCACCCCATTGACACCATTGAAAACTAAGGAGTCACAATGACGCAAGTGGAATGTCTTCCGATAACTACCAATTTGATCAGATGTGAAACTGCTCGAGACCCCATCCTGGCTCAAGTACTCACATCATCACAAAATGGGAGGGTTGTGCCACTGCACTGGCAGCTGGCCCCTTACTTTCATCGGAGGCGTGAGTTGACAGTTGATTCCAGCTGCCTCCTCTGGGGGTTGCAGATTATTATGCCTATTAAACTGTGAACAAGAGTCTTGGAGGAATGACTTGTGGGCCACTTAGGTGTAATCAAAATGAAGGCACTGGCCAGTTGTTTTGTATGATGGCCAAGGTTGAATCAGCAATTGGAGGATCTGGCCAGAGAGTGTAGTAGATGTCAATCTGTCCAAAATATGCCCACATCAGTGCCGCTGCAACATTGGAAGTGGCCATCCACCCCGTGGCAGTGGATTCATGTGGACTCTGTGGGACCATTTCTGGGGTCCATGTTTCTGGTGGTAGTGAATGCCTGTTTCAAATGGCCTAAATTTTTTACAGTCACTTCTACTACAGCTGCACACATGGTGTAAGTGCTGAGTAGTCTTTTTGCCAGAACAGGGGTACTGGACCAGTTGGTCAGTGATAACTAGAGATGAGCGGGTCCAGTTCTCTGAGAACCGGACCCACCCACACTTCCAGATCAGAGACGAGAACCGAGCTAGGCTCGGGTTTTGCCGTGTGACTCAGATCTCAAAACAAGGCAAAACGTCACCCTCCCGCTCTCAGTTTCTTGCGGGTTTTGTATTATATAAAGGTCCCCAGCATCGGCGCCATTTTCACTCAGGCTAGCTGACGTAGTCAGTCACTCAGTGTGTGTGTGTCCAGTCGGGATCTTGGCCTGAAGGCTGCTGCTGTATTGTCCATAAAGGGGCTTAGGCTGCAGTATATTAAGGGGAGCTACCTTCAGTGGGTGCTGCAGCTGCTGTGTCACTTGTCCTGTCAATTAACTGTGGCTGCTGCTGTGTTTTTGTCCTGTCCATCAGGCTAGGGCTGCAGTCCATAAAGGGGTGCTGTGTTGCCCAGGGGGGGTGCTCTGTCAATTAGGGGTGCTCTTCCCCAGTTAAAAAAAAAATCAAAGTGCTTTTTTTGTGTGTGTGCATTAGCAACTTAGCTGCGCTATTATTGTATGGTGACACTACCGCAGTTTATCATCCATGTATTTGTGACTCTGCAGGTGGTCTGTCCGCACTCGGCAGGGGTTCTTTGTTGTCCATCAAAAAGGGGTGCTGTCTGTGTAATTCATCAAGGGGCTGCTGCCTCAGTCAGGGGTGCTCTTCCCCAATGTAAAAACAAATAAAAGTGCTTTTTTGTGTGTGTGCGTTAGCAACTTAGCTGCACTATTATTATATGGTGACATTGCCGCAGTTTATCGTCCACGTATTTATGACTCTGCACGTGGTCTGTCCGCACTTGGCAGGGGTGCTTTATTGTACATCAAAAACGGGTGCTGTCCATGTTGTTCATCAAGTGGCAGCTGCCTCATTCAGGAGTGCTCTTCCCCAGTGTGAAAAAAATAAAAGTGAAATTAAATTAATAATATCATTATCAAACAAAAAAATATATATTTTTTGTGTGTGTGCATTAGCAACTTAGCTGCGCTATTATTGTACGGTGACACTGCCACAGTTTATCGTCCACGCATTTGTGACTCTGAAGGTGGCCTGTCCGCACTTGGCTGGGGTGCTTTGTTGTCCATCAAAAAAGTGTGCTGTCTGTGTTGTTCATCAAGGGGCTGCTGCCTCATTCAGGGGTGCTCTTCCCCAGTGTAGTTATTTTTCTTGTTATTCTATTCTTATTCATAAAAAATCTTGTGACACTGTAAGTGGTAGCGCAGTGTGTTATTCTATTCTTATTCATAAAAAATCTTTTGACACTGTAAGTGGTAGCACAGTGTTATTCTTTTCTTATTCATAAAAAATCTTGTGACACTGTAAGTGGAACCGGAGTGTAATATTCAACATGTATTAAATTAATTTGTAACACTGTAAGTGGAAACTTCACAATTTTACAATTTAATAACACAAAGCTAGCAATAAAAAAATGCAACTTTTCACTTCTTTCCTCAATCATGAATAAATGAATAGTCTACATGCTGACTACAAAACCACAACAAAGTGCTAAATAATGTGCATAATATATAAAATACAATGACATCACAAACGCCTCTGCTGAGATTCACATAAACATATTTTCAAAAGGAAAAATTATAGCATATGGTTTAAAAAATTGAATAAAGCAGCTAAAACTGCGTTCTCTGATATAGTGTCCCTATTCCCTACCCATGGTCCCTCTACCTGAATTTCAGTGAATCAGAGGGGCAAATCCATGATACTGTATTCCAGAGTGCAGATGCTCCTCCTGCAGACCAGTTCAGAAGATGTGCAGGGGGTGTGGTGATATGGACTAAAATGGAGCTCACATGAACTAAATTGGACAATGAATCACCAATCTAACAGGGAGCACAACTGTAATTTATACACAAAACAGGATGGGATGATGATATAGGCTGGTATTATCTGGGGAGATGTTATAGGCTGGGTTAATGATATAAACTGGGGTTATAGGCTGGGGTGATGCCTGGACATAAGACCAGAAAAGCCACTGCTTGGGTGTGGAATTATTTTAACCCAAATCCTGATAACAGTTGTGAAGGCATCTGTACCATGTGTTAAGCTAAAATTAGTAGAGGTAGGGACCTTAGCCATCTAGGAACCTACACCCTGTTACGTCATCTGCAGCGCATCCATCGAAAATGTTTTTGCAAAATTCATAAACTCTGGCTAAAAAAGTAACAAAAAGCAGTCCAGCATCAGCTAGCACCCTTCTCTCTGCTAGATCCAAGCACCTGCCATCTTCACCACCAACACCTTCATCAACAATATCCTCAATCATGAAGCGATTGTTTTGTTTGGGCCCCCACAAAACAAGCTACCAATGGGCAGCTGACATTGCTGGCAATGATCTCTACATGCACAAAATGGCTTTACAGAGGCAAGATGTTGTCGCCATCATCACCTAATTCCTCACCCTCATCAGTGTATACATCATCTTCATACAATATTAATTTGTCCCCGCTGGAATCCACCATTATAGGTGCCTCTGTAATTTTTGGACGTAATTGGCAGAATTTTCTCATAGAATTTGTAGTTAATTTTGATGGACATCATCTTTTCCACATTTTGGGGAAGTAGCCTCATAGGCCGATCACTGACAAGGTTACCGCCTGTGCTGAAAACTCTTTCTGAGTACACACTGGAGTAAAGCAAAGACAGTTAGACAGTTTATGTAAGGGCCTCCAAATTACCTTTTTTTCCTGCCAATAGTCAAACGGACTGTCTAACATGCCTATTTGGATACCATCACTAAATTTTTTGAAATAGTCCTCAACCATTCCTTCAATGGTGACTGTATCAGATGGAGTCATGGTAGAGGTCTCATTAATTGTAGGCAATTTTTTTAGACCCGACCAGATGTCAAAACTTGGTTGTGTTGACTCATCTGCATCACCATTGGGTGTTTTGGGAAAGTTTCATTTTGTCTCGGCAGATGCACTTGCTGGAGAAACTAATGGAGAAGCCATCGCTGCATCAAATACAACTTGAGCTGACAATTTGATTACCAACAGCTCTTTGCATCTCTTTAGATCTGTGTCCATTGGGCAGAAAGACACAATGTCTTCATCCCTTCTGGGAAATCCACTCCCAGCAGCAGCCGGCATAGTGCTCAAGGATTCTCAAGAAAGACACAACGTAAGACTTAAACCTTAAATGTTATATCTAGCATTTGCTGTGTTCGACTTGTCCACATATCTGTGGTTAAGTGGACAGTGGGTACAATGGCATTTTGGAGGCCCCTAAATAAAGTTTATTTAAATGTCCCTTTACAGGTTGTGAAATGCTTTTCTAGTGAAGTGGAATCATTGCAAAGAATTGTTTAACAGTCAATTGTTTTTGAAAGCACTACTAGTAGTCTTATTGGTCAGCTTCTGGCATAAAAATCCACTCCCAGCAGCAGCAAGCATAGCACTCAAGGATTCCTCTGGGGCAAGGACTGATGTGAATGAGTAAAATATTTTTTGTAAATGCCTCCCCTCCCCTCCTCCCTCACAAATTTGCTTTGGAATAAAAAAATTTAATTAAATTTACTACCAATCAACCCTTCCTGTCCCTGCCTTCAACTACATATACAGTCAGGTGCATAATTATTGGGACATTGACAGAATTTTCATATTTTGGCCTCTATTCACCACCACAATGGCTTTGGAATTAAACAAACAAGATTTGCTTTAACTGCAGACTTTCAGATTTAATTTGAGAGTAATTACATCCAAATCAGGTGAACAGTGTAGGAATTACAACGGTTTCTATATGTGCCTCCCACATTTTAAGGGGCCAAAAGTAATGGGACAAACTAAACAATCCTAAATCTATCTTTCACTTTTTAATACTTTGTTGCAAATCCTTTGCAGGCAATTACAGCCTGAAGTCTGGAACGCATAGACATCACCAAACGCAGGGTTTCATCCCTGATGATGCTCTGCCAGGCCTCTACTGCAAATGTCTTCAGATCCTGCTTGTTCTTGGGGCATTTTCCCTTCAGTTTTGTCTTCATCAAGTGAAATGCCTGCTCAATCGGATTTAGGTCAGGGGATTGACTTGGCCATTGCATAACATTCCACTTTTTAGCCTTAAAAAACTCTTTGGTTGCTTTTGCAGTATGCTTTGGGTCATTGTCCATCTGCACTGTGAAGCGCCGTCCAATGAGTTCTGAAGCATTTGACTGAATATGAGCATATAATATTGCCCGAAACACTTCAGAATTCATTCTGCTGCTTTTGTCAGCAGTCACATCATCAATAAATACAAGGGAACCAGTTCCATTGGCAGCCATACATGCCCACGCCATGACACTACCACCACCATGCTTCAATGATGAGGTGGTATGTTTTGGATCATGAGCAGTTCCTTTCCTTCTCCATACTCTTCTCTTCCCATCACTCTGGTACAAGTTGATCTTTGTCTCATCTGTCCATAGGATGTTGTTCCAGAACTGTAATGGCTTTTTTAGATGTTGTTTGGCAAACTCTAATCTGGTCTTCCTGTTTTTGTGGCTCACCAATGGTTTACATCTTGTAGTGAACCCTCTATATTCACTCTTGTGAAGTCTTCTCTTGATTGTTGACTTTGACACATATACACCTACCTCATGTAGAGTGTTCTTGATTTGGCCAACTGTTGTGAAGGGGTTTTTCTTCACCAGGGAAATAATGCTTTTGGCATCCACCACAGTTGTTTTCCGTGGTCTTCCGAATGTTCCAAACAGTTGATTTGGCCACACCTAATGTTTTTGCGATCTCTCTGATGGGTTTGTTTTGATTTTGCAGCCTAATGATGGCTTGCTTCACTGATAGTGACAGCTCTTTGGATCTCATATTGAAAGTTGACAGCAACTGATTCCAAATGCAAATGTCACACCTAGAATCAACTCCAGACCTTTTACCTGCTTAATTGATAATGAAATAATGAGGGAATAGCCCACACCTGTCCATGAAATAGCTTTTGAGTTGATAGTCCCATTACTTTTGGCCCCGTAAAAAGTGGGAGACACATATTGAAAATGTTGTAATTCCTACACCGTTCACCCGATTTGGATGTAATTACCCTCAAATTAAATCTGAAAGTCTGCAGTTAAAGCACATCTTGTTTGTTTCATTTCAAAACCATTGTGGTGGTGAATAGAGGCCAAAATCTGAAAATTCTGTCAATGTCCCAATATTTATGGACCTGACTGTATACTCCAACTCCCTTAGGCCTCTTGAATAATAAAAACATTTGTTTCCTGATGTCCCATGTTGGAAGTTAAGCTGCCACGTGTTTGTGCCACCCACTGCTGCAGCTTAGCTTAGTAAGCCAGATATCTTGGTGCAAATTTTGGAAAACAATGTTGTGAGCTGTGAGGTGGTCAAAATTGACTGAAAACGAGTGGAAATTAATGTTATTGAGGTTAATAATACTGTAGGAACAAAAAAAAACCAAATTATGTGATTTTAGCAGATTTTATTAATTTTTGAAAAAAAATACAGATCTAAAACCAAAACCAAAATACGCAAGGGGCGGTTTTGGCAAAACCAAATCCAGATCCCAAACACAAGGAGATACAGATCCAAAACCAAAACACGGGGGTCGGCGCACATGCCTAGTGATAACGGGCCTCAGTTTACAACTGAAGAGTTTCGGACCTTCATGAAGAAAAATGGAATTTGGCACATTACCTCATATCACCCGTCTTTCAATGGAATTACTGAACATTTCATACAAGCTTTAAAGCAAGCATGCTGCACCATGCACACAGACAAGAGAAAATTACATCACAAGCTTTCCAAAACTTGTTTGCATTAGGGATGTGCAGGCTCGGATAAGTTCGAGTTTGCACCTTGAGTTCGGATTTTTCCCTCCAAAAAAACGGAACTCAGAAAGAGACTTTTGTCCAGGAATGATGATGTTCGTCCATGTAAGAAGACGTTTAGCCTCTTTCTGAGTTCCGTTTTTTTGGAGGGAAAAATCCGAACTCAACGTGCAAACTCGAACCTATCCGAGCCTGCACATCCCTAGTTTGCATACAGAAATTCTGTTCATGCCACAACCAACCAAGCCCCAGATATGTTGTTTATGGGTAGGAACCTCAGGTCTAAACCAGATTTGATCCAACCAGATATTTGCGGATTGAGGGCCTGATTCACTATGGATCGCTATTCTG
The DNA here is from genome assembly GCA_031769625.1 of Taudactylus pleione. Taxonomy (NCBI): domain Eukaryota; kingdom Metazoa; phylum Chordata; class Amphibia; order Anura; family Myobatrachidae; genus Taudactylus; species Taudactylus pleione. The sequence goes on from JAUIMM010000185.1 coordinate 1,754,045, forward strand.
TTTATACGCACGCACTGCAGTTGCTAATATCAGCGGTGCTATTTAAAGGTTTGCATTCACATTGCGATCGCATCCTTACATAAGGACGCCTACATCCCCTTACTCAATTCCGTATACTAGGGCAACATAGCAAAAGCATCGGTAACATCGGACCCATATGCACATTTGCACAAGCCCTGACCTTACTCAGAAATAGCTACCAGCCATGCACGTTACCAGTGCTTTAGCTGCTTATAACCATGCAATGGATAATTTATGGATGACCCTGTAACTGCGTTGAAATGCACTGGCACGCCTGCGTTTGCCAGACCACGCTCCCCGTCACCACCCACAAAGGGCACTTCCTGTCAACAACTCTGCCATGGGTCTGCGTAGGCTCAGCAATTGCAGTTCCTATCACAATTGGTAGTTCGCGCACATGCACTGCGATGCATACGCATGCACAGAGCACAAAAATTCGCCCGATTTTGTGCGTATAAGCATCTCAGTTCCTTGCTGAATCAGGCCCTGATTCATGACCAGCAACTGAAGCAGTCTCAAGTTACCGGTGGCACCACAATTTTGATTTTGTCATTAGGACAGACTGTGTGGGCAAGTAACTACCGTGGAGAGCAAAAAGTGGGTAATCGCAAAGGTTACACGATGTAGAGGGTCATTGTCATATATAGTTGAAATTGAGCCCGGTGTACTGTGGACAGACACCTGGATCAACTACAAGAGCATAATGTATTACCAGCACTTGATGGAGAAAAATCTGCTACAGAAGCTTTGGTGTCAGTGCCTGCACCAGTAGATTCAGAGGATTATGCAGATGATTTGACCAAGGTAGCACAATTGTTTCAACCTCATCATACTGGGGGAGTGAACACTGATCCAGTGGAGTCCGCAGACACCGTAAACTCTCATGCTCCAAATTCACAGGTCCTTTATGAGGACCGCCGTTACCCTTCTCAGGTAAGACACGCACTACAAAGTCTGGACTTGTAAGCTTGGGAGAGAGGAAATTATCTACTTTGGGAGGGAATTGTTATATATTGGAATCTGGCTTTGCCAGATTCACATTGTTGTTTAATGCCTGCAGTACCATGTCTCACCACTGTGTCACTTTACAGCTGCTGCAAAACGTTGTTGCTTTAGGTTTGTTCTTAGGGCCTGATTCAGCATGGATTGCACGGCTGCGTTCTCATGCAGCCGGCTGATGTTTGCATTCTGCACATGCATATGCATCGCAGTGCATATGCGCGAATCGTCCGATGCGACCGTGAAATGATTGCAGTAAGCAAGCAGAGTCTTCACAGAATGATTGACATGAAGTGACCATTTGGGGGTGGAGAGGGGGGTGGCCCGCGGAACACAGGTGCGCCTGTACATTTTTAATGCCGTTACAGGGGCGTGCATAATTAAGTCCCTGCGATTGTATACGCTGTCAGAGGTCTAGATGGTGACAAGAAATTGAGTATTTTGTGAGGTAGGGTCAGGTCAACCACAACTGTGCGAATGGTTCCGATGTTACCAATGTTTTTGGGAAGTGGGCAGGCTTTATACAGTGATGGGCATCTTGGTATAGTGATGTGGTTACATTACATTGCATTCATTAGCATATTTTTGCAGCTAGCAGGAGCGTGCAAATGCAGCCACACGATCCGTGCTGAATCAGACCCTCAGTTCAGTAAAGGTGTTGACAGTATGCTGAATGGGATGTAGTCATATGACCAGCGGCCGCAAGGTCTCTGGCCACAATCCCAACAACGGAATGCCAGCTATGGATTTATGATAGGAGTCAAAATACTGATGCCTATCATAAGTATAGTAGTCCCCCTATACAGTGCCCCCAGTAGTAATCCCCCCTATGCTGCATTGCACCCAATAGTAGTCCCCCCTATACAGTGCCCCCAGTAGTAGTCCCCCCTATACAGTGCCCCCAGTAGTGCCCCCCCTATACAGTGCCCCCAGTAGAGGGCACCCCCCCTAAAGTGCCCCCAGTAGTGGCCCCCCCTATACAGTGCACCCAGTAGCGGGCACCCCCATAAAGTGCCCCCAGCAGTAGCCACCCCTATACAGTGCCCCCCTGCTGTGCCAGGCTTACACACACACAGAAGGAAAAAAAATACAACTTACCTGGTCCTCCTGACGCAACCGCCACTGTCTGATCTGAGTCCCGGCTCTTCTCTTGCACTATGGGAGAGACATGACGTCTCTTCCATCACCTGCTGCGGGGAAAGCCGGAAGATGGAGCTCATGAGTGAGCTCCAGCCTGCTCCCTCTGTGGATGACAGCTGCTGCAGCCAATGAGAGTCTGTCTGACTCTCCTTGGCTGGCTGCTATAACAAACACACAGACGCCACTGGCGGGGACTAGCGGGGGTAGTCCACCCCTTGGCTGCTGGTGGCACTGCCGGATGGCACCTCCCCTTTGGTCGGCGCCCCTGGCAAGTGCCATCCTGGCCAATGGGTAGATACGCCCCAGTTCCCCAGTATTTTAGGAACCAGCACTGGGCTGCTGACCAGTCCTGGTTTTAAAAATAGTGGGGAAAAATTGTGTAGGGGTCCCCCTATTTTTATAACCAGCAATGGACTCAAATCCAGCCAGGGTGTAATCCCACAGCCAGGACACCCTATCAATGGGTCTCCCTGGCCAAAGCATTATCATCCCAAGCCAGTCAGCCCAAGCCAGGGATCTCAGGGAAGGTGGGGACCCCCCAATAAAGGTGTTTCCCCTCTCCTGAGCACCCCAGGTTTAGTCTGAAGCCCGGGGATCTTCTATGCACCCCTGGAGCGGTGGGTGCAGGGGTAATAGTGGTGTCAAAAAATAGAAATTATTGTTTTTACCGTAACTACAGCGTGCCTGCCCTTTGGCAGCACCTGTACCCATGCTATAAAAAAATAGTTAAAAAACCACAACACACACACCATAGTAAGTACAAGTTTATTACATACACCTACCACACTCACACATACTTACCTGCTGCCAGATGTTCTGTCCCTGTGACCAGTAGAAATCCTAACTGTAGAGCAGTCGCTGATTGGCTCTGGCTCCTGACAGTTCCCACATATATCGCCAATGTCCGTTTATGGTCTGGGTGTCGGGTTTTTTTTTGCAAAGACCCGTGGGATGCTATGGAGATCAGCACATGGACTTAGATGTGTATAGGTTTTTTTTTTAACAGGTTCTACCATTGGATTTCTACTGGTCATGGGGACAGAACATATGGCAGCAGCTGAGTATGTGTGAGTGTAATAAACTTGTACTTACTACGGTGTGTGTGTGTTGTGGTTTATTAACTATTTTTTTTACAGCGGGGGTGCAGGTGGCCACCTGATGGCACTTGTAGTTCCACAGTAAAAAACAATAGTTTCTATTTTTTTACACCACTTTTACTCCCACACCTACCACTCCAGGTGTGCAGGGAAAAGCCCAGGGCTTCAAACTAAGCCTGGGGAGCTCGTGAGAGGCGGGAACCCTATTATTGGAGGGTCCTCACCTTCCCCGAGACTAGTTTGGGGTGATAATGCTTTGTGCGGGGAGACCCGGTAATAGGGTCCGCTGGCTGTGGTATTACACCCCAGCTGGTTTTAAAAATAGGGGAACCCCCTACACTATTTTTGCCCCCTATGTTTAAAACCAGAACTAATCAGCAGCCCAGTGCTGCTTCCTAAAATACGGGGGAACCCTACTAATTTTTTTCCCTGTAATTTTAGGAACCAGGACTGGCTGAGCAGTCCGAGACTGGTTATGCTTTTCTGGGGGGGAACCTACATCATTTTTAATTTTAACACTATTTTATAGGTAGAACACACAAGCAGCCTTCACATATCTTATTGATATGTGAAGGCTGCTTGTTTGGGAGAGTTGAGCAGAGAAAACACTGCAATCTCGGGTAACAAATCTCTATCTAAACTACTCGGGTGAGAAATCTCAATCTGCTTCACCATCACACAATTCGATCATGGCTTAACTCACTTCTTCAAATTTGACAGTTTCATAAGCATCAAATCACCAGTTAAAAAAAACAAACTCGATCAGATTTGATTCTTAAGTGAGATAGGTATTTATGAGCTAGCTATTGGGCAGTTGAGGTTTAGCTGCATATGGTTTAGATTATTTAGAAAAAAGAACAGAAAAAAGAGATTCCCCCCCCATAAAAGAAAAAATAGAACCCCCCCCACACACAAAAACCTTGTGCAGCACCTGTGAAGACAAAAATGTTAATACAAGGCCGAGGCCAAAACTAGGAAAGGCAGTAATTTGACGACCCACCCATAACTATAGACCGTCCTTTCAGAAACCCCCCCTGTGTTCCCCCCTTTCCCGTATTACTGCAGCAGCCTGTGTCTCTCCCCCCTATATCTCTGCAGCAGCAGCAGCAGCCAGTGTTTGTGTTACCACTCTTCCCAACACAACTTACCTGGATCTTCTCCTTGCTCCTACTTAAGGCATCAGTGTCAGCAGGCTCCTCACACACTGTTCTTCAGCATGCGTGATGTCATAGGTGGGCCAGAACAATGTGTGAGCACAGATAGGTGGAAACAAATTATGCTGTGTGCTCCCACTCTGTCTATGCCTGCGCCCTGCTGATTAGTCCAGCGGCACAGGCACGGAGCCCAGTCATAATCACTGGCTCAGACATCAGCTAAAGATGGGTCAGGGGAGTACTGGCTGGGGGGGTTCTGGGGAGCTTGCCCATTGTGCACTCCCCCTTAATCCATCCCTGGCCTACCCTTTGAAGCCCACCCCCAACTCATTATGGGTTTCCTTCTTTTGTCTATGGCAATCTTGGCACCTCCCTCAAATCTAACATCCAGTTACATCTAGCCCCCCTAGTTACAGCACTGACAAGGCAAGATAATAATAGCAGGACATAGTGAGCAGCTGTTAAAATAATCTAATGCAGTATTCTCTCAGGGTCGAAATTAATGAGCGGAAGGTATGTGAACCAAAGTCCAAAACTTGAAAAGTGTAGCAGTCCCATAGGATCCAAATAAGTAATAGAGTAGAGTGCGTAGGTCAGGAGGAGTTAAAAGTGCTATTGCATGGTGAAGAGTAAAGGCACTCAGAGAAGGTAATATAAAAGGCCTTCCAATTATGTGGGGAAATATGAGAAACAAAATCCAAAGTGCCTCTGCGCAATTCAGACAGTCCAAACAAAGGTTGGTAAGGAGAGAGATGAGCAGTGGGGCATAAGTCTTACAGGATGGGTTGTGTGAAACAGTAAAAGTCCCACAATCAGCCAGAGAGATGTAGGAGACTTACCGATGCAGCAGGAAAAATTCACAATAGCAAAAGGTAGCAGTGAAGCCCTGTTGACTCGCCAATTGAGTGCTTCTTGCCTATGACTGCTTCTTGCCTGTGCTTATGACACAGATAGAATGCTAGCCACAGCACCCCTGAACACCCCACAACTGCAGAGCAATCAAAGGCAGCTTCCATGGTCCCCGCACCTTCACAGGAGTCCACCAGAAGGCATCAGAGCATGGCAAGGAGTTCAGGAAACAGAGGGAGATGGCACCGCTGAACACCTTACAGCCACAGAGCAATCAAAGGAGCAGCGTCCATGGAAATGATAGAGGCAAAAAGACAACAGCTCAATCTTTGGGCACAGGGAACAGAGACAGATACACAAGTGACACCCACCTTCGTTATCTAGTATTTCGGGTAGGTTCCTTCAAACGTAACAGGTTCTTTCTTCCTTGGCAGAGAGGTGAAGGTAACCTGACCCCAGACACAAGAATCACACAGGTTAATAAAGGAAAATTCTGTTTTATTTGACTGGATCGCTTCCCAAGTAATAAAACCTGTTTGCTTTAAATACAGCTAATCCAGCATCAATGTAATAGCTTTGTTAAACATTAAAACACAAATTCTAGATTATACCAAACTATGCACACAAAATTACAGTAAATATAATTCAATATCACAAAGTTAAGCAGTAAATACTTCTATATGTTATATGTCATTATTACTATCACCATAAGCTTCCCCTAATGGCTCACACTACACGGCCTTAAATAGGGGTATAGGACATTGCAATTTACATGAAGCAACAATTTTCATTTACCTTCTCACACATTCTAATTACCCATTATGAGTCTCTCTATGCGCATGGCCATGCTACGATGGTGCACTTATTCATTACTATGGAGTTGATTGAATAGTAGCATCCAGTAAGCTCATTACAGTAGGTAGTAATTCAGTATTAGGTCACTATAGTTGTCAGGTGAGGGTATTCCTGGAGTTACTGGTAGAGCTGTATGTGCTGCCTGTATCATACTTGCCAACTCTCCCTCATTGTCAGGGAGACTCCCTGAAATAGCCGCAATCTCCCTGTCTCCCTGAAGAGTCTAGTAATCTCCCTCATTTCACCTTACCCCCATTATGACACTGTTATATAACAGAAAAAACAGAGATATATACATTCAAATAGGATAATTAGTATAATTTCCCTGCATTGGTTATAAGACACAATGATCCCTATGGTTACATGTATTTTCTGAGAAGTATCAGTGTGTTTTCATCAACAAGTAGATCTTACTAACTGACTTGGGGCTCATTTACATGTGGATGTAAATCAATTTTATGACATGCCTCTCAGATGTAGCAGTACACGCCCACTTTCCCGCACGCTCATAGGTGCTGCTTTCACAATCTCCCTGAAATGCTATTTCAAAAGTAGGCAAGTATGGCCTGTATGAGTGCATAGCCTGTCAGCCATTACTGTCTGTCCTCAGTGCTGTCACAGAAGTACTTATTTTATTAAGATTAAACAACTTCTCTCAGATGATGTCTGTGGTAATTGCCAGGGCTGCATATGTATCCTCTGTCACAAGTGGCAGCCTGAATCTCTGTTACTCTCTGTGAGGGGTGCAGGGCAGTATTACCATCACAGACCTGATCCTCCTAAATCTGTCAAGTCCTGCTCCCACTCCTGGGAATCTCCATCCTCTGTCAGTTCAGGGCTCTCTGGCTGTCATCTCTCAGGGCTTTGCTTAAGCCTTAGGTAGTTCCCTCCATTTCCTCTCTCTCTTATGGCAGTCTTGAGGCTCCTCCCCCACAGCTGCATCAGGTGTCTGTATATGTGTGGGGGGATGGGTTAGTCTGGTATGCAACTCCCCTGTTCCTTCAAGAAAGCAGTTTATATTAAAACATAAATATAAATGAAGTGATGTCCTGTTTTGGGGTATCACACACAGGTAAATCAAAATGAGGGAGCAGGAGACTGTTCACCCTAGTATGTTAGGCAACTAGCACAAGATGGCAGCAATGTCTCACACGCCAAACAAATGGAGCCGGACCCCAGAAGACTGTATTAGCAGGGAGCCAGCACAGCTTCAAGTGCTTATCCCCCAATGATTCAAATAGTTTAGAAGTCTCTCCTGGAAAATAATCCAGATTGAAAGCAACTCAAAAGAGCTCAGTACAAAGATGGCCACTACCGTAGCCTGCCTACCAGAAATCCTTGATATAAGCATTTCTAATCTCTTGTGTTTACAGTTATAAGATCTCCATTGGCTTATTGCTAATCAAATACCTTAAACATCCTTACTTAACTTAGCACTTAACTTATCTAATAAATAAAGAGATGGACACCATAACAGCTTGGATAAAAGGTCACAGCTTTTATTTCTGAATTAATTCATTCACCTAACCACGGTGGCCAGGAGATGCTGCATACTCAGTTCTAGCTTTCAAGCTGACACACACACGGGGAATGACTAAAACGCTCCCCCTAAAGACGCACTTACGCTGTGAAGGTCTCGCCTCCATCCTGGGCCAGTCTACTCTGAGCACTTTCGTACAAAAGCGCTCGGGTCCCCTCGTACAAGAAGAACAGACTCGTCATGTTACATCGAGGTCCAGAGGCAGATCACATGCCCTTCACCTCTTTTATACCCCAAATCACAGGCACACCCACAATTCCAAGCATTGGTTAGCTAACAACCACCTGACCCCTTAACCCACTTAATCTGCCTAATAACAAGGCTGTCAAGACAGCCAATCAGCAAAAACCCCAGAATTCTTATTTCACTCATGATTAGGCAACCTTTGTATTCTATAAAACCTGTCTATACATATTGCTCTATTTTGCGACTAATTATTGTCATTTTAAATGTATGATCTTCTAAAATAAAAATCATCATACCCAGGGCTTAAAGTGGTCCTGGAGGGGTGGTGGAACTCATCTCTCCCGCCGCCTACTCCCCACCCCCCACCACGCTAGAGTGACAGAGCCAAAACAAGTGTGAAAACAGTTCTTTACACACACACTGATGTGTATAGGAAACGGTAAACTAAATGGCTGGGAGCTGCCTAGGGCTATGACAGTGTGAAACACATTTTAGATGCTTTTTTAGCACTCCTGCCATTAGCTGAGAATACATGTTAGATCACTTAAAAAGGAAAAAAAACATTCTACAGTATATCATCAGGGTTTTTTATGGGGTCCCCACAAACTAGCCCAAATGTTTTTTTGCAACCCCTATGTACTGTATTGCCTTAGCTTGATTCTTTCCTTACCTATATGTTGGTTTTTCTGAAGAAATTGAGCCTCCCAAGGCACACAGTGAGTGGCTCTCTGTCTGTGGGACTTCTGTGCAGGGACTTGGTGAAGGTGGAACTAGTTTCTGCCCACTTTAACCCCTGATCATACCTTTTCAAAATCCTTACCTTCAGTCACATTACACTCTGGAAAATAAAATAAATGAAATCAAACTTTTACCAGCTTTAATTACACATTATAACCATCAACATGAAAGTGAAAATAATATTTATACAAAATCTTAATAATGAAAATAATTTAATTACTAAAATACCTGGTTTGAATAAGTGCTAATGCCCTAGAGCAATGGTTCTCAAACTGCGTCCCTAGGACCCCAAACAGTTCCCCTTTTCCAAGTCACCCAGCAGGTGCACAAGTATATTCCTTACCCACTAATGGTGCGTACACTCGTAGCGATTAGCCAGCGATACGATATTGCTGGCTAATCGTCCTGCCCCATCCCTGGTGCTGGATAATCAATATCAATCATCCAGCACAACACCAACTCACCAGCGACTATAGCAACCAGCGTTCATCGATTGCGGGTCCCTATAGTAACCTGCTCGATATCGAGCAAGTTGGCCTGCATGCACGGCCGATGGATGATATCACTATCGTCCATATGTGGCCGCGCATCGCTGGTCATTGGTGAGTTGGTAGAGGACGAAAAATTTACAATTTGAATGATAAAGATATGAACGATATCGTTATCGTTCAAATCATTAATTTTTATCGCTATGTGTGTACGCACCATTACACATTTTAAAAGATCCACAGATGGAGCTAATTATTTCACTTGTGATTCTGTTGATACCTGGAAAAGATGCACTGTTTGGGGTCCTGAGGACCGAGTTTGAGAACCTGTGCCTTAAGGCGTGTATCCACTATACAAAAAAATGAGCGATTGAACAATTAAGATATTGTTATCGTGCAGTAATTATGCCAGCAACGACCAGCGATGCGCACTCCCGCTGGTCGTTGTTGGCATTTGTCATTGCCTGAACATACATGCCAACCTGACTAGATCGTCAGGTTGTGCATGTTCCGGGATGAGGGAGGGTGCCTGCACTGAACAACATATCGTTCAGTGTGAGCACATTGGGCCTGATTCAGAGCCACTCGTAAGCGGCAGCTCGTTCGCTCTGAGCGATGTTTGCCCAATTGTGCATGCGTACGGATCGTTATACGCATGCGCGAACCAGTCAGTGCGGCCGAAATTCATGTGCTCGCAAAATAGCGAATGCATTCTAATTTGAGTGACAGGATGAGGCGTATGTGGGTGGTAACAGGGGAAGGTGCTTGAAAACGGGGAGTGGAGATCCGATCGCAGGCGTGCTTAAAGGTCAAAACGGGCGTTTTATGGGTGTGCATATTTAAAACAGCAGCGTCATTGACCACGTCACTGGGTTTTTTTTTAGTCAGAACTGCTCGCAAAATTGTGGTAGCAAAAACCAACCACAAGAATAGCGAGCAGCTCATACTCTGTTCGATGTACTCGATTAATCTAATAAATAGCGGACATGACGTAGGATGCGAGCGGCCAGGGGGCGTAGTTTCCCAAAAAACGACCGCAAGTTTTGTTCGCTCGTTCAGACCTAGAGGCGTGAACAGACCGCAAACAGCGAACGGTTCATTTGAATAGCCACCCCTATTTTCTGGACGAGCGATCACTAATTGCGTCCGGCTCTGAATCAGGCCCATTATCCACTGCACAGAATGGTGAATGATTGAATAATTACAATGTTGTAATCATACAGTCATTCCACTCTCATGTAGTGGGTACACACCTTTAGAGTAACCATTATAAAGCTGGCTCAGGTACAACTAATGGCCTTCTCGATCACACAACAGACTAATTGGCCACAATCTGACCTGAATTGTAGTGGTTTTGATTAATGAAAAAAGTGCTTGGAAATGCAAAGAAATTACCACGGTTGGAAAGGCTTTTAAAAGGGCTTGGGATAAAGTTGCACAATTAAGGCAAGGGACATAAAACAAAATTCGAAGGCTTTTGCTTTCCCTGTGAGTACCATTAAAAGTATTTTTTAGAAGTGTAAAGCATACGGCACCACCAAAATCTTGCCTAGACTGGGATGCCCTTCTAAACTGGATAACAGAGCCAGTAGGATGAGGAGCAGCATAGCTACTAGGGGTGTGCACCGGCCACTGTCGTGTTTTGGTTTTGGATCTGGATCTTACTTTGTGTTTTGGATCTGGATTGGTTTTGCCAAAACCACCCTTACGTGTTTTGTGTTTTGGGATTTGGATCTGTATTTTTTTTGGAAAAAAGCATAAAAACAGCTAAAATCACAGAATTTTTTTTTTGTTCCTACACTATTAACCTCAATAACATTCATTTCCACTCATTTCCAGTCTATTCTGAACACCTCACACCATTATTTTTAGGCCAAAAGGTTGCATCGAGGTAGCTGGATGACTATGCTAAGCGACACAAGTGGGCGACACAAACATGTGGCCCATCTAGGAGTGGCACTGCAGTGGCAGATAGGATGGCAGTTTGAAAAACTAGGCCCCAAAGAGTACATAATGCCAAGAAAAAAAAGAGGTGCAAGATGGAATTGTCCTTGGGCCCTCCCACCCACTCTTATGTTGTATAAACAGGACATGCACACTTTATTAAACTAATCTTTGCAGCGCCAGGGTCTGTCACACAACTGTGGCTGAAATGATTGGTTCATTTGGGCCCCCACAAAACAAGCTGGCAATTAATCTGTCCCTGCACAAACTGGCTCTACAGAGTTAAGATGTCATGACAGGTGTGCCGATGACAGTGACAGTTGTAGCTAACATGCACACACAAAAAAAATGTTTGTTTTTTTTGTTTTGTTTTTCAGGCAGCAGCCTTGCTACAGAAGAATCCTTGAGCATGGCTGCTGCTGCTGCTGGGAGATGATTTTCTCATCCCAGAAGGGGGACAGGAAGAGTGCTTTCCAAAAACAAATAAACAATTGACTTAAATAATCATTTGCAAACCTTCTAAGGGCATTTTCCAACCTGTACAGGGACATTAAAAAAACATAATTATTGGCCTCAAAGTGCCACTTAACCAGCACAGATATGTGGACAAGCATAAAATCTATAATTTAAGGCAGGGGAAGCCAACCCTGGTCCTCGAGAGCTACCAACAGTGCATGTATTCCAGGTCTCCTCACAGAATCACAACTGTAATAAATAATTAACTCCACCTGTGTATCTTTTCAAATGTGGTGCTGAGTAATGAATACACCTGTGCACCAGCTAGGTTGTCTGGAAAACGTGAGCTCTCGAGGACCGAGGCTGACTACACCTGATTTAAAGCCTTACGTTGTGTCTTTCTTGAGATTCCTGCATCTGCTTCTGCGGCTATGAGTAGATTTTCATCCCAGAAGGAGACCAGGAAGAGTGCTTCCAAAAACCATTGACTTAAATAATCCTTTGCAAACCTTCTGTAAAGGCATTTCCCAACCTGTACAGGGACATTAAAAAAACAGAGTTAGTTAGTGGCCTTCAAACTGCCGTTGCTCCCACTGTCCACTTAACCATATCAGATATGTGAACAAGTGGAACAGAGCATTAAATGCAACATTTAAGTTTTAGTCTTACATTGTGTCTTTCTTGGGAATTCTTTCTTGAATGCCATGCCTGCTTGCTGGGAGTGGATTTTTTTCATCCCAGAACAGGAAGCGTGCTTTCCAAAAATAAATAAACAATTGCCTTAGATAATCCTTTGTAAACCTTCTGTTCTGTAAAGAAATTTCCCAACCTGTACAGGGACACAAAAAAAACAGAGTTAGTGGCCTTGAAATTGCCGTTGTTCCCACTGTCCACTTAACCATATTACTTAGATATGTGAACAAGTGGAATAGAGTATTAAATGCAACATTTCAGTTTAAAGTTTAAGTTTTACGTTGTGTCTGGAAATCATTAAGAAAGCAGAAACAGAGCTCCACCACAAGCGGCAGATGACTAAACTCACACACAAAGGTTTAATAGAAATAGATACAACACCAGATCAGATGTTTACCCTGGAGGATCTGTCTGATTCATCATGGTGCCCCCAAGATTGTGAAAATTCTGCCAAAAGAGAGAATGACACCACGGCTAAACATAAGAGTCACCTTCTGGATGTGAATTGTCTCATTTGCATGGGGAAAACCCAACCATCAGATGAGATGGATCTCAGCCAGTGGACAACATTGAAATCACCATTAAAAGTCACAATGGAAGACTACAGTGTGGAGAATCTTTTTTCACAGTCAGGAGAGGCCTCAGAGAACATGAAAAAAGATGCTCTATGTGCTGAACTTCAAGGGATTTCTCCATCATGTTCTGCAGTGTGGAAAGGTTTCATTCCCATGTTTTCTATAAAGCAGTTCAAAGTTACAGCCTTCAAAGTGTTTGGCTATAACACTCACCTTGGGCATTTTTTGGCAGTGTAGGCCTGCACCACACAGGATAGCACCTGTAAAAATTATTTGCATTTTTGGGCAGCAGCCTACACCACAACACACAGGACAGCACCTGTAAAATTATTTGTATTTTATAATTCTATATTTTTGGGCAGGGTAGCCCTGCACCACACAGGAAAGCACCTGTAAAAATTATTTGTATCTTATAATTTTATATTTTTGAGCAGCGTAGCCATGCACCACACAGAACAGCACTTGTAAAAAATATTTGTATGAGTGTACCCCTACAGCAGACAGGGCACCCCCTGTAAAATTATTTATATGAGTGTACCCTTACAGCAGACAGGGCAGCCCCTGTAAAAATTATTTGTAAGAGCATACCCCTACAGCAGACAGGGCACCCTCTGTAAAAAATATTTCTGAGTGTATCCCTACTGCAGACAGGGCAGCCTCTGGACAACACCTCACTACAGCCAGCCCACCAGCCCCTATGGACAGGACAACAGCCAGCCCCTATATGGACAAGGATAACAGTAGCCAGCAAGCTACTATGTATTGTATATTAAATTATGAATATGACTATATGATTGGAAAACAGTAGACAGCCACTATGGTCAGCATCAGCAACAGCTCCCTCCCTCCCTCTTCACAGTAGCCAGCCATACTTTATGATTATTATTTTTTTTTTTATAACAGACTAATCCGTCTAATACATTGAGCTCCCAACTCCCTCCTAACTCACAGCCGGAATGAAAAATGGCGGCGTTCTCGGGACCTTTATAGAATCCAAATCCCTCGAGAATCCAACAGCCGGATAATGACGTTTTGCCTCGATTTCAGTTCCAAGCCAGGCGGGAAAAGTCTGACTCGGTTCCCGGCTCGGATCAGGGGGGCTCGGGGGGTTCGGATTTCGGAAATCTGAACCCGCTCACCCCTAATAGCTACCAAATAACCCATAGCAACTTTGAAAGACTTACAAGTCTTTATGGCTGAGATTGGTTGACTGTGCATGTGACAACTATCTCAAAAGATTTGCACAAAGCTGGCTTGTATGGAAGATTGGCAAGAAAGAAGAATCTTCTAAAAAAGTGCCACATTCAGTCTCATTTGCGCTTTGAAAAAAAACAATACTTGAGATACTGGTGCCATATGGCAAAAGGTTGTATGGTTAAATGAGACCAAGATTTAACGTTTTAGACTGATGGCAACATTATATTGTGTGGGACTGGGAAATTGCTCAGGACTGAAGGGAAGATGGATGCTGCCAAGTACATCCAAAATCTTGAGAAAAACATGTGACTCTCTGCTGGACATGTGACTCTCTGCTGTTTTGAAGGTAAATATATATATATATATATATATATATATTTACAGTGCTATGTTTGTTGAAAAATATGAACCAGGGACTCACGGGGGCATAGGTGGGTAGAGCTGTGTATAATGTGGGTGGAGCTACATCAGGGGTGGGGCATCAACAGGTGCACAAACCAATTAAAAAATAAATTGTCAAAGTTTGGGCTGTGGGGGTAGGTGTTATTATAACATGTCAATCATATAATGTATCTCCCCAGCCAGCCCTAGTGTGTTACTCCCCAGTCAGCCCCAGTGTGTCACTCACCAGCCAGCCCCAGTGTGTCATTCACCAGCCAGCCCAAGTGTGTCTCTCCCCAGCCAGCCCCAACATGACTCTCCCTAGTCAACCCCAGCGTTTCTCCCCAGCCAGCCCCCAGCGTGCCTATCCCCAGCCAGCCCCCAGCATATTTATCTCCAGTGCCTCTCTCCTCAGGCAGTGATTGATTTGATTTAGATTTCTATTCTGTTCATTCACTTTGCATTTTCTTAATTAATCAAAATAAACTATTAACATTTCTATTTTTGAAAGCATTCTTACTCTGCAGCATTTTCTCAACACCTGCCTAAAACGTTTGCACAGTACTATGTATATATATATATATATATATACATATATATATATATATATATATATATATATATATAGACAGTATTGTGGCAGCACTCCAAGGGGATTTTTCACAAGCCAAACGTAAAAACTTTATTCCAGCGTTTCAGACTATTACATCTTTCTTCAAGGATAAAATATATAATGAAAGGGTCATACCTTATATACAATCTCACCCCATGTGCAAACTCAATGCCACAGCCACACAACTTCCTGTCTCCTGTGTGATGATGCCACACATCAGACAGGCATCAGGAGGTGCAGCCAGAGACCAATAGAACAAGTGCATCATACCATCACCATAGTGATGGTATGATGCATAGTGCCCCAGGAGGAGCATTAATATAGATGTAAGGGTATATCAGCCTGAAATAATAGGATAGAACTTTATAAAGATATTAAAAAAGGCAGCCACAGTTATTTAACCAGCCACAACTTACTTATCCGGCTGACATAACCACATCAACTCAAAAGTTGCAGCATATATACATCTGCAAATTGTAGTGCAACTAGTGTGTGAATCCAAAATTTTCAATTATCTCTGTTGGCCTGAAAAAAATAATACATGAATATTCAAGATGAATAATTATTACTGGAAACAAGACAATGTAAGGCTCTCATTCAAACCCATTGGGGTTACAGAATTAAAATTAAAAATCCAGCGAGCTTCTAGCTCACCACCTCTGCTCAATGTTTGTATCTGAGAGTCGTCAATGTGTGTCTAGCCAAGACAAAATGTCTGGCCACAGGCTGATCACTTTCTTTGCCACCTAAAGCCAATCTTATGGCTGACCTGTGTTGTGCAGCTCTTTCTCTAAATGGACATACGGTTTTACCCACATAGGCCAAACCGCAGGGACATTTTATTACATATATCACAAATTTGCTCATACATGAGAGGACATGTTTGATAGGGATCTTCCTCCCAGAAAAAGAATGTGTAATGTATGAGCCAACCTCCATATGATGATATGTGGCACAGCCTGTGCACCTATAACAACCTGGAGCCCTAGTCAAAAATTGACCCGTTCCAATATTCGCTTTACTAGTGACATCGTTCTTAACTAACCAGTCTTTAAGATTTTTACCTCTCTTAAAGCAATTGAGCAGACATGTTTTATTAAGGGAGGCGATATTAGGGTCCGAGCTGACAAGTGGCCACAATTTTTTGAAGTTTTTACTCACTGCAGCACTGGCTGTGGAAAAGTTAGTCACAAAGCAGAAATCGGCTTAGACTTCTGCTTCTTCTTTTCAAGGCATACACTCCTTGGAAATGCCACTACTTTGTCTTTGGCAACATTTAGTTCACCAGCTGAATAACCCAGCATCAGAAATTTATCAAACATTATTTTTATTTGCACCCCTAGCTCCACATCATTGCTAGTAATCCTTCTAGCTCTGTGGAACTGGGAGTATGGCAGACCTTTTTTCTTTGCCATAGGGTGGAAACTACCGGCATGCAATAAAGTGTTCATGTCTGTCGGTTTTGTGTACAAACTAGTACCCAGGCTGTTCCCACATCTGTAAATACAGACAACAAGAAATTTAACAGAAGTCCTGCTATAGGACTTCATAGGATTCCCCTTGATGAAGTCCAGATGAGAGGACGAAACACATTGGGACCCTGACCTTGTGCCTTATGAACTCTACCTAATACCATTGAAAAGATAAGCTAACATCCAATTTTTTAAAAATATATTTATATTTTTTATTTTTTAACTAAAAGAATCGCTACATATTGTCTTTTAGTACCTGTTTTGGAGTATCTATGTATTATATATTATTGGCTATTGTTGTATGAAATGTTTTATCCAATAAAATTTTCTTAAACTGCACATTATTTAGTAATTTTTAAGTCTTAAAGTATATGTATGTATATATATATATATATATATACCCATATATATATATATATATACCCAATTTATATAATTCTACTGCACTAAGTCACTTTTTGTCATTACTGTCCTAAATAGGGACAAGCGTATTTTGCACAGGTTGCACAATTTTGCACAAGTTGCATTGGTTCACTTTATATATGCACTAGTAGGCGCTATATTGTCTGATTGATCCTTGTACCAAGGTGGCTGAGTCACTGCCACCATTCTGTTGACCAAGCAGACACCTTATATCTAAAAAGGGAGTGCCATATATACAGAAGTATATGTACATATACACATATCATCATATAATTAATTATAAAATATACACAGGTGAAAGATACTTCATGCTGTACAGAGTGGGTGAAAATTTGGTGCTGTTTTCTTCTATTGATTTATATATTGTGATAGGATCACTGGTAAAGTGGTCTGTGGCAGGTACATTTGTCCCAGATTCCTGTCTTATGTGTTTTAAACCCCCAGGAGAAAGTCTGCAGTGTAGCAGGCTTGAGTCTCGGCTTTTTGAAAAGCCGGTTTGGGACCTGGGGGTTGTGGGTGAGAGGAGAGGGAGGGCTCCACCCACGGCCACTCCAGGTTTTGGTTCTCGCAGCCTGGTAACAGGCT
Source organism: Taudactylus pleione (assembly GCA_031769625.1). Lineage (NCBI taxonomy): Eukaryota > Metazoa > Chordata > Amphibia > Anura > Myobatrachidae > Taudactylus > Taudactylus pleione. The sequence goes on from JAUIMM010000185.1 coordinate 1,771,451, forward strand.
TGTTAGGGTTCCCACCTGAGAGTGGCCAATATAAGCCTTGTGTGTTTAGGGCTGAGTGTCTCACCTGGGAGAGCAGGCAGGGAGTTTGCTCAGAGACACTTGAAAACCTAACTGTGAGTGTTGTGCTGTGCCTTTGTTGCTGGTGAGGGCATTAGGCCCTGCCAGGTTCTGGTAGTGAGGGAACCACCTGTGAAGTTAGTGCCCCGACAGGGCTAGGATTTATGTTTATGTTTTCTTTATGTTATTTCTGACATTGTACAATAAAGACTGGTGCCGACCAGCTTGTACTCGCATCCAGACTGGTGTGCTGCTTCCCTGCTGCTGTGTGTGTGTGTAAGGAAGGAGACCTCTACCCAGGAGAGGGACCCCTAATCTGACTGTGTCACAATATGGTGGAGAATGCGGGCACCCACACACACTGAAGTTGCAGCGAGAGGAAAACTTTCCATTTAAAAATTAAAGGGACAGACACCCAATTGGTGAGTGTGGAAATAACACTGTGTCCCATAGAGGAGGCGTCAGCCAATGCTCAGAGAGGCAAGGTTCAGCTTGCAACCTACACCCCAGGACAAAATGGAGGACATTATTAAGGCCTTGCTCCAAGCTACAGCAGCTCAGCAGGAGACGAACAAACTTCAGCAGGAAGCTACCTGGGCTCAGCAGGAATCCACCAGGGTGCAACTGTTGGCCTTGGAGACAGCCCAGAGGCAACAACAGGTCGCCGTTGAGGAAACCTGCCAGGCCTTAGCGGAAAACAGCCAGGCCTTAGCAGAAAACAGCCAGGCCATAAAAGAGGTGGTACAGCACCTGGTCGCCCAGCCCAGAGATGTTACTACTGGTCCTCCCACCACCACTCACTCCATACGAGCCAGTCACTTCCTCCAAAAGATGACTTCGAGCGATGATGTGGAGGCCTACCTCACCGCATTTGAAAGAACGGCCGAAAGGGAGAGTTGGCCTAAGGAGCTGTGGGCAAGTCTAGTGGCACCTTTTCTGTCGGGGGAGCCACAAAAGGCCTATTTCGACTTATGCCTGGCTGATGCCAAGGACTATAAAAAACTAAAACAGGAGATCCTAACTCACTTGGGAGTCACCACCTTTGTTCGTGCCCAACGGGTCCACCGCTGGGAGTTCCATATGGATAAGCCTCCACGTTCACAGATGCATGACCTCGTCCATCTGTCCTCAAAATGGCTACAGCCCGAGACGCTGACGGGACAGAAGATCGTGGAAAGGGTCGTGATGAACCGGTACCTGCGATCATTACCTGTGACTCTGCGCACGTGGGTGAGCCATGCAGACCCTAAGTCCGCAGACCAGTTGGTCGAGCTGGTGGAGAGTTACGTGGCGGCTGAGGAGCTGATGAGTATGCCCCACCGAGCCCTGATGGCGCACCGGCGAACTCCCACAGACACTGGTAAGACTGTTCCAGGGGAGAAGGGTGCTGGGCAGTGGAATGTACCTAAGACTGAGGGTGTAGAACCTGGAGACAGGCCTGCCAGGCCGGAAATGGTTTTTGCCCCGTAAACGACTAGACATTAATATGACTCAGTGTTTCCGATGTGGTGGCTTCGGCCAAATTGCCATTAATTGTTCTCTTACAACTGAATCTATGCAATGTGATACTGCTCATGTCTACCGCAGGGGGTCTTTCTTTGCACAGATAGCCTGTACGGCTGTTCGGCAGGCTGAGACTGATAAGCACGTGTGTACTCACTGTAGATGGCAACCGAGTAGAGGCACTGTTAGACTCTGGTAGCTTGGTGACACTTATAAAAGCTGAGCTGGTGAACCCCTTGCAGCGTGAGGGGAAAACTGTTGGTGTGACCTGCATACATGGGGATACTCGATATTATGTTACTGCCGAGGTGAACATCGAGACACCATGTGGTTCTGCTATAGTTTCTTTGGGTTTGGTGCATGGTCTGATGTACGATGCAATATTGGGGAGAGACTTTGCTCACTTCTGGAAGTTGTGGGAAAGCCGTTTTGTCACAGAGGTGAACAACCCCGATCCATTTGAGAAGGTTGTCGATGTAGTGGAGGAGGGAGTTTCTTCTGAGTCAGAGTTATTCCCTTTTTCTACTATGATTGGCGAACTAGAGAATGCGGAGCGTGACGGTGGCCCGCCAACTGATGTGCCTCCCATTGAGGTGGGAAGTGTTGTTGGGCCAGGTGATCATCTGCCTGATTTAGAGGTCAGAAGAGAGGTCTTTGCCGTGGAGCAGTTGAATGACCCTACTTTGGTAAAAGCCAGGGAGAATGTAAAAGTAGTTGATGGTAAACCCGTAGACCCTGATAGTCCTTTGTCCTATCCCCACATGGCAATGTGGCAGGATTTGTTATATCAGGTGACTAAGAAGGGGGAAGATGTTGTGGAACAACTAATAGTTCCCAAAGCCTACAGAAGAACAGTGTTGGATCTGGCCCATGGTCATATAACAGCAGGCCATCTAGGGGTAGAGAAAACCACTGAGCGAATAATGCAGAGGTTTTTTCTGGCCCAGGCTTCATAAAGAGGTATCTGACTTTTGCGCATCCTGCCCTGAGTGTCAGTATCATGCTCCCAGGCCACATTTTAAGGGTCCACTAGTTCCATTGCCTATGGTGCCGTTTGAAAGAATAGCGATGGATTTGGTTGGACCCTTAATGAAGTCTGCCAGGGGACACCAGTATATTCTGGTCATAATGGATTACACTACCAGGTACCCGGAAGCGATCCCGTTGCGCAATACGTCAACCAAGACCATTGCCAGAGAGCTAGTTCATGTCTTTAGCAGGCTGGGTATACCTAAGGAGATACTAACTGACCAGGGTACACCGTTTATGTCAAAAGTCATGAAAGAGTTATGCCGCCTGTTCAAAATCGAACAGTTAAGAACTTCGGTTTATCACACCCAAACCGATGGGCTGGTCGAGAGGTTTAACAAGACGTTAAAACACATGCTTAGGAAAGTGGTCGACAAGGATGGTAGGGATTGGGATTACTTATTGCCGTATTTATTGTTGGCCATAAGAGAAGTTCCCCAGTCCTCCACCAGGTTTTCACCCTTCGACTTGTTGTATGGGAGACACCGAAGGGGGTTACTAGACATTGCCAAAGAGACATGGGAGGGGCAGTCTAGTCCTTACAAAACTGTGATTGAGTATGTTTCTCAAATGCAGGAGAGAATTGATGCGGTAGTGCCGATAGTGAGAGAGCACCTGGAACAGGCTCAAGAGGCACAGCAGAGGGTATACAACCGCAATGCTCAGTTACGCAGCTTTGCTCCTGGGGACAGAGTGTTAGTATTGGTTCCCACTGTGGAAAATAAACTTTTGGCTAAATGGCAAGGGCCCTTTGAAATCTTAGAAAGAGTGGGGCAGGTCAATTACAAAGTTTACCAGCCGGGGAAAAGAAAGCCGGAACAGATATACCATATAAATCTGTTAAAGCCCTGGAAAGATAGAACGATACTGTCGGCCGTCCAAGCCCCTCCAGTAAATCCAGGGCCCTTAGTTCCCGAAGTGACAGTGGCAAAAACCCTGTCGGCAATTCAACAACAAGAGGTCAAGGAGTTTCTGATCAGAAATAGGGTGCTGTTCTCTGACGTACCTGGGAAAACCTGGAGAACCACAAGTACCAGCATGCAGGTCATTACAGGCCCGCTGGCACCTGTAGTCCACCTGTAAAGAAAATATTAAAATAAGAACAATACACTGTAATATTTTTAAAGTTTATTTTGCTGCATCTTTATCTGGGCTGTGGTGGCCTTTAAGCTATTTTACAGGGGGCCGCCAAAAGAGCCGGCCATAGGTATAGGTATTCTGAGCAAATGCCTAGGGTGACTGGAATGCCTGGGGGCAGTCCAGGGCTCTGCCACTGCCCCAGCCTCCTCCGCGATGCTGCTGCCCCACTCTGAGATGCTGCCCCTCCCCCCTCTCCGTGATGCTGCCCCACAGAGCATGATTAAGGGGGGGAGTGCTGGGTGTAGGTATCCCCGTGCCACCCTCTCTAATGGGGCCCCCTGCCACAGATCGGATCTCTATACTGCTCCGATCTGCGGCGCATGCGCACTGACAGCAGCAGCTGAAGGGAGGAAGGGAGGGCACAGCTGCAGTCTGGACCCTAAGCATGGAGTTGGATGTTCTCTGAAAAGAGGAACGTGTAGTCTGTCAACTACAGTAGGAAAGGTAAGACAGGCATTTTTTTACTAATTAAATTTAAAGGCACTAGGTCCTATGTGTACAATAAATATGTGTGTATATTTTATATGTGCATTTATTGGATGTATATGTATGTATGTGTTATGTGTACAAAATATATATGTGTGCGTGTGTGTGTATATATGTATATATATATATATATACACACATATATATTTACACAGATCATACATATATATATATATTTATATATATATATGTATATATATATACAAACACATATATATTATATATATATATATATATAAATGTATATATATGCTGTATATATACATATGTATGTGTGTATATATGTGTATGATCAGTATAATATGCCGGCGGCTGAATAAACCGAAGCCCGATCAGTGAAGATCCCGACGGGGGAGGTAAGTAACCTAACCCTCCCCCTCCCCCCGACCCTCTCTTAGTGGTGCCTAACCATAACCTCCCTCCAGTAGAGCCTAACCCTAACCTTCCTTTCCATAGCCTAACCCTAATCCTCACCGGAGGGTACCTATCCCTAATCTCCCCCCTCGAGTGCCTACACCTAACCACCCCCATCCCGGGGAAACCAACATACTTACTGGGTTCTGGACCTTCGGGAGTCTGGTGTTCGGGATTCCGATGCCAATATCCTGACTCCTTTGAGATCTCGGTGTCAGCATTATTGTGGGCGACGGGATTCCGGTGTCGGTATATGGACGGCCGGCGGCATCCTGTTCAATGGCAATATAACTACATCCGCGTATAAGCACAGATTGCTGGTGGGATTATCTGCTAGGGGGCACCAGCCAAAGTTTTGCCTAGGGCACCAAATTGGCTATGGCCGGCTCTGGCCGCCGCCACCTCAAGACTTCCGGAGTGTTCACTTGGCAGACCCCAACCCATCAGGGCTTCCAGCATCTTTGCCTGTCAGACGCCATCCCGTCACGGCTTCCGGCATCTTCGCCAAGGCTTACGCTATCTTCAACTGAGGGGTGGCAGCCAAATAGCTCTTTTGCATGGCTGCCACCTCCCCAGGGCTTCTGGTGTCCTCTTCACCTAGTGGGCAGAAGCCTTTGAGCTCTTTCGCATGGCAGCTGCCCACTAGGACTTCCGGCATCTTCTTTCTTTGGGAGGTCTTCTCTGCTCCCTCCCCGCCATCTGACTGCTATGCTGTTGCCTCACGATGACAATGTCTCAGGAAGGGGTGTGGCCTCACGGCCCGAACTCCAGCCCGTGGTTATCACTGGGGTGGTGGGAAGTGCTGGAGGTGCGGGCAGTGCGGGGTATTGGATAATGGTATTAATAGCAATATACTTATGACCATATAGTATTTTGGTGTATCTACCCTAGCTATTATATTAACTTGATGAATGTTTATATGATAATATATCATATGTTCTGATTCTCGCTGGAAGAAGATATTAGTACAGATCTTATATAAATAGACATATGAAACATATCATAAAACAGAATTCAATTCAATAGTTTAATTTAGCCCATTTGGATATAATGATTCAAATTGTAATGTCCAATAGTCTTCATGTCGGCATAGTCTATTATACCAGTCTCCCTCTCGAGGCAAAACGTCATCTTGCATGGACAAACACCATCATTCCTGGACTTTTGTCAAGGAATGATGATGTTTGTCCATGCAAGATGACGTTTTGCCTCTTCTGAGACCCGTTTTTTGGAGGGAAAAATCCGAACTCGGCGAGCAAACTTGAACCTATCCGAGCCTGCTCCCTCCCCGCCATCTGACTGCTATGCCGTTGCCTCACGATGGTAAGGTCTCAGGAAGGGGTGTGGCCTCACGGCCCGAACTCCAGCCCGTGGTTATCACTGGGGTGGTGGGAAGTGCTGGAGGTGCGGGCAGTGCCAGCTCCCTCACTGTTACAGGAGCCGAGTGCTACACATAATGCTGAGGGGGAGCCTGCACCTGGGTGTCACCCCCCGAAGGGTGACACCCGGGTGCGGCCCGCACCCCCCTTGCGACGCCACTGGGCACTGGTTCATAGTTGTGTGAGATTTTTTGGAGTGCCGGATTTTGGAATATTATATATATAATATATAAACTATTTATATAATCCAGAACCTGTCTTACTTTCTACTGATTTTTTGAGAATTGACCAGTGGCATAAAAAATGTATGGAAATGGTTTCAAGGAGAAGAGAACACTGAAGAAAACATCTACATTTTAATTCCATATAAATATATACATATTGGTTTTAGACTTTAGTAAATATATTTATATCTGAGATGAAATTAAATGCATTGCAGTGACAACATTTCAATATGGCATATTAGCCTTGCATGCCAAAACATATTTTATCAATTTGAAAACACACATGCTGATGTGGACGGCCTATTTGTTAATTTTTAACCACACTGATTGAGCATTAAACCATGTTTGGCCCCAACTGTTCTGTCATGCTGCAAAATCTGTTTGGCTGATGACCTTTATTGGCACATTTGTGAGGTTCTTGAATGCCAGAGTCTTTGGACTGTGTCCACACACATGGGCAGAACGTCTGGTCGGTTAAATGCTTTACAGTGCTGGACTGTAATGGAAGGTGCAAAGCTCAAATACAAGCTAAAAAAGTGCATCTTGTTTCACTGTACATGTACAGTCAGGTGCATAAATATTGGGACATTGACAGAATTTTCATATTTTGGCCTCTATTCACCACCACAATGACTTTGAAATGAAACAAAGATGTGCTTTAACTGCAGACTTTCAGATTTAATTTGAGGGTAATTACATCCAAATCAGGTGAACGGTGTAGGAATTACAACTGTTTCTAAATGTGCCTCCCACTTTTTAAGGGGCCATGAACTGGTGTGGGCTATTCCCTAGTTATTTCGTTATCAATTAAGCAGGTAAAAGGTCTGGAGTTGATTCTAGGTGTGACATTTGCATTTGGAATCAGTTGCTGTCCACTCTCAGTATGAGATCCAAAGAGCTGTCACTGTCAGCAAAGCAAGCGATCATTAGGCTGAAAAATCAAAACAAACCCATCAGAGAGATAGCAAAAACATTAGGTGTGGCCAAATCAACTGTCTGGAACATTCTTAAAAAGAAAGAATGCACCAGAGAGCTCAGCAACACCAAAAGACCCGGAAGACCACGGAAAACAACTGTGGTGGATGACAGAAGAATTATTTCCCTGGTGAAGAAAAACCCCTTCGCAACAGTTGGCCAAATAAAGAACACTCTCCAGGAGGTAGGTGTATATGTGTCAAAGTCAACAATCAAGAGAATACTTCACAAGAGTGAATATAGAGGGTTCACCACAAGATGTAAACCATTGGTGAGCCTCAAAAACAGGAAGACCAGATTAGAGTTTGCCAAACAACATCTAAAAAAGCCATTACAGTTCTGGAACAACATCCTATGGACAGATGAGACAAAGATCAACTTGTACCAGAGTGATGGGAAGAGAAGAGTATGGAAAAGGAAAGGAACTGCTCATGATCCAAAACATACCACCTCATCAGTGAAGCATGGTGGTGGTAGTGTCATGGTGTGGGCATGTATGGCTGCCAATGGAACTGGTTCCCTTGTATTTATTGATGATGTGACTGCTGACAAAAAGCAGCAGAATGAATTCTGAAGTGTTTCGGGCAATATTATATCCTCATATTCAGTCAAATGCTTCAGAACTCATTGGATGGCGCTTCACAGTGCAGATGGACAATGACCCGAAGCATACTGCAAAAGCAACCAAGGAGTTTTTTAAGGCTAAAAAGTGGAATGTTATGCAATGGCCAAGTCAATCCCCTGACCTGAATCCGATTGAGCATGCATTTCACTTGATGAAGACAAAACTGAAGGGAAAATGCGCCAAGAACAAGCAGGAACTGAATACATTTGCAGTAGAGGCCTGGCAGAGCATCACCAGGGATGAAACCCAGCGTCTGGTGATATCTATGCGTTCCAGACTTCAGGCTGTAATTGCCAGCAAAGGATTTGCAACAAAGTATTAAAAAGTGAAAGTTAGATTTATGATTGTTTAGTTTATCCCATTACTTTTGGCCCCTTAAAAAGTGGGAGGCACATATAGAAACCGTTGTAATTCCTACACCGTTCACCTGATTTGGATGTAATTACCCTCAAATTAAATCTGAAAGTCTGCAGTTAAAGCACATCTTGTTTGTTTCATTTCAAAGCCATTGTGGTGGTGAATAGAGGCCAAAATATGAAAATTCTGTCAATGTCCCAATATTTATTCACCTGACTGTATCTTTTAAATATGTTCAATTCACAGTTCTGAGTTTAAGTGGGATAATATTGTAATGTTTCGTTGTAAACTATATTAACCTGCATGTTATAACTATAGGTAAATCAGCAACATGAAATAAGGAATGCATTGTATGTCAGTTATGGTTATTATAAACAGTTTTAAGTTTCACTGATAATGCATTAATACCATACTCCATAGCAGTGGTCTCCAACCTTGATTGGGGTGGGAGATACTTGAGAAAAATGAGACATCTTGAAGAGCCACATTTTATTTTTGAAAGCTAAAATCTGGCTAATAACCACATTTTTCATTGAAAAACAACAAAGTATTATTACAGTGATAAAGAGGTTGTGGAGAGTGGTCAGTGGGGAGAAGGGTGCTGCTGGATTATTTGTGCAGGCAGAACACAGTGGATGGACAGGTCCCACAACCCCTTCAAAGTGCCCGATCTCTACTGTGATGCTTGTGGTTAGTGGTCAGTGCAGGCAGAAGCGGGGAGCAGGATTTATTATGCAGGTGGGACAGTGGGGGCCTGGTCCCACAACCCCTTTTCAAAGTGAGCAATCTGTACCTATTGAGAGCAGATGTATTATGGCTGGTGGGACAGTGAACACTGGCCCTGATTCAGAGCCGGACGCTCTGACCAGAGCGCTCGCTCTGAATCAGGGCCCACCTCCATAATTATGGAGCGTCCTCCTGGACGCTCATATAGCTGTGGGTCACCACCCACAGCCTATACGAGCGTGCAGGATGATGGTCGCGATGGTCTTGACCATCGCGACCATCGCCAGTGCGAGCAGTAGCCTGCGGTTGAGTTTCTCAACCGCAAGGCCAGGAGTGATTTTGGCTCTATCAGAGCCAAAATCACTCCCACTGACATCACTAGTGATGTCAGTGGGGCCGGCTTCTGATGGTAGGCTTTCCCTTGGGAACGCCTCCGTCTGGCAGGCACGCCCCCGGCACGCCCACCAAAGGGGGCGTGCTGTCAATCAACATCGACAGCACGCCCCCTTTGATCAGACACTACGAGCCAAGGAAAGTCCTTCGCTCGTCGCGTCTTGCGCATGCGCAGTGCACACCATCGACCCACTTGTGAGCGGACAGCCGCTCGCGAGTGGCTCTGAATCAGGCCCACTGTCAGCGCTGCTCTAAAACAGTCAGTGCTGCTGTAATACACACAGCACACAGTCAGCGCTGCTCTAACACACACACAATGCTGCTATAAAAACAAACTGTCAATGCTGATCTTAACTAGTATAGATGCGGCGAGTCTGCTGGCAGTGACTGTCAAGTACTGCAACCGGCTATGTATGGCGTCCTATACGTGGCTTGCGCACCTTGCCGTAAGGCGAGCTCCCATTATGCTGCCCCACTCGCCATTAGGCGCGCTACAGTTGCGCTGCCTCCACGAGCTACCCGGATTGCAGCCAGGAGCCCCCCGTCGCTCGTGAGCGACAGGTTGGCGACTGCTGCTCCATAGCATAAAGATCATCATTCAGTTTACATCTAGTACCATGTAAGACTGTACAGTAATATTACTGTACATCTAGTACCATGTAAGACTACCTCTAGTACCATGTAAGACTGTACAGTGATATTACTGTACATCTAGTACCATGTAAGACTGTACAGTGATATTACTGTACATCTAGTACCATGTAAGACTACCTCTAGTACCATGTAAGACTGTACAGAGATATTACTGTACATCTAGTACCATGTAAGACTACCTCTAGTACCATGTAAGACTGTACAGTGATATTACTGTACATCTAGTACCATGTAAGACTACCTCTAGTACCATGTAAGACTGTACAGAGATATTACTGTACATCTAGTACCATGTAAGACTACCTCTAGTACCATGTAAGTCTGTACAGTGATATTACTGTACATCTAGTACCATGTAAAACTACCTCTAGTACCATGTAAGACTGTACAGTAATATTACTGTACATCTAGTACCATGTAAGACTGTACGGTGATATTACTGTACATCTAGTACCATGTAAGAATATCTCTAGTACCATGTAAGACTGTACAGTGATATTACTGTACATCTAGTACCATGTAAGACTACCTCTAGTACCATGTAAGACTGTACAGTGATATTACTGTACATCTAGTACCATGTAAGACTGTACAGTGATATTGCATCTAGTGCTCTATTTATCACAATCCACATCTAAGATGCGGATGGGTTGTGATAATATAGCCCAATTTCACATTGTAATAATTGAATATATCACAAGGATGTATCAAACATCGCATACAAGGACAGAGCTTGCAAGAAAGCTTTGTCCCTGCGAATCCTCCCCGCACACTTTTCAGGGTATTTCTCACAAAAAATACCCTGACAGTGTGACCACGCATGTGCCGCCAGCTACCCCATCCCCCCACGACTGCCATCCCCCTCTCCCCCACTCATTTTACACTTACATTCCTGGTTATCTGCGCTCTGGTGGGGTATCTGGGACTCTGGTCAGCTGGTCTCCAGGCTCCAGCACTGTGCAGGAGCCCAGAGACCAGCTGACTAGAATCCCAGAGGACCTCAACAGAGCACCGATCACCAGTCCATGGATGCAGGTGTTTTTTTTTTTTACTTTTATTTTGTAAAGTGATCAGCTTGTGGTTTATTTAGAGCTGATCAAAGATGCCTTGGCATTATTATCACAGGGCTTTCCCTGTTATTGTTTTTCAATTAATTATTACTAGGGATGTGCAGGCTCGGATAGGTTCGAGTTTGCTCGCCGAGTTCGGATTTTTCCCTCCAAAAAACGGGTCTCAGAAAGAGGCAAAACGTCATCTTGCATGGACAAACATCATCATTCCTGGACAAAAGTCCAGGAATGATGGTGTTTGTCCATGCAAGATGACGTTTTGCCTCGAGGGGGAGACAGGTATAATAGACTATGCCGACAGGAAGACTATTGGACATTACAATTTGAATCATTATATCCAAATGGGCTAAATTAAACTATTGAATTGAATTCTGTTTTATGATATGTTTCATATGTCTATTTATATAAGATCTGTACTAATATCTTCTTCCAGCGAGAATCAGAACATATGATATATTATCATATAAACATTCATCAAGTTAATATAATAGCTAGGGTAGATACACTAAAATACTATATGGTCATAAGTATATTGCTATTAATACCATTATCCAATACCCCGCACTGCCCGCACCTCCAGCACTTCCCACCACCCCAGTGATAACCACGGGCTGGAGTTCAGGCCGTGAGGCCACACCCCTTCCTGAGACATTGCCATCGTGAGGCAACAGCATAGCAGTCAGATGGCGGGGAGGGAGCAGAGAAGACCTCCCAAAGAAAGAAGATGCCGGAAGTCCTAGTGGGCAGCTGCCATGTGAAAGAGCTCAAAGGCTTCTGCCCACTAGGTGAAGAGGAACCAGAAGCTCTGGGGAGGTGGCAGCCATGCAAAAGAGCTAATTGGCTGCCACCCCTCAGGTGAAGACAGCAGAAGCCTTGGCGAAGATGCCGGAAGCCCTGACGGGATGGCGTCTGACAGGCAAAGATGCTGGAAGCCCTGATGGGTTGGCGTCTGCCAAGTGAAAACTATGGCAGTCTTGGGGTGGCGGCGGCCAGAGCTGGCCATAGCCAATTTTGTGCCCTAGGCAAAACTTTGGCTGGTGCCCCCTAGCAGATAATCCCACCAGCAATCTGTGCTTATACGCGGATGTAGTTATATTGCCATTGGACAGGATGCCGCCGGCCGTCCATATACCGACACCGGAATCCCGTCGCCCACAATAATGCTGACACCGAGATCTCAAAGGAGGTCAGGATACTGGCATCGGAATCCCGAACACCAGACTCCCGAAGGAGACCCTGCTTATGGAGGCCCAGTGTGGCCCAGGACTCACACGGGAGACCGGTGGTCAGATGGAGCTGGCTCCCCTAGTCCTCTACCCATGGCTCGGCATTCACACTGCGCCCAGCGGCCACAGGAATTATCACGCCAATATTCAGACCGGAGTCTGACAAAGAGGACTGTATTGTAGTGAGTACCAAGGGATTTCTCCTATGTACTGTCTTATCACTTTCTACTCTTCTAAGGATTATTATTCCAGCCCATCTGTGATTTACTTGCCAGTTGTGGAAGACTAATTTATATCAAGTCTTTTGCTACAAAAAATACTGGACACTTAATCTCCATTTGAGACTGATACTTATTATCCAGATTTGCAAATAGCATTACTGAGGTCCTAACCTAGGCATTCTGCTACCAGCCGTTACCAGGTATTAAGCTCTCACATTATTGATTTTATTGATTATGTGTTATATATTCACTCCCGGGAGCATTTAAATCTGTTTATGTGTATCATATTAAATGTATATATGTTTTATTAACTCTTTGGTGTTCATGATGTTGTAAGCGCCTTTGCAGTATATCCCTGTTTTAGTTCCTATTTACACTGTAGGGTTTCACGGGTTGTTCCCGTGTAAAACCCTGCAAGTTACCTGGGTTGGATTGCCGCGTCACTCGACCTGGGAATCCAACTCTGGCCCCTTTTACACCTAGGAGCAACATGGGTTAACCCTGCACATATTAGGGGTGTGCACCGGCCACTTTTCGTGTTTTGTGTTTTGGTTTTGGGTCTGAATCTTTCTTCGTGTTTTGGATCTGGATTGGTTTTGCCAAAACCACCCTTCCGTGTTTTGGGTTCTGGGTTTTGTGTTTTGGATCTGTATTTTTTTGAAAAAAAGCATAAAAACAGCTAAAATCACAGAATGTGTAGGTTTTTCTGCTCCTATGCTATTATTAACCTCAATAACCTTAATTTCCACTCATTTACAGTCTATTCTGAACACCTCACACCTCACAATAGTGTTTTTATGTCCAAAAGGTTGCACCGAGGTAGCTGGATGACTATGCTAAGCGACACAAGTGGGCGGCACAAACACGTGACCCATCTAGGCGTGAAACTGCAGTGGCAGACAGGATGGCAGTTTGAAAAACTAGGCCACAAACTGTACATAATGCAAAGAAAAAAAAGAGGTGCAAGATGGAATTGTCCTTGGGCCCTCCCACCCACCCTTATGTTGTATAAACAGGACATGCACACGTTAACAAACCAATCATTTCAGCACCAGGGTCTGCCACACAACTGTGGCTGAAATGATTGGTTTGTTTGGGCCCCCACAAAACAAGCTGGCAATTAATCTGTCCCTGCACAAACTGGCTCTACTGAGGCAAGATGTCATCCTCATCCTCCTCATCCACCAATTCCTCACCCTCTTCAGTGTGTACATCCTCATCCTCACAGAGTATTAATTCGTCCCCGCTGGAACCACAGGTCCCTCTGTACGTTCTGGAGGCTGGTCTCCCTGGAAGAGTTGATAATTCATTTTATGAACATCATCTTCTCCACATTTTGTGGAAGCAACCTCCTACGCCTTTCGCTGACAAGGTCCCGGCTGCACTAAACACTCTTTCGGAATACACACTGGAGGGGGGGCAACTCAGGTAAAATAGAGCCAGTTTGTACAGGGACCTCCAAATTGCTTCTTTTTCCTGCCAGTACAGGTACGGACTGTCTGACATGCCTACTTGGATGCTGTCACCGATGTAATCCTTTAACAGACAGGCGCACGCTTGTCGCTGCTGCTTTGAGGATGCAAGTGCGGCTACAGCCCACACAATTCACAAAGACAGAAAAAAGAAGAAGAATATTTTTATTGTTTGTGTAGCACACTTTGAGGGTGTCACCACCCTTTAACAGACAGACGCACGCTTGTCGCTGCTGCTTTAAGGATGCAGGTGCGGCTACAGCCCACACATTTCACAAAGACCGAAAAAAAAAGAACAATATTTTAATTGTTTGTGTAGCACACTTTGAGGGTGTCACCACCCTTTAACAGACAGACGCACGCTTGTCGCTGCTGCTTTGAGGATGCAAGTGCGGCTACATCGCACACAAGTCACAAACACATTAAAAAAATAGTTTTTTATTTTTTGGAGCACTTTGAGAGTTACACCACCCTTTAACAGACAGACGCACGCTTGTCGCTGCTGCTTTGAGGATGCAAGTGCGGCTACAGCCCACACAATTCACAAAGACAGAAAAAAAAAGAACAATATTTTTATTGTTTGTGTAGCACACTTTGAGGGTGTCACCACCCTTTAACAGACAGACGCACGCTTGTCGCTGCTGCTTTGAGGATGCAAGTGCGGCTACATCGCACACAAGTCACAAACACATTAAAAAAATAGTTTTTTATTTTTTGGAGCACTTTGAGAGTTACACCACCCTTTAACAGACAGACGCACGCTTGTCGCTGCTGCTTTGAGGATGCAAGTGCGGCTACAGCCCACACAATTCACAAAGACAGAAAAAAAAAGAACAATATTTTTATTGTTTGTGTAGCACACTTTGAGGGTGTCACCACCCTTTAACAGACAGACGCACGCTTGTCGCTGCTGCTTTAAGGCTGCAGGTGCGGCTACAGCCCACACATTTCACAAAGACCGAAAAAAAAAGAACAATATTTTAATTGTTTGTGTAGCACACTTTGAGGGTGTCACCACCCTTTAACAGACAGACGCACGCTTGTCGCTGCTGCTTTGAGGATGCAGGTGGAATCTAGACGGGATTTGGAACCGGGGACACACTACCTCCATCAATTGTCTAAATCCCACTGCACTAATGGCGGATACCGGACGCACGTCTAACACCAACATAGCAGTCATGGCCTCAGTTATACATTTTGCTTCAGGATGACTGCTGTCGTACTTCATCCTCATCGCTAGGGACTGTTGGAGGGTCAATTGTTTAGTAAAAGTAGTGATGTTCCTACTTCCTCTCTGGGATGATGAACAACTCCCAGCAGCAGCAATAGCACTAGGAGGAAGTGGTTCTTGATCTTTCCTTATTTTATTTTTATCGGAGAAAGTTTGGTCCTCCATTTATGTTATATTGATATATACGTGCGGCTAAAGCGCACATAAACACAGAAAATATTTTTTTATTTTTGCTGGAGAGTAGTGCACTTTGTGGGTTACACCACCCTTTAAGAAATGAGCCAGCCGGCTCTTTACTTATGGGACACAGGCGCACGCTTGGCGCTGCTCCTTTGTTGATGCCCGTGCAGCCACAGTGCACACAAGTCACAAACACAGAAAATATATATTTTTTTGGTTTGGAGTGTACTTTGGGGGTTACAGCACCCTTTAACGGTCAAGCCAGCCGGCCCTTTACTTATGACACAGGCGCACGCTTGGCACTACTTTGTTGATGCACGTGCGGCTACTGCGCACACAATTCACAAACACAGAAAATAATTTTTTTTTTGGTTTGGACTGGAGTGTACTTTGGGGGTTACAGCACCCTTTAACGGTCAAGCCAGCCGGCCCTTTACTTATGACACAGGCGCACGCTTGGCACTACTTTGTTGATGCACGTGCGGCTACTGCGCACACAATTCACAAACACAGAAAATCATTTTTTTTTTGGTTTGGACTGGAGTGTACTTTGGGGGTTACAGCACCCTTTAACGGTCAAGCCAGCCGGCCCTTTACTTATGACACAGGCGCACGCTTGGCACTACTTTGTTGATGCACGTGCGGCTACTGCGCACACAATTCACAAACACAGAAAATAATTTTTTTTTTGGTTTGGACTGGAGTGTACTTTGGGGGTTACAGCACCCTTTAACGGTCAAGCCAGCCGGCCCTTTACTTATGACACAGGCGCACGCTTGGCACTACTTTGTTGATGCACGTGCGGCTACTGCGCACACAATTCACAAACACAGAAAATAATTTTATTTTTGGTTTGGACTGGAGTGTACTTTGGGTGTTACAGCACCCTTTAACGGTCAAGCCAGCCGGCCCTTTACTTATGACACAGGCGCACGCTTGGCACTACTTTGTTGATGCACGTGCGGCTACTGCGCACACAATTCACAAACACAGAAAATAATTTTTTTTTTGGTTTGGACTGGAGTGTACTTTGGGGGTTACAGCACCCTTTAATGGTCAAGCCAGCCGGCCCTTTACTTATGACACAGGCGTATGCTTGGCACTACTTTGTTGATGCACGTGCGGCTACTGCGCACACAATTCACAAACACAGAAAATAATTTTTTTTTTGGTTTGGACTGGAGTGTACTTTGGGGGTTACAGCACCCTTTAACGGTCAAGCCAGCTGGCCCTTTACTTATGACACAGGCGCACCCTTGGCACTACTTTGTTGATGCACGTGCGGCTACTGCGCACACAATTCACAAACACAGAAAATATTTTTTTTTTTGGTTTGGACTGGAGTGTACTTTGGGGGTTACAGCACCCTTTAACAGTCAAGCCAGCCGGCCCTTTACTTATGACACAGGCGCACGCTTGGCACTACTTTGTTGATGCACGTGCGGCTACTGCGCACACAATTCACAAACACAGAAAATAATTTTTTTTTTGGTTTGGACTGGAGTGTACTTTGGGGGTTACAGCACCCTTTAACGGTCAAGCCAGCCGGCCCTTTACTTATGACACAGGCGCACGCTTGGCACTACTTTGTTGATGCACGTGCGGCTACTGCGCACACAATTCACAAATACAGAAAATATTTTTTTTTTTGGTTTGGACTGGAGTGTACTTTGGGGGTTACAGCACCCTTTACGGTCAAGCCAGCTGGCCCTTTACTTATGACACAGGTGCACGCTTGGCACTACTTTGTTGATGCACGTGCGGCTACTGCGCACACAATTCACAAACACACAAAAAATATAATTTTTTTAGCACTTGGGGGGAGCACCCCTGATGGACAGAGCACCCCCTGAACTACACTACAGCACCCCTTTAGGACTGGGACACTGCACAGGACTTTGGAGTGGACACAGCCCCTATGGAGAACTGACTGCACAACACAGTCCAGCCAGCCCCTATGGACTTAGAAGTAGTGGACACAGCCCCTATTAACAACAGCAGCACAGCACAACACAGCCAGCCCCTATGGACTTTGAAGTAGTGGACAACAGCAGCACAGCGCAGCACAGCACAGCACAACACTACTTTGCACTACACTACACTACACTACACAGCCCAGCCAGCCCTAACTCCCACCCTCCCTCTTCACTGTCCACAGCCAAGTGAGAAAATGGCGCCGACGCGGGTACCTTATATAGGATCCAAAACCCGCGAGACTCGGAAGGCGGGATGATGACGTTTTGCCTCGATTTCAGATCCGAGTCAGGCGGGAAAAGTCGAGCCTGACTCGGATCGGCCTCGGATCGGGGGGGCTCGGGGGGGTTCGGATTTCAGAAATCCAAACCCGCTCACCCCTAGCATATATATATGCAAATTTTAGAAAATATAATATTTATGAATTATGGGATTACATACCTGTTGTTAGCAACATGATTGGTTGCAATAATTAGACGATTGCTTAAGTAACAGTTATAAACATTGCTAGATACTCTTGGATTATTTTGGCTGTATATAACATGTAGAATCGTTGTTTATTTCCTTTATCATACAGTGAAGTAAGAGATGTTTGTGGCATCTTGCATTGTAATATTTATAATTATTAGCATGATCTAATGTTACAAGGTTGCTTAGCAACGTATGATACAAAATGATAACTGGTCAGAATATATCATCTGATCTATTTCCGTATCATGTGATAGTCACGTGATCGGTTGAAGTCAGAGAGTATAATATGTGTGTGCTATGCGCTTGAAATCCTATAAGTGTAAAAAAGCTGCTCGATATAATATATGCAATATAAAAAAGATTCAAGATCAAGCGCTTCAAAATAAACTCTAAAAAAGACAGACTTTTATAAAAAATAAAACATGATTTTACCACAGTATACGTGGAATAAACATATGCATATGATGTTTATAATCTTTTCAGACTGATTGGAGGGATGGGAATTATAGCAACAATGTCCCGATGATAATAGTCCATGCAAGCAGCCCTTAACTGTCCCTACCTTATTGCCAGTGCTGGGTTTCTCCCTACGGGGATACTTGCGGTGATCGTGACATGTGATGTAGATTACAGCCGTCATGCGGCTGGACACTCTCAGGGAATCGCTGACTGTTTACTCCCTCCGGGGATTCCTCCTTTCAACACGGTGCATGCTGTGTGTGGAACTCGCGGCGTTGGGTGATGACGTCAGGCGCTTACAGAATCTTTCCGGACCTGGTGACAAACGTGCTGCAAATGTTCCCTTTCTCCTCCTTTCCTCCCCAACGCGTTCTGAACCTAATGTGGTTCATTTTCAAGGATGAGTCTGGAAGTTACTAACTTCATTTAAATACTAAATTTTATTCTCCAAAACAGGAAGGGGTAAAACCGGAAATCCTCCAAAAATAGCAGCAACAGCATGTTTTTTGGAATTCCATTAAAAATCTTTTTTTAAAATATATTTATGGTCTGTCTTTTCTGAAAACTAAATAAATGTGTTAAAAATCAGTATGTTCAAAAATTGTATTAGAGGGATATATATAAAATATATTTTATAAAATTCTATAAAAAAGCTTTTAACTCTATATCTATATTTAACCCATTCGGTTCCAATGTATTAAGAGTGAAGATCCATTTGGTTTCTGCTTTTTTTAATTTATTCACCAGATCTTCCCCTCTCCAATTAGTTGTTATTTTTTGGGTACCAAGGAATTTTAATCCTTTTGGGTTCTTGTCATGGTATTTAAGAAAATGGGCTGAAACACTATGTGTACTTAATCCTCTCTTAATATTGTAAATATGTTCTGAGATTCTTGTTTTAATTTTTCATTTAGTTTGCCCGATATATTGAAAACCACACAGGCACTCAAGCATATATATGGCTCCTTCTGTTTCACATGAGATATTATCTCTAATTATAAAGGTTGCTTTTGTTTCCTTAGACTGGAATTCCAATATGGGTTTAGTACTGCTAAACTGTTGTTTACAACCCATACATTTAGTGCAGTAATAGAAACCATTATTGTTAACTTTTTGGATATTCTTCTCCACAGGTAAGAAGCTTTTTGTTAGATGTTGTTTTAAGCATTTAGCTTTGCAGTAGATAATTTTCGGCTTTGGAGGTATACAGTCTTTTAACTCTTGATCCAATTGTAGTATATGCCAACGTCTGATCAGTATATTTTCTATTTCTTTGTGATTACCATTATATTGTGTAATGAAGAGTGGTTGGGTCTCTTTTTGTTCTGTATTAGTTAATTTGTATGTTAAAAGTTCTTTATGATCTAAAGTGGGTATTTTTTGAATTTCCTCTTCCAATTTTTGTCCCTGGTAGCCTTGTTCCATAAATTTCCTTTTCAGATCTCCACTCTGTTTTTCGTAATTGCTATGATCCGCACAATTTCTTCTGATCCTCCGGAATTGTCCTCCAGGGATATTTTCAATCCAACTCCTATGGTGATTACTATTGTATGGTAACACATTATTGCCATTACATTCCTTAATATGCGTTCTTGTATAGATATGACTCTCTTTAATGAAAATTTCAAGATCCAGAAACACTACCATTTCCTTCCGAAAAACTGTAGTAAACTCCAGATTCATTTTATTTTCATTGAAATACATGAGGAATTTCTCAAAGTCCTCCATCGGCCGCTCCACACAAAGAAAAAAGATTCAAGATCAAGCGCTTCTAAATAAACTCTAGAAAAGACAGACTTTTATAAAAAATAAAACATGATTCTACCACAGTATACGTGGAATAAACATATGCATATGATGTTTATAGTCTTTTCAGACTGATTGGAGGGATGGGAATTATAGCAACAATGTCCCGATGATAATAATCCGTGCAAGCAGTCCTTAACTGACCCTACCTTATTGCCAGTGCTGGGTTTCTCCCTCCGGGGTTACCTGCGGTGATCGTGACATGTGATGTAGATAACAGCCGTCACGCGGCTGGACACTCGCAGGGAATCGCTGACTGTTTTCTCCCTCCGGGGATTCCTCCTTTCAACACGGTGCACGCTGTGCGTGGAACTCGCGGCGCTGGGTGATGACGTCAGGCGCTTACAGAATCTTTCCGGACCTGGTGACAAACATGCTGCAAATGTTCCCTTTCTCCTCCTTTACTCTCCAATGCGTTTCAAACCTAATGTGGTTCTTTTTCAAGGATGTCTGGAAGTTACTAACTTACTTACTAACTAAGTAAGGAATGTAATGGCAATAATGTGTTACCATACAATAGTAATAGTAATACAATAGTAATCACCATAGGAGTTGGATTGAAAATATCCCTGGAGGACAATTTCGGAGGATCAGAAGAAATTGTAGGGATCATAGCAATTACGAAAAACAGAGTGGAGATCTGAAAAGGAAATTTATGGAAAAAGGCTACCAGGGACAAAAATATACTGCACTAAATGTATGGGTTGGTTACAACCCATACATTTAGTGCAGTAATAGAAACCATTATTGTTAACTTTTTGGATATTCTTCTCCACAGGTAAGAAGCTTTTTGTTAGATGTTGTTTTAAGCATTTAGCTCTGCGGTAGATCATTTTCGGCTTTGGAGGTATACAGTCTTTTAACTCTTGATCCAATTGTAGTATATGCCAATGTCTGATCAGTATATTTTCTATTTCTTTGTGATTACCATTATATTGTGTAATGAAGAGTGGTTGGGTCTCTTTTTGTTCTGTATTAGTTAATTTGTATGTTAAAAGTTCTTTACGATCTAAAGTGGATATTTTTTTAATTTCCTCTTCCAATTTTTTTCCCTGGTAGCCTTTTTCCATAAATTTCCTTTTCAGATCTCCACTCTGTTTTTCGTAATTGCTATGATCTGTACAATTTCTTCTGATCCTCCGGGATTGTCCTCCAGGGATATTTTCACTCCAACTCCTATGGTGATTACTATTATATGGTAACACATTATTGCCATTCCTTAATATTAAATATAGATATAGAGTTAAAAGCTTTTGTATAGAATTTTATAAAATATCATATTTTATATATATCCCTCTAATACAATTTTTGAACATACTGATTTTTAACACATTTATTTAGTTTTCAGAAAAGACAGACCATAAATATATTTTTAAAAAAGATTTTTAATGGAATTCCAAAAAACATGCTGTTGCTGCTATTTTTGGAGGATTTCCGGTTTTACCCCTTCCTGTTTTGTAGAATAAAATTTTGTATTTAAATGAAGTTAGTAACTTCCAGACTCATCCTTGAAAAAGAACCACATTAGGTTCGAAATGCGTTGCAGAGCAAAGGAGGAGAAAGGGAACATTTGCAGCACGTTTGTCACCAGGTCCGGAAAGATTCTGTAAGCGCCTGACGTCATCACCCAGCGCTGCGAGTTCCACACACAGCATGCACCGTGTTGAAAGGAGGAATCCCCGGAGGGAGAAAACAGTTAGCGATTCCCTGTGAGTGTCCAGCCGTGTGACAACTGTTATCTACATCACATGTCATGATCATCGCAGGTAACCCCGGAGGGAGAAACCCAGCACTAGCAATAAGGTAGGGACAGTTAAGGGCTGCTTGCACTGTCTATCATCAGGACATTGTTGCTATAATTCCCATCCCTCCAATCAGTCTGAAAAGACTATAAACATAATATGCATATGTTTATTCCACGTATACTGTGGTAGAATCATGTTTTATTTTTGATAAAAGTCTGTCTTTTCTAGAGTTTATTTAGAAGCGCTTGATCTTGAATCTTTTTTTATATTGAAGTCAGAGAGTGTATGCGAACAACCCATTATACCAACTAATGTTGGAGCGTCACCTAGCAACGTCCGACATACTCTGTGGATGTGTCGGAATACATCAGCTGATCCACCTCGGATCACGTGGTAGTCAAATGATCGGATGAAACCAGGAAGTACATGGGAATAAGGTATACTCGCTTCAAATGGTTTATTGTTGTTTAGAAGAATTCTCTATTGTAAATGTATGCAGGATTGCCTTTATTAATGTAAGTAGAAATTTGGATTAGGTCTTTTTAATAACGGATGTGTGCACAATTGGTTACCTAATTGATACGCAGCTGTTTGCCTCAATCTATAATGAAAGGGGTATTTAAGGAGCCTGAGTAACCCACTGGAGATATGCTTCTGAAGAAGCTGGATATATATTTGCCAGCGAAACGCATTAAGCTTTTCTCCTATCGCTACCCTCTTTGGGGATCACACCATCTATTCATCTGGGACATCCTGACACACGGTTTGATATTGGGATATCGGCTATAACACCAAAGGATAACAGCTACAAGTGGTTCCTATCCAGTCTATACTCTGTGAATACACCAATATTCTCAGCCCCCTATTATACTCGCTATTTACCCACGACTGCGTGTCGACTTCTGATTCTGTGAAAATCATCAAATTTGCTGATGATATTGCAGTCGTTGGGTTAATTAGCAGGAATGATGAGTCCCATTATAGGAAAGAGATCAAAAATTTGGTTTCTTGGAGTGGTGATAATCACTTGCTCCTAAATGGTGACAAGACAAAAGAACTGGTAATTGATTTTCGTAGGAGATGTTTAGAGCAGAAATTGCCAGTGTCTATTAACAACCAGGATGTTGATATAGTTGAGTCTTTTAAATTTCTGGGTATCCAGGTTGCGGCAGATTTGACATGGTCTTTAAATACACTGTCCCTAATTAAAAAGGCGCAACAGCGTTTGTTTTTCCTAAGACGTTTGAGGGCCTCGGGAGTTAGCAAAGTAACTATGCTAAACTTTTACAGATGCTCAATTGAGAGCATTCTGACGTTTGGTATCATTATCTGGTATGGCAACTGCACAGCGTGTGAAAGATGTGCACTGGAACGGGTTGTTAGGACCGCCAGCAAAATCATTGGCGTGCAGTTGCCAACTATTCATGATGTTTATGGGCTTAGGGTTCTAAAGAGAACCAAAGGTATCATATCGGATCCAAGCCATCCATTTCATGAATTTTTTGATAAGCTCCCATCTTTAAAGCGGTTTAGAGTACTTCGGGCACGTACGAGTCGCTTGAGGGTTAGTTTTCTTCCATCTGCTGTGCGCATGTTGAATGCTATGATTGTATCTCTTTAGTTAATTTTATTATTTTTGTGAAATTGTTTGTGATAACCTTTACCATGGATTGCTATTCACTGTTTTAAAAAAGTGCAATGTAATTTCGTCTGTCAAACTTGTTTTGCTGATGACAACAATAAATACAATACAATACAATACAATAATAGGATTTGGACACATGATACATCATCTGCACTGAGAATTCAGGACAATCCACTTGGTAAATATTTGCTGAACCCTATACATGGAATAACAATTGTCCTACAACCAGTGTCTTACTATTTGGATCTACAAATTTCCCCAGTAGCAACTTCATTGGATATATGTTTACATGCTCCTATTATTAATGGATTATATATGTTATATCTATTGGTAATATTTAGTATATAACCAATTATTAATTTTATTGTTATGAAATAAATGTGATATTAATTGAACACACATCCATGCTTTAATTGTACACAACAAGTCTATATAGCGCCGGTATTCAACATTTGTATATTATATATATTTTTGGGGGCTGACAACCCCTTCCGGCTGCTTCAAATAACAGCGCATTGGATAATCTTTTTATATTTCTAAGTATGGTTTGGTGTAGTTTTTTATGAAAAATATTTCAAAAGCTCTTTAATACATGTAAGTGAAACTAAAATAACGTGAAAAGGATATGAAAACACTTTTTAAAAAATTTTTTTAGTAAGAAAGAAATTGCTAAATAGGGCTCAAGACTACAGTGATATTACATCTAGTATCATGTAGTATCTCGTATCATGTAAGACTGTACTGTGGTATTACATCTAGAGTCATGTAGTATCTAGTATCATGTAAGACTGTACAGTGATATTAAATCTAGATGTAAATTTACTAAGATTGGAGTTTGATAGAGTTTGTTTTTTTTTAAACTTGCTTTGCATCGTTGAAACTCGGGTGAGTTTTCCGTTTTTAAACTCTCAAATTTACTAAGAAGTGAGTTTAGCTGAGAGTGAGTTGGCCGATGCTGAAGCAGATCGAGATATCTCCCCCGAGTAGCAAGTTTTGAAGAAGATTACAACCCAAGATTGCAGTGTCTTCTCTCTGCCCAACTCTCCCGAACAAGCGGCCTGCACATATTGTATCAGTGAGATATGTGAAGCTGCTTCTGTGGTCTACCTGTAAAGAAAGGGTTACATTTTTTTTAAATGACGTAGGGTTCCCCCCCCCCCCAAAACCATAACCAGCCCCGGGCTGCTTAGCCAGTCCTGGTTCCTAAATTTATGGGGAAAGAAATGTGTAGGGTTTCCCCACAGGACCCAAACTTCCCGGGGTGTAATGCCACAGCCAGGAGACCCTATCACCGGGTCTCCCCAGCCAAAGCATTCACACCCCAAGCTGGTCAGCCCAAGCCAGGGATCTTACTGGAGGTAGGGACCCCCCTATGAAAGGGTTCCCTCTCTCCTGACACCCCAGGCTTAGTCTGAAGCCCAGGGCTCTTCTCCTCACCCCTGGAGCGGTGGGTACGGAGGTAATAGTATTGTAAAAAAAGAGAAACTATTGTATTTTACCATGGAACTACAGGTAGGTAGGTGAATGTAATAAAGTTGTACTTTAGACAAAGTGTGTGAACTGTGGGCCTGATTCAGAGCCGGATGCTATTTGCGGACGGTCGTTCCAAAAAAGGGGCCGTCTATTTAAATTGAGCACTCGCTCTTTGCGGTTTGTTGACGCCTCTATGTCTGAGTGAGCAAACGAAAAATGCGCTCGCTATTTTGTAAAGACGCCCCTTTCCTGTTCGTATCACACTTCATCTCCGGTATTTATTAGATTAATCGGGTACATTGAAAGGCATCTGAACTGCTCGCAGTGCTTGTGGTAGGTTTTTCTTACCGCTATCACTGCGAGCAGTTCAGGCTAAAAGACAACCAAGTGACGTGGTCGATGACGCTCCTTTACTAATTATGCACTCCCATTAAACGCCCTTTTGACCGTTTGGTATGCCTGCATTCGGATCTCCACTCCCCCGTTTTGAAGCACCTTCCCCTGTTACGACCCACAAATGGTACATTCTGTCAATCAAATTAGCAGCCCCTCGCTGTTTTGCGAGCGCACGATTTCCGACCACAATGACTGGTTTGTGCATGCGCATTATGACCCATACGCATAATTTTAGGAGCTAGGACTGGCTGAGCAGTCCGGGGCTGGTTATGCTTTGGGGGGGACCCTACATAATTTTTTTTTTACAAAAACACTTTAAATTGGGAATACATGCAGAAACATACACAAATCACACTCATCTGTGTATGTTTCTGCCAAACTTGCAGCTCAGGAGGTGGAGTGTTTGAAACTTCAATTTATCAGCGAGTTTGCTACACTGTCACATAAGATTGTAATCTCAATTCTTGGTAAATTCCCGAGTTGTATTTTTTTCATGAAAAGTACTTCGAGTTTGGCCGATGGTGAGTTGATTCGAGTTTGCGATCTCACCCGAGCTTTACGAGTGAAAAGGAAGAAATCTCTCCCAAACTCACCCGAGTTTGTCTTTAGTAAATTTGCGAGATAAAAAACATGCCTAAACTCACCCGAGATTGCAGTCTCAACCAAACTCGCATCTTAGTACATTTACCCCCTAGTATCATGTAGTATCTAGTATCATGTAAGACTTTACAGTGATATTATATAAGGGGCGGGATGCAGCAAAGGGAGAAATGGAGTCAAACCCCGAAAATACGGGTTTGACCCCATTTCTCATATGCACCAAGCCTTGTGTCAGAGTCTGTGTTTGTTGTGGACCCAGGGTGGAAACAGAAGCAGACACCGGAACAAGTTTAAACTGAAAGGTTTTATTTGCTACACACACATAAATTTGCAGTATATTATTGTTACCGCCGATAGCAAAAGTTTTTCTATTTTGTATACATTTATGGCATTAATATTGCCAGGCAGCTGGTATCATGTATGATATGGGTAAAACCGTTCGCTGGCAAATTTATTTTCTGTTTTGATTCAAAATTTTGCGTTGTGCTATAATGGCAGCTTTCAATTAAGGCTATAAAAGGCCTAGTTGGGTGTGGCTAACAGCCAGACCCTGTATAGATGTGTCCCTCTGTATCTATTAGGTGAGTACATTTAACTGCAATGTAATGATGTGCTGGGCATATATGCTAATGTTAGGGACCTGCAGAAAAATGGGGTCCCTTGATGCTGGTCTGCAAGCTTAAATGCTTTGATCAAATATTGACAAGATCCCCTTTGTTTTATTTGCTACACACACATAAATTTGCAGGGAGCTCCAAACACCCTTAAGTACCCAGTAGCAGAACGTGATAGGCCAGAGAAAGCAGGTGACCTACAGACGATTGGCCTGCTATGTCACATGGCCAAAGACAACATGGTGGCACCCAGACACCTGTGATGCAGAGATGCTGCTAGACTTGTCCTTGCTAGGATGGCCCAATGCTGGCAGACCTCTGCGTACAGCCAAAGCCAGTCTCCACACGCCATCCCCCCCGACAGAAGGACCACACCTCAGCGCCCTCACCGGTAAGGACCGTAAACCTCCACGCCGCGAAACCCTGGTCATGACACCTTGGAATGCGATGCATTCTGGGGTTTGGATGCGGAGGGTAACGCCTATGCGACTCGGAAAGGCCCTCATTCGCAATGGACAGCTCTTACCAAAAAAGCTGTCCTTCGTGATTTTCTTCATGCATACCGGCATTTTTTAAAAATAAAAGTAGGGACATTTTTGAGTGTGTGTGTGATTTATTGCTCCCCTTGTGTCTTAAACTACACTGCAAACATCTTTAGGGTATAAGCTCCTGAATGTTTGTTTAAAATTATGTGCACTAATTAAATAAAGTCCATGAATTATGCTCGACAGAAATGTTGTTTACATCATTGTTTTGTTATTACTGTTAAACTGTTTTACATTATGATGAGACCCTGAAACCGTGAGGCAGAGGCGTAACTAGGGTCTTCGGTGTCCAGATGCAAAATTATCCCCCCTCCCCCTCAACTCCATGCCAAAATGGGCGTGGTCACAGAAAAATGGGGGCATGTTAACATGACACCACATTTTCTTGGAATTCTGGGAACATTTCTTTCCATTCCAGTTTGAATCCTAGGTATGATGTATGACTGTATTTTAAATTGAGGAGAATGAAGTACAGTAGCTTGATGTAGTTAGAATTCACACCCTTTCACTGTAATAGCAGATGGCTCCATTAGTAAGTCGTCAGACTGCAAAGAATGAAGTGACAGGTTTGAGTCCCAACTACGACTTTATTTTGAAATGTGAATATGAATGAAAGGGAGGAGATGTGATCAGAGAGGAGATGCTGGTACTCATAGAGCAGGAAGCTACATTACAGAGGAACATGTCTTCTATAATGTGCCCTGCTCGCCCCATCCTAGATACAGCCCTCCATGAGGTGGGACCTCAAATTTTATAAAGTATGGTTACCAAGGAGTCACAAACTGTAATTTTTGTTACAGTGTGATCGATGTATATATATATATATATATATATATATATATATATATATATGTGTGTGTGTATATATACTGTAAGTATTGAACACAACATTTTTCCCAGTAAATAGATTTGTAATGGGGCTATTGTAATCAAATTGTCACCAAATGTCAGCAACAACCAATGCAATCCACACATGCAAATAAATCAAACCATAGATGTCCATAAATTAAGTTATGTGTAATAATGTGAAATGACACAGGGAAAAAATATTGAACATGCTTACTGAAATTTATTTACTACTTCGTACAAAAGCCTTTGTTGGTAATGACAGCTTCAAGACACCTCCTGTACAGTCGCATGCATTGCTCAGGTGTGATTTTGGCTCATTCTTCCACACAAACAGTCTTCAAATCTTGAAGGTTCCGTGGGCCTCCTCTATGAGCTCTGGCCCTGATTCAGAGCGCTCGCTCTGAATCAGGGCGTTTTTTCTTTTTTATGGAGCCGGCCTCCTGGCTGCTCGCTAAGCTGTGCCGCCCTCTCCCATCTAATGCTTCACTTTCCTCTCAATGTAAAAGAAACGCTTACATTGGCACTTAGATACAAGGGGTGATTCCACACAATACAAATGATGATCAGATTTAGAATAGTGCACAAAGTTTTGGTGGTGTACCCATGGACTCACATAATTTATACTCAAAACAGGGGTACAGTAGATTCACAAGAGGCAAATAAAAGGAAGACTTCTTGTAGGTTCACTCTTATGCCCCTTTCACACCTGATCCGGACTATTGAACAGGGTTTCCGCTTGTGTTACAGCTTTTGATACCCCTTTCACACTGTCATCACCTTTCACACTGCAACAGTCGTCGTCATCAATGTGATGATATTTTGATTATATTATATAATCACAAATTAAAACAAAGCTTTTTCATATTTCATTTGTGGAGATATATCTTTTTACAGATATCTCAATTAGATGTATATTAAATCAGTCATTATAGAGCTTATTGAGAGCTCATTAAGGTGAGATAACTACAAATGGCATATTCAATTTCATACAGTTCAATATTTCTAATTATGAAAGGCTAGATCCCAATATCATATCAGTTTATTATGCCATTTTAAGTTGAACACTCTATTAAGTTCAATTATTGTTCCTATATAGGATAATATTTCCACTCTTCTTATTCAAGTTTCACCTACCCACAAAAGTGGTAAGAGGTACCATAAAGAAAAATAATGCTGGTGAGAGGAAATAGCAAATAAGTGTAGATTACAGTAATTGCCTCTATGAAATGGTTACCAAAGTAGTAAGTTAAATAGAAGTTTTTAGTTCTATATTTTAAGCCACATATCTGGTTCAGTAAGAAACAAATCACTGTTATAATCAGGGATCCCAAAGGTAAGTATCTCTTGTTTTAGTCAGTCGTTGCTGAATAGTATGGCATACCCTCAGTTATCACAGGGACACAGTTGCAAACTCCAGGTACTTCTATATTGGAATAGGTCTAAATTGCTCAATAAACCACTCTATGCAACTTTCACTGAAATGTAGTAACAGATTGTACTAAAGTGTCAGCTATATAATAAAACATTCCAAACATTCCATCACAGCCTCTGTACTGGAACAGGTAAGTAGCATAATCAATCATTCATTGCCATTTTAACTGTAACAGATTGCATCAAAGTCTCTGCAACAGATTACACAATCCAAAATCACATTAACTGTTAAAACGTTCTTCCATACACATGGATACCCAAATCTTCTATAATTACTGTCACTAGTTTATCATGCACTGATGATCATGTACGTTTTGTTCCCTCAGTGGGCATCATCAAACACCACAATACAACAAGAATGTTGACTCATAACAGTACAGTGGTGGAAATGTAATAATCTGTAGTGACCTGTAGCATAAATGTGTCCAGTATACCCATCATCTATGAGATGTCTCTGTGAGAGGGAAAAAAGAAACCAACTGCTAATCAGAGCTCCCTACTTCTGCTGCCAGCCCATGTGCCAATGCACCGAATGGGTGGTGAGAGAGCAGGGGGATGGTGAATGAATAAAGACAAGAAGAGATACATGTGTAATGTCCCATTATACCAGGGACCAGATTCATATTTAATCAGAGGGGCAAGCGATGTGTTTCCCTTTTTAACAACAGACACAATGATAGACATAAAGAGAAGGGTCCAATGCTATTTTATTTGAAGAGAGAGAAAAACAACTGACAGTTCACAACAGTTGTTGCAATGAAATAAAACTTTCAAATAGTAGGCTAACAAATGCAGATCAATAAGTTGTTTGCAGTGCAACCGCATGAAACAAAAAGAAAACATCAGCATTCTCCAAACTGCAAACAGGGTTAAGCATGTTACTATGACACTTGTAGTACATCAACGTGAGAAGAGAAGTTAAAGCAGTCTCTGAATTGCAAACAGACTTAAGCAGGTTACTATGACACTTGTAGTACATTAGCATGAGAGGAGAAATTAAGGCAGTCTCTGAATTGCAAACAGGTTTAAGCAGGGTACTATGACACTTGTAGTACATTAGCATGACCAGAAAAATTAACGCAGTCTCTGATTTGCAAACAGACTTAACCAGGTTACTATGACACTTGTAGTACATTAGCGTGAGCAGAAAAATTAAAGCAGTCTCTGAATTGCAAACAGACCTAAGCAGGTTACTATGACACTTGTAGTACATTTGCAAGGCATCAACGTCTGAGCACTTAATATGAAACCCACTTCTTTCACATTCAATTAAACAATCAGGTACGAAGTCCACATAAAAACAACATTCAATTACAATGCTGAAAATGGGAGTCATAAGTGAAGACACTCTATAAACCTCCCAACCAAATTTCTCCCTGCAGGAGCAAACAGCGTCCAAATAAAACTATACCCCCTAGGTATCCATTAGCCCCTACATAAGCACACATAGGGATACAACTATATAAGGGGTTGTGGAAGGGAAGTATAACCCCCTCCCCCTTCTTCTATTTTAAGCTAGCCCAGGCAGAGTCTGCAGCAGAATTAAACCAGTGTATCTCACCCCAGATCTGCGGCTCTTCTGCCACCTCAGACCTCCAGCGCTGCCCGGGATGCAGTGCACCACACCGGGCTGCGCTCCGTTGGGTTCGACTCCGAGTAAGGTGTGAGGTTAGCTGAGGTCACATCCCGGTGCTTGTCTTTTGTGAGCAGAGTGCAAGTCCTCTTCCTCCCAGCAGCCCTTCTGACACTCTCTGCGGCTTGCAGTGGGGTCCTCCAGGTCTCAGATCAGCAGGGGCTGTCCTCCTTGATGCCCGCACAGGCTGGCAGTCCTTTCCGCTCCACCCATTTAATATTTCAGTCAGTCCATAGCTGAAGGGGTCCTACAGCCCTCCCAGTAGTTCCCGGCAGCACAGCAGGCAGTATGAGCAGGGTCCAGTGACAGGGCAATTCTACCAACAGTTTGGGCAGTGGGTTCACTATCAATTCGTCAGTATACTGTAACCCAACACGCATAGCCCCTCATCCTCATGGGGGTCTGCTAGGGTCTTTGCATGGGCTATCACAGCCAGGATCCTCCACACAGCGGCAACTTCTCAGTCTGCACCGCAGCCACTGACCGCCAACCTTGTCCCGCAGTCTTCTAGCAGGAGTGCTCACTGGGAGGGTCCTAGTGCCAGCTCTTCACAGATGGGATACATTCACTGTTGGAGCACTCTGGCCTCCACCACAGCCATCGACCTCCAGTGGGACCTCCTTATGACACCCATGTAATTACTGGCTGGGACACCCTGCTCCTCCCCCTTGCAGGTAATGCATGGCTCTATAATTGCATGTGTTGCTGCACAGCTCCTTCCCATATGTAGACTCTCCTTTAGTGACAGCTATTTCTCTGAGGCCAGGCAGACTTTCCCCTACTGCAGGATTTCTAAATTCCTTATCAACTACATGGCAGCACCTGCTGCCCAGCTCCTTCCCATCAGGGCTTTCTTTTCCCCTCCAGAGGAGCCGTATTTTATAAGCTTCCCCTCTTTCTCCTCCCTGCTTGTCTAGATTCTCTGAGTGGACAGGGGACCCCTAGCAACAGATTGCCCTCAGAGTTCTCTGCCTGGACACCCAGGCTACCAATGAGTGGGGCAGCTTTTTCCCACAAAAATTGGTTACTGACCAAGGGCATTTTCTTCTACCCTATTTGCACAGGGTCCAGGGAGACCAGGGTCAGTGAGAGTTCACTATACCTGCCTATGGGGCCAATGGTGCTTATGATCTTATGAAAAAAAAACTGACAGGGGCTGCAGGACACCTAAATGCCCCCCTAATTTACTAAGGGGTAATCCCATAACTATGGGGGTACCACACATGTCTGCTGTTGAACTCTACTTCGAAAGCCTGTTATCCACGGACATTACAGACTTTCTCCAGAAGGAAGTCCAATTAGAGGGCATATTGGAAAGAGAATGAGAGGCACCTTGTCTGAGGAGACAGAAAGGAGGTAGGTGTGCAGAGAGATTCCCATCAATGTGAAGAGGCAGCACAACAGGTAATTCCCTTGGTGGAGGAGAGGTGTCCGGCAGCTGGGGCTCGTGTGCAGCACCAGAACCTGGAAGTGTGGGGTGAGCATTTCACCTGCGTTTGCTCACATCACAACCTGGGAAAACATTACCCGTGCATCATATAATCTCAAACTGCATGCAGTTACTGGTCACTACACAGACATCAACATGCCAACAGAGTACATAGCAAATCCACATTTAGCATAAAATTAACAAAATCCCTAATATGTATGGCTGGCATTGCACAAATCACATCAGAGGAAACAAAAACACAATTAATTAATATACAGTGCTATCTTAGTAATATAAAGTATATATGCCTGGCGACTGCTGCACAAATAACATCACATCAGTGTACACTGAATCAGAGGGGCATGATATATTGGATTTCGAAAATATATACAGTTTACCTATAATATATATATATATTTATATATATATATATATATTTGTATATATATATATATATATATATATATATATATGGTAAAAAAGTAAGTGATCCATATTTGTTGAGTGAGAAATTTCAGAAGCAATAATGTGTTTAAAGGAAAATTAGATATAAGTTTATAAGATATTGTATTATATGCTGTAATTGGAGGAACGCATAAATTAACAGGTGTTTGTAATGTAGAATATTGACCCCCTATTTGTAGATGATCCTAAGTGGTAGGTGGTCGTAATCTAGAAGAAGGAGGTCTTGTTGATGTGCACAAAAAGACAGAGGGATTCTAATTGATCTCTCGTCACACTCCAGAACTCTTTCCAGTAGGAAGATGACATCAGTTACTCCAAAAATATACTGCTAGGTTAATTGGCTCCCAACACAAATTAACCCCAGTGTGTATGTGTGTGAACATGTGATAGGAAACTTAGATTGTAAGCTCCACTGGGGCAGGGACTGATGTGAATGGCCAAATATTCTCTGTAAAGCGCTGCGGAATATGTGTGCGCTATATAAATAACTGGTAATAAATAAATCAGTTTCCAAAATGTTCAGTTTTTTTAAAAGGTTTTTTAATTCAAGGTGGCCATATTGGGCCTCTAATAGTGAATGGTCCCATTACTTAAAATGGGTCCTTTCAGCTTAATTATACCTCTTTTCCACCAAAAACCCAGGTCCGACCTGGGTTTTTGGACATGGTTCCAACCCAGGTCAGACCCCGTTTATACCCATTTTACACCAGAGCTAAAACCCGGGTTATTGCAGGGTTAACCCGTGTTGCTCCTAGGTGTAAAAGGGGCCAGAGTTGGATTCCCGGGTCGCGGCAATCCAACCCAGGTAACTTGCAGGGTTTTACACGGGAACAACCCGTGAAACCCTGCAGTGTAAACAGGAACTAAAACATGGATATACTGCAATGGCGCTTACAACATCATGAACACCAAAGAGTTAATAAAACATATAACATATATACATTTAATATGATACACATAAACAGATTTAAATGCTCCCGGGAGTGAATATTTAACACATAATCAATAAAATCAATAATGTGAGAGCTTAATACCTGGTAACAGCTGGTAGCAGAATGCCTAGGTTAGGACCTCAGTAATGCTATTTGCAAATCCGGATAATAAGTGTCAGTCTCAAATGGAGATTAAGTGTCCAGTGTTTTTTGTAGCAAAAGACTTGATATAAATTAGTCTTCCACAACTGGCAAGTAAATCACAGATGGGCTGGAATAATAATCCTTAGTAGAGTAGAAAGTGATAAGACAGTACATAGGGGAAATCCCTTGGTACTCACTACAATACAGTCCTCTTTGTCAGACTCCGGTCTGAATATTGGCGTGATAATTCCCGCGGCTGCTGGGCGCGGTGTGAATGCCGAGCCATGGGTAGAGGACTAGGGGAGCCAGCTCCAGCTGACCGCCGGTCTCCCGTGTGAGTCCTGGGCCACTGGGCCTCCGTAAGCAGGGTCTCCGTAGAGCTGTGTGCGCTTGCTCCATCTAGCTGACTGAGCAGACGCTCTGATGTAGGGCGAGTGGCAGGTGGGTGCTCCGGTATAAAGGCACCTGTAGCTTTGAAGTGTTTCCCCGTGGTACACGGCTTTTTCAAGAAGCAGGTATCACATTATTGATTTTATTGATTGTTATGTGTTATATATTCATTCCCGGGAGCATTTAACTCTGTTTATGTGTATCATATTAAATGTATATATTTTTTATTAACTCTTTGGTGTTCATGATGTTATAAGCGCCTTTGCAGTATATCCCTGTTTTAGTTCTCAATTTGTATTGGAGACAGGCAATCTCCATTTCTGCAAGTTGGCAGCTACATCCTCTGAGCCACACTCACCACAGGTCCCCATCAGGCGCCAGGGTATTTCGTCATTACTTTTTCAGTGTAAATGTGTACACTGGGTCATTTGACCCGGGTTACAGCATGGAGACTTCCGGGTGTCTCGGCGCTTGGAGATGATGTCATCTTCAAGCGCCGGGAGAAGTGTTCCACTGCACCCGTGTGCTGTGTGAACGGCGCCGATCCAGGAATAATCCAGACAGGCACCTCATTAGAAAAGGTCTGTCCTGGGTCTGACCCATTTTGGAACTGTGGGCCTGATTCATACCCGCTCGTGAGCGCATAGTGCTCGCAAGCAGGTCGATGGTGGGGTACTGCGCACTGCGCGCATGTGTAAGCCCCGGAGCAAAAGAAAGAAATTCTCTTGCTCCAGGACTCACTACAAAAGAGTCAGCTGTCGATGTTGATTGACAGCTCGCCCCGTTTTGTAGGCGGGGAGGGGGGGTGGCTACACAAATGGAGGCATTCCCGAAGGAACACCTGCCGTTTGTGGGTGGCACCACTGACATCACCAGTGATGTCAGTGGAGAACTTCCTGCTCTGTTAGAGCACCTTCCCCTGTTACCACCCACAAATGCCTCATCCTGTCACTCAAACTAGCAGGCATTCGCTATTTTGCGAGCACACAATTTCCGACCGCAATGACTGGTTCGCGCATGGGTATTACAACCCATACGCGAACATCGCTCGGTGCGAACGAGCGGCCGCTTACGAGCGGCTCTGAATCAGACCCTTAATACAATAATGACCAGAAATGCACTAAGGCAATAACACGAATGGTACCAGGCAATGGATAAAGGCAGAAAGACAAGGGGAAAAAAAAGAGAAAAAGGGGTTTCCTCCTGCACACTGCAAAAAAACCAGCAGAAAAACTTGAATACTATATGATAATAGAAGTTCAGAGGTATTTGTTGAATACATTTGCAAATATATGGTTAAGCGCCAGACCAGCATCAAGGCTCCTCTATACCAACATCCCTAATGAAACATGATAATAGCACTCCTTGTAGTTCAGAGTAAACCCCTCCCCTTACAAGCACCTGTGAAATACCATTAAGTTGATATGAGCAACCACTATTTTGTAATGGATAAAGGCAGAACAGATATAAACGATGTAACCATGCGGCCGGCAGTAAATCATACTGATTCCGGCATGAGCTGTAGAAGCCTGGAGAACTGCAGATGAGTAGAGAAGATGACCCCAAGCCTGAAAGGTGTTTTTGTTGTGGATGATTTAGATACTAATCATTTGAGGTCCCTCAACATTGGAGCCCCCGACTTACAAGGCCTAGTTTGGAAGATCAAGAAGGTCTACCTTAAAAAAATGGACGCGGGCTATCAATGATCTCCACACTTGTCCCCTTGAAAGTTATATGTTGGCAATAGGGTAATCCCAATGGAAGCATGTTATATCAGAAGGTCTAATGGAACCTGTTCCACTGGTGCCAGCTTTCGTCAAAGGTTGGTCATGTATGGGTAGTGAATTTAGTTGATGTTACAATCTCTCCTTTGACTGGATTAGTAATTTGGGGTTTAAGTGACCAGAGTTATAGCTATTTGGGATATATCACTGTGTCTTTATGTTTTTACAAAGTAGGGGGTGTGAACAAGAAGATTACCATTATGGAGGTTGTATGTCCAGAGTCAGCTTAAGTAAAGAAGGATGTGTCAATTATAATTGGAACTAATACCTCTATCTTATTGATTTTGAGAGGTGGGGGGAGAGCAATATTATTGATCACTGACCACCCACTCACTGTGTTTGGCTGCATACTTGGGGCTAATTCAGCTTTGCACACAAGTGCACTGCTGAATGCAGATTCCCGATTGTCGGGAAACTGCGCATGTGCAGGACCCATTCTGCAAGTGTGCAGAATGGGTCCTGCTAACACGCACACTAGCCCTTGAATGTCTCTGCCTGATTGACAGGCAGTGGCATTTAAGGGGCGGTGTGGGGGCGGCCAGCGTTCCCGGAAACAGGGCGTGTCCGCTTCGTTTTCTGGGAGTGGCTAGCCCAGGGACTGCGTGGACATAAGCAGTCAGCTGGGCTCTCAAGCCATGTCTTGCAAGCTGAGGCTTACTTAGCTGACTAGCTGCCCTGCTACGTCCACTATCACGACCATCGACCACCGATGGTTGAGATGGTGATCCCAGCACTGTGACATCCGTTGCAGTGCTGGGATCGCACATGCAGCTGGGGGTGTCATACACCTCCTGTTGCATTTGCATGATTGCAAGGATCGCATTGCAAAGCTGCCTGCGTGCATACATCATATATCTATAGCCTGTGTGCTGCTTTGCAATTGCGATCCTTGCTGATTCAGGCCCTTATCCGGAAGTAAAGGCTTTGATGGGAGTGATATTTCTCATAATAACAAAGGTAAATTAGTCAATTAGATGTAGCAACATAAGGCTATCTCTACATTCCATGAATGGAAATTGAACATAAAATTAGGTTGAATGCCTATATCATTTTGGGAATGATATAGGCAATTGGTGCCAGCTGATATGGAGAAGTGAAACAACATTTAGGTAAACTGTTGGATTCTCACATCACCATTGTTATGCCTCTCCTGTAGTGGTGACACACAAGAAATATGGAGAAATATGCATGTGTACCAATTTTTGTACAATGAATAATTGTACCATTCCTGAAAAGCACACCATGCCATAAGTTGATGAAGCATTGGATTGCCTATGTGGAAGCCAATGGTTCTCTGTGCTACATTTACATATGGCTACTATCAGATACCAGTTCAGGGGATGCAGAAAAATATATTTTTATTTGTCCCTTTGGTTTCTATCATTTTGGAGGAATGTAACAGGGTGTGACAGGAGCTCCAAGCCTCTGGATGGGAGATATGAGTCATTATGAAGTTCTAGTCTATTGAGATGACATCATCGTATTTGGAAAGATGCTGGAGAAACATAATTTGCAACATACTATTAAGCATTGTTGGAATTTATCCTTGAATAATGTAAGTTTTGTGAAAGGTCAGATAAATATATTGGCCATATCATCAGTCGGCAAGGGAAAGCTGCTGATCCAGGAAAAATAGAAGCAGTGACCTGTCCTTGACCCACTAACCTAAAAGATCTTCATTCTCTTTTACAGCTTTGTGAATACTATTAATGATTTGTACTCCATTTCTCCAAAACAGCCAAATCATTGACATACTTAACAAAGTTGTACCCACCTCTTCATGGAGTAAGTCTTTCCAAGAAGGACAATATGGGGTATTATTTTAAAATGAAACATTTTTGGATAGATGGATTGTGGGTTTGCGAGGAGACAATTGTAAATTTAAAAGAAGCTTTCACTGGAGCTCCTGCCTTGACTTATGCTAATCCTTCATTACCATACATTCTCCATATGGGATGTAGTCTGGAAGCCGACGGTCTAAATGCCGACCGCCAGCTTCCGGACTGCTTAATCCTGGGGAGGGTTGAATGACAGGCGTCTAAATCTAGACACCTGTCATTTTACCGACGCCGGGAGACCGGCGCCCGGCATCCCGGTCGAAGTGATGCTGGGCGCCGCAGCGGACAGCCGCGCGGGGGAGGGTTAGGTTTAGGGCTCCCGGGGTGGGACATAGGGTTAGGCACCCCCCCGGGAGGTTAGGGTTAGTACAGGGGGAGGGAGGGTTAAGGTTAGGCACCCCCGGGGGGAGGTTAGGGCTAGGCACCCCCCTGGGGGACTTAGGTTTAGGCAGCGGGGAAGGGGGGGTTAGGTTTTGGCACTTAGAGGGGGGGTTAGGGTTAGGCACAAGGGGTAAGGTTAGGGTTGGGGACCCTAAAGGAGGGTTAGGGTTAGGGGGTAGAATTAGATTAGTTTATACTTACCTTTAGGATGATCGGGATTTCCTCCTTTGTCGGGTAGCCGCTGTCGGGATTTGTAACACATATCACACCCCTCCATACTGATGCTTATTATGTGGGCTTAGGTGGAATTTGGAATACTTTAAAAAAAACATCTTTCTGAACTAAGGGCCTGATTCAGAGCCGGACGCTCTGACAAGAGCGCTCGCTCTGAATCAGAGCCCTCCTACCTAAAATTGGAGCGGCCTCCTGGCCACTCGTATAGCTGTGGGTGACCACCCACAGCTTATGTGAGCGGCCAAAAAGATGGTCGCAATGGTCAAGACCATCATGACCATCGGGCTTGCGACGAGACCCTGCAGTAGGGTCTCGCTGCCGCAAGCCCAGGAGTGCTTTTGGCTCTATCAGAGCCAAAAGCACTCCCATGGGAACGCCTCCATCTGGGCAGCAACGCCCCCGGCACGCCCACCAAAGGGGGCGTGATGTCACTCACCATCGACAGCACGCCCCCTTTGGTGCGAGATCCATAGTGACAGCTTGGCCGTCGCTATGCGGGTCTCGCGCATGCGCACGACGGAGCTCCCTCCGTCGTGCGTATGCGCACTGGGGCACCATCGACCCGCTTACGAGCGCTCAGCGCTCGCGAGCGGGTCTGAATCAGGCCCTAAGATCTGTATCTTATGTACACTGTGGATTGAATGCGATCGGAAAAAAATTACCCTGTTCATGAATTGGAGTTCCAAGCTTTGATGTGGGCAGTGATAGCCAAATTCCATGATTATTTGTGTGGAGCTCAGTTTCAGGTTCATACTGATAATAATCCATTATTTTGCATGCAGCCTACAGCTAATTTGGATGCCAGTGGTCACCAATAGATAGCAACTCTGTCAATTTAGTTTAAGGAGTGAGCAACATTGATTCTTTATCCCAGAGGCTTAATTCTCCAGAAAATTCTCTTGAGTAGGACTGGATAGAGGTTTTCATCCCTGAAATACAGAATATGTGCCATATATGGAAAGTTGCAATACCTCCGGTGACTGAATGTGTTGCTGTTTTTGGGCATCTGTGGTTTCCCTTTCACTGCCTTATAACTACAGTAAATGCCATTGGAAATGAGGAATTTACAGTGGTTACATTTAGTCAAATTGTGTTTGATCAAGACAATGGCCCTCATTCAGAGCCGTACGCTCTGAATGAGGGCCGGCCTCCATAACTATGGAGCGTCCTCCTGGACGCTCGTATAGCTGTGGGTCACCACCCACAGCCTATACGAGCGTGCAGTTTGATGGCCGCGATGGTCTTGACCATCGCGACCATCGAAACTGCGAGCCGGAGCCTGCGGTTGAGGTTTTCAACCGCAAGCCCCGGAGTGATTTTGGCTCTATCAGAGCCAAAATCACTCCCACTGACATCACTAGTGATGTCAGTGGGCCGGCTTCTGACGGGAGGCGTTCCCTTAGGAACGCCCCCGTCAGGGAGGCACGCCCCCGGCACGCCCACCAAAGGGGGCGAGCTGTCAATCAACATCGACAGCACGCCCCCTTTGATCAGACACAACGAGCAAAGGAAAGTCCTTCGCTCGTCGCATCTGGGGCATGCGCACGACGAAGCTCCCTCCGTCGTGCGCATGCTCAGTGCAGAACATCGACCCACTTGCGAGTGGACAGCCGCACGCGAGTGGGTCTGAATCAGGGCCTATGATCCTAATATCTGGGAGGTGAAATGAGCTGTACAATGTGGAAGTGTATTAATTCCAAGTTATTAACCAAAGTTTAGAGCTAAATTACTCAATATACAATAGAAATAGGTTGAATGTATTAAAGGTCTGTTATAATGATGCGCTCACTCTGAATCAGGGCCAGGCTTTTTTTTGTTGTGCGGCCTCCTGGCCGCTCGCATAGCTGTGGGTGACCACCCACAGCTATAGCGAGTGGCCAGGTTGATGGTCGCGATGGTCAAGACCATCGCAACCATCGGGCTTGAGACGAGACCCTTGTGGTAGGGTCTCATGGCCGCAAGCCCCAGAGAGATTTCGGCTCTAACAGAGCTGGAAGCTCTCCACTGACATCACTTGTGATGTCAGTGGAGCCGTCCCCAAACAACAGGCATTCTCATGGGATCACCTCCATTTGGGCAGCCACCGCCACCCGGCCCGCCCACCAAAGAGGGCGAGCTGTCACTCAACAAAGGGGGTTTGTTGCAAGACCCAGAGCGACGGAGTGCCCGTCGCTATCCGGGTCTCACGCATGCACACGACGGAGTCGGCTCTATCGTGCGCATGCGCTGTGGGCCACCATTGACCCGGTTGCGAGTGCCCAGTCCTGGAGCCAGCATACAGACCACCACCATCCCGATGGTAAGTATTGGGGTTAGGGAGAGGATTAGGTTTAGGGTTAGGCACTAGGGGGAGAGTTAGGCTGTGGGGGAGGGAGTTAAGCTTAGGCTGCAGGAGGGAAGGTTAGGTTTTGGCTGCAGGGGGAGGGTTAGGTTTAGGCTGCGGGGAGTGTGGGTTAGGGGTAGGGTTAGGATACTTACCAACAACTACCAACTGCGGCATCAGGTTTCTGACCACCAGGTTCCCAAGCACAGGCATCCAGTACCCAACCCCCTCGCATCTGCACAAGAACTTACAGTGTAATTAACATATTTGCCAACTGGTACATACATATTACAATTGTACAAAAAATTAGGCCACTGCGTACTCCCCATGCTCTTATGTTTGAACAAGAGACTTGCGTTCCCATTGATGTATGCAGGGGCACCAAGAGGGGGGGGAGCGGGTACAGATTACCCGGGTCCGGGCTTTCTGAGGTGCCTGGCGGGGGGGCCCGGGTCTGGCGCCACTTCCCCCTCCCTTCTCTCTCTCTCAGCAGCCCAGCACACAACGTGTGCTGAGCTGCAGTGGGAGACTGCTCATTGCTGCTGAGCAGCAGCTACAGCAGTCTCCTTTGCCTGTGGGGGGGAGCGATCACACTGATCGCGCCCCCCTGGTTTTGCACCAGGCAGACGGGCTTACAGTGCCCCCCTCCCGGCCGCTACGCTCGAGGGGGCGTAGCCACACCTCCCACGATTAGGCCACGCCCCCTCTGTACCTGGGCCCGCCGCGGCTCTCTACGGCCCTGGATGTATGCTTAGACATATCCACTACAACACACCAAATATGTAGAGCAACTGAAAAAAAATTGAAAGAGCCATATTGTTCGGCTAAACTTAAGGGAGGATAACATAGTGAGATACAACATAGCCATGCAGGAACAAATACTCCTACAAGCAGACTGAGTGCTTGTACTGTTGTTAACATTTCCATGAAGACAGAAGATTTCCAATAGGTGGAAATCAGATCCCTCATATCCCCTCCTACGCAGTAGGGTGAGTCGTCCAGTGAATGCAGTTAAGGGAATTCTCATATTTAAGGCGATGATGTAGGTTAAAGATACAACATAAAAACTATTTGGAGACATGTGCCATCATTATTGCCATGTATAGTTTTAAAATACATTTTTGGCTTAAAGATTGAAGGAATAGTTAGAATTTTACAATTAAAAAACAAGATGAGTAGAAATTACCAGTGAATGAACACACAATGCTAGCAAATGAACAGACAAGTCCAGTAAAAGAATATGACTTACATTAGTAAAACATAGCTAATAGATCTAATCAAAGATTGTATACATTAAAATTAAGACCTGAAAATGTTCATTCACTGGTAGTGTTCATTCACTAGCTGATTGATTCACCCTATGACTCGAAGGAGCTGAAGGGCCTATCCAAATTTCCACAGACAACATCTTCTCCATTTGGGCCATAAGATTACATTTCTACTCTAACCCACTATTTAGAAGTTTTGCATCACACTGAAGAATCAGTACTAGGCCCCAGAGAAACCTCATCCACATTGGTTGCCCCTGAAGTGATGGTTTCCCCTAGAATCCAAGAAATTATGGCATCCCAGTCTATTAATGAAACACGGTCAGAATATAAATTCTGAGGCATGTCCACTGGGGAAGTTAAGGCAATTTATTTTAATCTATATTGGTGTTTCTTAATAAATGGGGTGCTGGTAAAGTGGTGCTAAGTGGGACTGTAAAGTTTGAAATTACTTTTTTCCTTTCTCCACAATGTACATATGGCTCTGCGGACCTGCAAAGACACCCAGTTATTGTCCCAACAACTGTAAAGTGATACATGAGGAAGATACATTAGTGGGTTTGCATAAAATAAAGTGTGCTGCTGTGACAATTTGTGAACCTTGTGCATTTTAAAATAAATACAATTTGAAATTATATAATATTTTGATCAAATAAATTAGCAATAAAAGAAAAGTATTTACTGATCACGGTGTTCAATAGCACTGTGTTCTGTATTATACATAGGTATTTCAATTCTTTTTTGTTACAGTACATTGAATTATCAAGAAATTATTTTGCACTTTATTATATAAAGCCTTTATTTCCAAGCTCTAATGCATGCTCTGTGACTGCTTGGTAAGCAGGTTTGTGGGTAAGCCTAAAGGTGGATACACACCTCACCAATATATCCGCAGATCGAATGACCTGCAGATATACCTGCAATCTGTGCAGAACATATGTTCTATACAGACTGCCCGATATGTCATGACTGAAGTCACAACTGGGCGAGCATTTACCTGTGCCCACCTAGTTGAGATGTCAATCATCGTCTGCAGATATATTGGGAATTGGCTGTGCAGCACAGCCGATGCAATATGTCTGCAAGCAACGTGGTTCACAGACATATCGCTGGTACACACTGGCTGATGCACAAATTATATATCGGCCGTTCAATTGGACAGCCGATATGTCAGCCAGTGTGTACCCAGCATAAGATATGTTACTACTTGCAAGTTTGTGAGCAGGGCTTTCTTACCTGCTTGTCTGTCTGTTATTGCCCAGTCTTGTGTTATTACAGTTTTACACCAAATTATAAAGCGCAACAGATATGTTAATAAATAAATGTTAATAAATTTGTCTGATTGACTAAAATAAAATGTCTACTAATATCCTACTACATATCACTGACATGACCTAATATTTGACTATTGAAAAATTATGGTTCATGTGGTTATTAGCAAACTGTAACTCTGTGTATTATTATTATTTTTTTTAAATGCTTGAAAAAACAGTTTTCCTACAACCAGCTGAGAGGAAAGCCATTGGTGTGTGTCCGAATGTTTGTTTCTGTCTTCAACATCGATTTACAAGGAATTGTATGAAAACAGTAGTAGCTTATTCATGTCAGCCAAATTACTGAAAGGGGGGAATCCAATTATCTGAGGGGTTTGCCCCACGACGAATTACCTGCGCATAAACCCACTGATTGCACGTAAGCTTGTGGAAACAATGGGTTTCCCCATGCGTTAACCGTAATGGTGCCTTTTTCTCGCTGACTTTTCCTGAAGTTGCAAGGATAGTCCACTTATGGGAAATGACAAGCAGTGATAATCGAATAGCTGGCCGCAGGTAATGAGCTGCAGGGTTTATTTGGATTTCCCCCCACAGAATTCCAATAGTCCCTATTGAAAATGTATCTGTGCTGGCAACACCAACTTTTGGACTCCATTTAAGCATAACCCCTTTAGCATTCGGTAAAGGGGTTATATCATCCATTCTGTATC
The DNA here is from genome assembly GCA_031769625.1 of Taudactylus pleione. NCBI lineage: Eukaryota > Metazoa > Chordata > Amphibia > Anura > Myobatrachidae > Taudactylus > Taudactylus pleione. Next base: position 1,815,626 of record JAUIMM010000185.1, read on the forward strand.
CAACAAACAGAGGTAATCTAAGATTACCACTGTTTGTCACAGCATCGATCTAAAGATGGCGAGAGCGATGCGATCCCCATTGATGGCAATGGGGACACGGTGCTGCACTTCCGGCTTCAGCGAAGCCTTCCACTTGCGCAGATGGACCATGGTGCATGCGCATTACACGAGAGCCCATCGCTGTTAGCATTAGGCTACCAGCAGCTGAGCGAAGGACCTCGCCGGAGGGGTATTGATAAATACTGGTGGCATTTTTGTTTGTGTCACGGTGTTGCTAAGTGAAAAATGCCACTGGTATTAAGATTCATTCTTAAATGGGGCTCTAAAGATGCAGATATACATCCCCCACAATTTTTTTTTTTAAAGTGCCAGGACTTGACGCAACTCCATTACAGGGCGGCAGTGTACCCTGTGCTGGTCCCTCCCCTTGAACATGTGACATAATTTCATCATGCCTAGTGCGACTCTAGGAAGTAGAACACTTGGAGGCTCTGCAGTAGTGCTACTTGCTGGAGGCCCCCTGCAAGCCACATGTAGTTGCTGTGCAGGGTGTGCGGTGTGGGTCCCCTGCCCTGCACACCCTGTACCAATTATAGAAACACCCCTGATGCTACACACTTAGCTCAATGAACCCATTAGATTTATTCACACCAGGCCTAGAATTTCTGGACTCACTGTAACATAAAATTCTCTCTCTGGAATGCACTTTCACAGATTTACTGAACTCCATTCCCAGCAATCCAAGATCAGTCATCCTTTCTATCTCTAAAATCTGAACTGTTGCGGAGCCTTGAGGACAACGTTTGGGAACCTTTAGAATAGAGTAAGATTGAACAAGTTTTACTGTGCCTCTTGGTAAAACCATGCTTGCAATGTAAAAATAAAGCTATCCAGCATTTGTGGGCTACATGCAAAATTAGCCAGTATGTCTTTGCACCCCTTGCATTGCAACATGGTTTGTCCAGATACAGTTATTTGCTAATTATTACTTTGTTCCCAACTATGAATCAAGCTCTTTGTCTGTAAGAAATACTATATATATTTGTTGCTCCTTAAACTGTTCATAGTGAAAGTTGTTTTAACTTTTTTTTTAATATAAGATATTAAAGAGAAATTATGTTAATGAGATAAAACATACTGTATCTTAGGTACATATATCAAAATCACATAATTTGATCTGGTCCTGGTTAACTCAACATTTTCCAGAACCCATTATCATAATAGAGTAAATAGTCACACTACTGTTATAAAGTTATATTCCATAAATCAACTTGTACCTTAACTATATTTTTTTCTTTTGGTAGTTGTTTTACTTCTTTTCTTCGCATATAGTATAACACACTTACAACCTGTTCCAGAAAAGCAATTGAGAGCTGCTGTGTTATAGATACACTTTTTAAGATAATTGTTGACACAGAAAGATTAACACATGGAAATGACATTTAAAGCTCTCTACACTTGAAAGCATTCTGGCTATTCGACACTTTGTATTATCTCCTGATAAGAGCCAAAACAAACACAGCAGTTGATAATTCTATGTCCCTATTTGAGTTTCAATGACTCTCAATCTGTAAAGCATATCATCAGCATCTTACATTGTTTTAAGACCCTAATAAAGTTAAGAATGTCTGTGTTGACTGAATTTGTGCCTTTGCATGCCATACATCAATAAACACTCTAATAAGGATCCTACCACCAATATTTGGCCAGGTTCTTATACACACTGCAATATTTTTCAGCCATTTATACCTCTTTTATACCAAAGTTCCGGGTCTGACCCGGCGGTTGGAACAGGGTTCCAATCCAGATCAGACCCGGATCTAAGCCCTTTCAGACTGCGGTGCTGACATAGGATATTCCCAGTAGGTGCCGTTCACACCAGAGCCAGGTCTGCAGTGACCTGGCTCTTTCATGCGTTGCAGTGGATGCTTGGAGATTATGTAATCTACAAGTGCCATGAAGCTGGCCAATCGGGCGGCATGCAGCCCAATCCGGATCATCGTGACCCGGATCGCGCCGCTTACACTGCAGGGTGCCACGGGAACAACCAGTGGCCTACCCTCCAAAGTACCCAAGTTGGATCCATTTACACAGACAAAAATTCCGGGTTGATGTGCATCAACCAAGGTATAGGGTTGTTTTACACTTTATTGAACACTAATTTCAGCATGTATGAGTCCAACACAATTGGTTAGTTCAGTCATTTGATTCATTTATCTAAACATGTACAGTATGTTGTCATCATATCAGTTCCCTCTGCACATCCAGCCTTTTGTCCAAATGATCTGATCTTTCAGATTTATCTACAGCATGTGTATGGCCAAATGATCTGATCTTTCAGATTTATCTACAGCATGTGTATGGCCAAATCAAACAGATATCTGGATGCTAAACAATCCAGGTGATCAGTCAAATTAGAGCTCTACAAGATATTTTATATTGCTAGATTACAGCTTACACAATTACTTTTATAAGGAAACAACAGTTCAATTTTATGAGATTAAGCTCACCAGATTTAATCACTCAAGTAAAGAAAAGCTTCTGTGTTCCCTTTCAGATAAGCACTTCATGCCCAGAATAAATTGGGTAAAGCAATTAAACTCATATGCTCATTAAATTCTATGGGCAAGATTAATTAATTATCTGTGAGGAGATTAAATTGCAACACTAAATGATCAATGTAGTGCATCAACCTACACATTTATAAAAAAAATGCTTGTGTTGCTGGTATTATTGGGAACAACTTGATACAACTCCTTGTTATGAGAAAAAAAGGAGCCAGGGTAGCACAATGGGGCAGTGGTTCATTTCTGAACAGTGCCCTAACTGTGTTAAGTTTGTAGGGCTGATGCAGAGTTGAATGCAAGTTGCCTGTAATTGCTCATGCATTGCAAGTACTGAACTGACAGCATATCTATGGTAGCAAATATGAATCAGAATTCTTACCATTGATGCTGTGCTGAGGGGAAAATGCATCCACCTGTTTGTTGATTCCATGTGAAATCTAGGAAAATGTGTGTGTTCCTTGTGCACTGGAGAAGTTGTGGCAGGGTGTGTCGCATGTGGATAAGAGGTGCCTAGGGCCTCTCATAAATACAAGAAGAATAGAAAGGTTTCTGCACTCACCCCTATGTGTGTAGTATTGGGAAGGGGTACCACTATCTAGTTGGAAAATGTTACTCTGATCTCCCAAGATGTTGCCCTATTGCCCAGATACCGACCCTATTGGAGAAGCAGTTGTTGTGGAGCTTAAATGTGGCTAATGATGGCTTAGGCCTGATGGTTAAGTATCACAGACTTATTGGTCACAAAACAAAATGAACTATATCATAAATATAACACATAATGCAACAACAAAGCTATAGACAGTGATGAAATAATTGGGGTATCACATGCATCAATTAAACATATGAGGGAAATGGCTAAGAAAATGTTTTAAGAAACAAATAGTCTCTATAAAACATAGGCTGCTGTGATGGATGTAGTCCGTACCTAGGTGGTACTAGAAGTCTATCATAGAGAGCGGCGTCCCGCTCTACTACTAGGGAGTCCCGAGTCGCAGACTGGTATGTGTACAATAGGCACAGAGCGGTCTCAGTTGCTTTCAGAGTGTACCTTAGTTGTAGTAGCGGTCACATTCAGGCAGTGGTGTTTGCTGTCATTTGGAGTAAATAGTCAGTTCTCATACAGTGGATGCAGCATTTGGCGCACTTCATATGGTGGTCAACTGGGCATAGACCTCTTTTGGGAGTGTGTGGTTGGAGCAGTGTTGCCACGGGTCGCCCTGTGGGGGTTAACTGCGGAGGTCCTTTTCCTTTATTATTATTATTACTATTATTATTATTATTATCCTATATTTATATGGTGCCACAAGTGTTCCGCAGTACATTACAGTGCAGGACAAGGACACGATTTATATACATTGCTGCAATAGTGATTAAAGCACACACAATAAGCAGCCGGGAGTTGGCAGTCACGTGTTAGGTGCCCTTATGGGGAGTAAAGAGTAGAAGAAAATGTAAAGAGAAGCACATGAGGGAAGAAGTCCCTGCTCGTGAGAGCTTTTTTGTTTGGTACACAGCCACACTTGCAGCTGGTGAGATCACCGTGGTCTTACACTCACTTCCGGGTGGTGCGGTCACGTGACATGACTTGGGGAGGTACTGCTAGGTATGCGGCTGCTGCCTTGCGTGGTCTTGATAAATCCTGCTGACACTCCTATTGGCAATAGTTTCATTAAGGTCACTTATATCCCGTTCATGTAGTAAACCTTAGTGATATTTAATTGCAATAATTTTATCCATGCTGCTTATTCACAGTTTACTATGATTCCTACAGCTGTTAGCTTACTATCATAGAAACAAATGTTGCAATTTGCTAAGAAAGTTGCCAAGATCTATTTTGTTTGCCACATATGATATTAAAGGGAAACTTCCTATTCTACCACTTTCACCTTAATGAAACTATTGCCAATAGGAGTGTCAGCAGGATTTATCTAGACCAATAAAACAATAGCATAAACTAAGAAATTACAGTATATTACAAAATGGTCAGAATGATCTGGACAAACTTGATATCAATGAATGGTTAATAAGAATGTGAAATAAAATGACACAAATAAATGGAGACACACAGTAGGATACTTTAATCCATTTTATTCACTTTTCTTTTCTTACAGCTCCTCCTATTCTAATCTATATACTCTCCATATGGTTTTATAACATTTCGCTGGTTCTACCCTTATGGTCCTGAGTAGATAATTTTGGGTTATGATTTTTTAGATAAGATATTAATAAAGGGTACATTTTATATCCCATACATACACTCACAAATGGTTTTGTAACATATTTGAGATAAGTCAATGTGCACCATTCTTAAAAGACAACACCTTTCTCTTGCCTTTCTTTATGTTTGATTACTTGTTGTCGCATAATAGTAGCACCCCCACTAAATATATTTATTGTTAAAGATAATGAATGCGGGGTTTACATTTATGAAAGTTCCAAATAATACCTATACATAAACTTAATATACGGTATAGTGTGCAGATGTATCCTTGTACTTCTCTTTGAACCAGCGTACCAGACTCTGCCTATAATGGGCAGTTCAAGAAAATGAAACCAGTGACAGTGCATTGGAGGTGGAGTGGACTCGGAAAGTGTGCAGTCACAAGCTGCAGTGATGTGACTGATGGCTGGGCAACAGCCAGAGAATGCTGCTCAGCTGCACTGATTGTGTTACATTCACAATCAGAGCAACTGCAAAGCACTTTCTGCCTGTTGTCTGGCTGTCAGTGGTGTATGTACAGTGCATTCCTACGGCCCTCACTGAAGCAAAATTGTACCGGCCCGAGGGGCATATGGCACCCTGCCGCCCGGCCCAGCCCACCCCTGGCGCTATATAAATAACTGGTAATAAAAATAATAATAAGACATGACAGTGCGGCAGTCCTTCTATGAGGAGGTGATTGTGATACTGCTGGAAAACAGAAGGGCAATTTCTAAAGTACAGGTAAGCATGCCGTTAACAGAAGCTAGTTTGTATACATCTCTTATACATACTTCTCCTGGGAATCAGTATGAGATGCCGGCGGCTGAATAGCCACTGGTGCAAATACTGATGCTGGAAGGCCGAAAGTAGCAGAATCCCGACAGGTGCAGGTAAGGACCCTAACCCTCCCCTCTCTCCCCCCTAATTCTAACCTTCCCTTAGGGATGCCTAACCCTAACCTGCCCGAGGGGTGCCTAACCCTAACCTACCCCCAGTGGTGTCTAACCCTAACCCCCCAGTACCGCACCCTAAACCTTACCCTCCCAGGGGGGTGCCCTACCCTAACCTCCCCCCAGAGGTGCCTACACCTAACTCACCCTTCACTTAGCCTAACCCCCCCTGAGGGTTGCCTAACCCTAATCTCCCCCTGGGGGTGCCTAATCTTAATTCCCCCATCCCCGGCAAACTGCGCATACTTACCACTGTCTGGATGTTCGGCATTCTGGCAGTTGGGATGCCAACACCGGTATCCTGATGTTCTTCGGGGTATTGGCATTATGCCAGTCCAGTGGTGCTGGGTCTGTCCAGGGGTGCTGTGTCTGTGCAGGGGTACTGTGTCTGTCCAGGGCAGGGGCTACAGTGTCCATCCAGGGGCAGTGTCTGCTTTGTCCATCCAGGGGCTGTTGTGACCTTACAGGGTCAGTGGCTGCTGTGTCCATCCAGGAGTTGCTGTGTCCATCCTGGGGCAGGGGCTGCTGTATCAGTCCATGGGTGCTCTGTCCATCCAAGGGTGCCCAGTGTAAAAAATAATAATAGCTAATAAAAGCTAAATAATATATATTTTTTTGGTGCTGTACCCCAGTGTACTATATATATATTTTTTTTTTCTTTACTGTTGGCATGACACAGGGCAAAGACTTTTGGAGGATGGCCTGGTGTCAAGAATGGCAGCAAAGAAGCCACTTCTCTCCAGGAAAAACATCAGGGACAGACTGATATTCTGCAAAAGGTCTGATGAATCCCCTTTCAGATTGTTTGGGGCATCTAAAACAATGCTTGTCCGGAGAAGGAAAGGTGAGCTCTACCATCAGTCCTGTGTCATGCCAACAGTAAAGCATCCTGAGACCATTCATGTATGGGGTTGCTTCTCAGGCAAGGAAGTGGGCTCACTCACAATTTTGCCTAAGAACATAGCCATGAATAAAGAATGGCACCAAAACATCTTCCAAGAGCAACTTCTCAACATGTATTTTGACACTGTAAGTTGTAGCGCAGTGTATTCCCAAAAACTATTTTGACACTGTAAGTGGAAATGCAGTGTAATATTCAACACATGTTGTGAGTCACTGTAAGTGGTAGTGCAGTGTATTCATAAAAAACATTGTGACACTGTAAGCGTAACTGCAGTGTAATATACACATATTGTGACACTGTAACAGATAGCGCAGTGTATTCATAAAAAATATTTAGACACTGTAAGTGGTAGTGCAGTGTTTTAATTATAAAAAATCTTGTGTCACTAAGTGGTAGCGCAGTGTGTTATTCTTTTCTTATTCATGAAAAATCTTCTGACACTGTAAGTGGTAGCGCAGTGTATTCATAAAAAATATTGTGACACTAAGTGGTAGTGCAGTGTATTCATAAAAAATCTTGTGACACTGTAAGTGGTAGCACAGTGTTTTACTTATAAAAAATCTTGTGACACTGTAAGTGGTTGCGCAGTGTGTTATTCTTTTCTTATTCATGAAAAATCTTGTGACACTGTAAGTGGTAGAGCAGTGTATTCATAAAAAATATTGTGACATTAAGTGGTAGCGCAGTGTATTCATAAAAAATCTTGTAACACTGTAAGTGATAGCACAGCGTGTTATTCTTTTCGTATTCATAAAAAATATTGTGACATTGTAGGTCATTGATACTGCAGTGTAATATTTTAAATTGGTACAAATTGATGTGTGTGCTGTACCCCATTTCATTCATGTTTGTTATGGAAAATGATCATTGAGAGGAAAGCAGGAATCACATATTAGTGCTGGAACTGCTGCCAGTGCCACCAGTCATGACAATGCTAGTCTGTCTACATCATCTACTTAAACCGATGCCCAAGGGCATACAGGGCTTAAGTCATGGCATCTAAAATCAAAGAAGCAATCTTTTACAGTGGTAAAGAAAAAACATCAAAGGGAACGTTAGCTGCAGAAAGACATAAAATTGGCATTATGCCTTTCACCACACAAAGTGTCAAGGAAAGGCTAAGGCTTTGGCCTTTATTTATTACTGTTGCTTCTACCTCTTATGATGATGTAAGCCCTTCTCCCTGTAGATATTTTAAAAAAATTAAAATCGTTAAGGCACAGGAACCAACTGTACACTACACAAATCCCTGAGGAGAGTCTAAGTGTGTTAGCAGGTGTCATGTGTGAGCCTGGCCTTTCCAATACTGTGCTCGAAGAGGAGCCTCCTTCCACCACTTGTGCATCCTCTGCAAATGTGGGGATGAGCAGTACAAGTCAACAGACTGACAGAAGTTCAGGATGCTTCTGTGGAAGTGCACCCGGATGAGGAGGATATTTGTGTATCTGAAGCTAATAAGTATGTTGATGAGGATGCTGATGAAGAGGATGTTGTTGATGAGCATGTTGTTTGTGTAAATCAGGGCCCAGTGGAAACAGTTGTTGTGCCCATGATAAGGAAAAGCCCATTGTCATGCCTGGGCATAAAACAAAAAAATCCACTTCTTATGTGTGGAATAATTTCTACCCAAATCCGGTCAACAATTGTCAAGCCATCTCTAACCATTGTCATGCCAGAGTAAGTGGAGGTAGGGACCATAACCATCTAGGAACCTCCTCCCTGTTACATCATCTACATCACATCCATCAAAAATGTTTGAAAAATTAGAAACTTTGGCAAAAAAGTAACAACAAGCAGTCCAACAACAGCTAGCTCCCTTCTCTCTGCTAGATCCACCTGGCATCTTCATAACCAACACCTTCATCAACAATATCCTCAATCATGATCAGAAGTAGTCCTGCATCCAATTTGATAAGGCTAACTCAGTCCTTCCTTATCCTGGATTCTTCAGCAGAATCCTTGAGTGCTACACCTGCTGCTGGTAGTGGATATTCATCCCAGAAGGGGACCAGGAAAACTACTAGTAGTAGTTCTAAAAAACAATTGACTGTTAAGCAATCCTTTGCAAGGGGGAGCAAGTATGGCTGCAGTCACCCAGTTGCACAGCAGATCACTGACGCAATAATATCTATGCTGGTATTAGATGTGCATCTGATACTCGCCATTGGTGCAGTGGGTTTTAAACAGTTAATTGAGGTCCTGTGTCCCAGCTACCAAATCCGATCTAGGTTCCATTTCACTAGAAAAGCAATTTCCAGCCTGTACAGGGATGTTAAAAAGAACTTAGTGTCCTTCAAAATGACATTGTACCCACTGTCAACTTAACCACAAATATGAGGACAAGTTGAACAGGACAAATGCAAGTTTACATGACTGTACCAGCCCACTGGGTGGGTGTATTGCCATCAGCGCCACAAACAGCAGCAGCATCTAAGAAACAGCAGCTCATTCAAAGGCAGGATACTCTGTGTATCACTGGTTTCACTTAGATGCATACTGCTATTAACCTCTTCAAAAAGCTCAGGGAACTCATTGCAAAATGGCTTACCCCACTTGAACTCTCATCAGGATCTGTGATTTATGACAATGCCACCAATATTGTGAGAGCATTACAGCAGGGTGAATTATGACACATCCCATGTTTTGCTCACACAATCAACTTGGTGGTACAAAATTTCTGGACATTTTCACCATTCAGTAGGTGCATGTAGAAGATTGCAGCACCTGCAAGAAATGTTGAATTTGCCCTGTTACCATCTGAAGCAAGAGATAGTAACAAGGTGGAACTCCACCTCTTATATGCTTCAGCGGATGGAGGAACATCAAAAAGCCATCCAAAGCTGCACAATGAACTATGACATAGGAAGAGGAGGGGGGGATGTACCTTACTCAAGTTCAGTGGAAAGTAATTTCTGTGTTGTGCAAATTGCTGAAACCCTTCGAAGTAGTCACCTGTGAAGTGAGTTCAGACACTGCCAGCTTGAGTCAGGTAATTCCCCTACTTAGACTGTTGGAAAAGCAGCTTGATAAACTGAAGAAGGAGCGATTCTGCTAAGCATGTTGGACTTGTAGATCAAGTCCTTTATTTGCTTCACCATGATCCAAGGGTTGTTAGGATCTTACAATTGGATCAATACTTTTTATCGACCATGTGGGTCCTACTGTAGGTTTACATCATACGATGTGTCTTCCCAGCGGACACAGGAAATTGTCAGCTCAAGCGGCACATGATGCAGCGATGGCTCCTCCTTCAATTTCTCCAGCAAGTGCGACTGCCAAGAAAAAACTAAACTTTCCCAAAAAAAGACCCACTGGTGATGCAGATGAGTCAACACAACCAAGTTTTGACAGCTGGTACGGTCTAAAAGAATTGTCTACAAATAATGAGACCTCTACCATGACTCCATCTGATATGGTCACCATTCAAAGAATGGTTGAGGACTATTTTAATGATAGCATCCAAATAGACATGTCAGACAGTCCGTTTCACTACTGGCAGGCAAAAAATAGCAAATTGAAGGCCCTTGCACAAACTGGTTTTGCTTTACTTGAGCTGCCCACCCTCCAGTGTGTACTCAGAAAGAGTATTCAGCACAACCGGGAACCTTGTCAGCGATCGGCGTAGGAGGCTACTTCCTCAAAATGTGGAAAAGATGATGTTCATCAAAATGAACTACAGATTTCACAAGGAACATTTTTACCAGCAATTACATCCAAAAATTACAGAGGCACCTGAGGCTGTAATGGTGATTCCATCGGGGACTAATTAATATTGTGTGAAGATGATGTACACACTGATGAGGGTGAGGAATCGGATGATGGTGACAACATCTTGCCTCTGTAAAGTCAGTTTGTGCATGGAGAGATTATAGCCATATTATATTTTGTTTTGCACAGGCAAAATGGAAAAGAAAATTCCGTTTGTGGGGCACTCTTATAGTATTATTTATAGCAATATGACAAAATAATAAATTTTAAAACATAACTTTTAATAAGAACATACCTTATAAAAAATATGTATGTGAATCATGATAATTATCATAAATGGCAATAACAAATACAGGTTGAGTATCCCATATCCAAATATTCCGAAATACGGAATATTCCGAAATACGGAATATTTTTAGCATGACTGAGATGGTGAAAACTTTGATTTTTGATGGTTCAATGCACACAAACTTTGTTTAAGGCACACAATTATTAAAAATAAAGTATAAATTGACCTATAGGCTGTGTGCATAAGGTGTATATGACACATAAATAAATTTCATGTATGTACACAAACTTTGTTTGAGCCACAAAATTGTTGAAAATATTGTATAAAATTACCTTCAGGCTGTGTGTATAAGGTGTATATAAATCATAAATGCATTCTGTGTTTAGATTTGGGCCCTATACCTAAGACATTTTAATATGGTATGCAATTATTCCAAAATACGGAATATTCCAATATCCAAAATACCCCTGGTCCCAAGCATTTTGGATATGGGAGACTCAACCTGTATAATGTCTCAATACATATAATAAAAACATCTATAGGCGATAATATTGAAGAAAAGCAGTTATAATTATTAAATACACTGCCATATATATATATATATACACTGTACCAGTGTGAAAAGGAAGCACACGCAATTAATTCATGTATGAAATTCTAGCATACCCTGTCCCAGGCAATTTCGTCAGAGGAACTGGTACATTTGTTGCACATAAACATATTAGATCAGTATTGTAATGATCTCACAGCTTGTTTGAGAATAGTTCCACACTAATTAACAAGTGAAATAAATAATGGTTAATTGACCACAAAACACGCTTCTCCCAATGACTGTGACATAGATCTAGGAATTAGTTGTACACACAAATCCATATGATAAAGTCACATGGATTAAAATATACATGTATTAGAAATTAATGCCAATATTAGTGCAATGTGTACCACTATTTGAATAGTTTAGACCTTTCAATCTATCAATCCTCCTTAAAGCAAGGACACAAAAAGAAATATCTAGATTTCACCATATATATAATATAATACATCAACAAGGCAGATAACTTGTTATTCATATAAGTATCTCTTAATAATCATCAGCATGTGTTCCTCAATATAATTGATTGTAGGCATAGATAATTCAATAAAGTACAGGATTTACTTATAGAATAAATTAGAGTAGGACACCAAGATGTCCCCCACTTCTACTTTCACTTGTTGTGCCTTCTGCCTGGCATTGGACAGGTGATGAGAGAGTAGGGGGCTGGTATCCATAGAACATAAAGAATAATGGTGGGTTGTTAAAGATCCATATATCGGGAGTTAAGTGATCTCTGATGCCAAATGGTATAGCAGAAATCAAGTGCACCCGGATCAGTCAGGTCGCCACCTTAGAAAAAGAAAAGATAGTACCTGTACAAAACGCAGTCTGTTCACATAGATGCAGTGTTAAGTTTCCAAGTGCCCATGTCTGCTGCCTGTAAGCTGTAATCAGCTGTGTCTCTCCAGTCCCCTGCACGTGCTGGGAAATGACTCACTGCCGTCTGTATTGGCTCCTGTGAGACCCCATCTGAGGTAGTGGGAATGGGAGACCGTTAGCAGTCAGCTTGAACGGCTCCGTGGTCAGAGATATATAACGGGTTGGTTGTTGACGTGCGTTTCGCCAAATGGGCTTGCTCACAACGAGACACCTAAGCAAACGGGTCTCACTATCATGTTTTAACCCTTGCTGTAACCAATAAGAAATCACTTAGAAGCAATTGACATAACATGGAGCCTATCATAGCATACATATATCAGAACCAATCATCAGTCTGGATAAATGATTGACATATCTCTCAGCCAATCCAACAATGATCAGCAGGAATAAGTTGGTAATCCTGCATGTATAGTATTGTAGAAATGGTATAGGAGTTAGGCATAAATATGCAGAGTAAAGTCCAATTAATGATTATAGAATATAAATTATCTTGACAGAAAAAGAATTTGGGAAATATACATATACATTTTTTATGTGAAAATAATAGTAATAATGTTCAAAGACCTCCTTTATATCTTTATGATAGATTCTAATATACAGTGCTGTGTATATCAAATAATTATTTCAGTTAATTATATTATTCTAAATGAGGTGTATTATAATAATATACCTCCCGCTACTATCATCCTAAACTCGATAATATAAACGTAAATAAGACTGAATAAAACTTGGGTCAGGATAGTTAAAAATTTGCTATTTTCCAGAATAGTAGTAACAGAAGCCAGAAAACGTGTAATCAGAAATCACTAAACTTATTCATACAAAGGCACTAAAATTTATATTTTCATTCATCCCGTTGGGGGCAATACTGCCCAATCTGAATGTCCAATAGCTTTCTTTTTTCAGAAGTTCCTTCATAACATCTCCCCCTCTGATGCCCAAATTCAAAACTTCTAGGCCACATACTCTAAGATCTTTAATTGAAGCACCATGTTTAGAATAAAAATGTCTCGCTACTGTCGTAAGCTGTTTCATCTTGGCCCTATCTGATTCTGCATGTCTAATATGGCCAATATGCTCAAGTATTCTTTGTTTCAACATATGTGATGTTATACCTACGTATTTCATACCACAAGAGCATAGAATACAGTAGACTACATTTTTACTATGACAATTCACATAGTGTTTTAAATGGACTTCTTCTCCAAACTTGTCTTTGAAGTTTTTGATATTACTGATATGGTCACAAATTTTACAACTCCCACAGGGATAAGTCCCTATCACTGCTGATTTCTTGGTAGGGTATTTTGTATAATGACTCCTAACTAAGTGATCTTTTAGATTCATGGATCTTCTCCAGGTCATGGCAACTGTTTTATCCAACTTGGCTGCGAGATCCAAATCAGAGAGAAGGATAGACCAATGTTTTTGTATCAAATTTTTTATTTCTTTCCAATTTTTACAAAAGTTGCCAACAAATCTAATTTTATCAGATTTTACTTTCTTTGTTTTCTCATAGATCAGACTATTTCTTTTGGTATGGGATGCAAAATCACGAGGTTTCTTAATAGTTTTGCCACTATATCCCCTCTCTTTTAAACGTTTGACCAGGTCTAAACTTTTGGTTTGATATGTACTGTTGTCTGAACAGTTTCTCCTAAGTCTTAAGAATTCCCCTTTAGGGATATTCTCCAAGGTGGGAGGCAAATGTGAACTGGAATGATGCAGCAAGCTATTGGTTGCTGTCTGTTTCCTGAAAAGTTCTGTAGCTATCATATTTTCATCATCCTTATATATCCTCAAATCCAAAAATGATATACTGGTGAGACTGGCCTCATATGTGAATTTCAAATTTATCACATTGGCGTTTAGGATATTCATGAATTGATGTAGTTGTTCAAGATTACCTTCCCAGATGACCAGTATGTCATCTATAAATCGAAGCCATGTGGTAACATATTTGGTTAAGTAATCATTTTCTTCACAAAAAACTACCTCCTGCTCCCACCATCCTAAAAACAGATTAGCATATGTGGGGACACAAGCTGCCCCCATCACAGTGCCTCTGGTCTGCAAAAAGAACTGATCATTGAAAGTAAAATAATTTTTGTACAATACAAAATGAAGAAGTCTTAAGAGAAATTTGTGAAAATGATTCAGGCCTTCTATCATCAGGAAGTATCTTATAGCAGCTATGCCGTCATCATGATTTGTGCTTGTATACAGCGACTCTACATCTATACTGACTAATAAGTTGTTTTAATTTAGTCGGATGTCATTGATCTTCTTTAATACATCAGTGGTATCTTGTATATAAGAAGAGAGTCCTGTGACATGATGACGTAAATGTGTATCAATAAAGATACTTGCCTTCTCTGAAATGCTGCCTATACCCTCCACTACTGGCCTTCCCGGGGGTGTACTCAGATTTTTGTGAACATTCGGGAGTAGGTAAAATGTAGGAATTTTTGGATTATCAATCGACAAGAATTCCAGCTCCTGTTTAGTAATCACCCCATCTTAGGCAGCTCTTTTGACAGTGTTATGTAATTATATATGAAGTTGTCTGTGGGGTTCAATAGTAGCTTGGTATAGCAGTCCTTATCGTCCAATTGTCGCTTGGCTTCTTTAATGTATAAATCAATAGGCCATAGAACGATATTACCGCCCTTGTCCGATGGTTTAATAATAACATCAGACATAGCTTTAAGTTCATTTATGGCCTTTCTTTCCTCCCAGGTCAGGTTACCAAAATGGGTGTGGTATTTCTGTTTTTTATAAATGTCATCAAATTCTCTGGAGACAAGATTCATAAAGACCTTCACTTCTGGCATACATAATCCTGTGGCCAAAAGGTAGATTTCTTCTTACAGATAGGTCTGGTGGAAATTTGATTATCCTGATTGTTGTCCCTTACATCTTCTAATATCTGTATCATTTCCAGATCTTGTGGTGATTGTAATACAGTATCATCATCCTGTGACTTGTTGGCAAAGAATTTTGTTAGAAGCAGTTTCTGGCCAAATATCCTAAGATCCGTTTCCCACTGGAATCTATTAAATTTCCCAGTCGGTGAGAAAGATAAACCTTTTTCTAGTACTGATGTTTGAATATCTGTCAACACATATTTAGAAAGATTTATGATTTTAAGGGGAGAAATAGCACTTTCTACTTCATGGGGTTCCTGCGAGTATGATAACATGCTACTGACGGAGACTGCCATCTTTTGTTTCTTCCCCTTCTTCTTTCCCCTCCTTGTTTTCCTCTTACTGAGTGTTCCTGTGGGGCCCTTCTTTCCCCTATAAAAGGAAAGTGTTCTGGTTTGTTAGTTCCTTTTGGATTATGGGAAACTCCTTCTTGTGTGCCTTCTGTTTCAGAAAAGTCTGTATCTGATGAACTGTAATATTTACTATTACGTATTTTAGAGGTATTTTTAGTTTTGTTGGTACATTTAAATATATTTCCTGTAGAGAAATCCTTCTTGTCTCTAAGAAATTTATTTTTCTTCCGTTCTATGATGTTTAATTCATATGCTTCTAATTCTTTTTTGTATCGTTCAAAATTGTTTTGAAAATTGGTATTTTAATCCCAAGTTTCCAATGTCTTACCTATTGTTGTGATTTCTCTTTCACATTCCTCCAAAATCAGATGGTTATGTTTCACAAGTATATGCATCAAATCATGATAACATTTTAATAGACAGGTTTCCCATTCTTTCTTCAAAATGTCTGTTGATAACTCAAATGTAGGAAAAACCTTGGTTCTTAGGCCTTTTGGGGCGATTATTTGTTTAATATAATTTTCAAGACTAGTTAAATTCCAATTTGTCCTCACTTGCTTATATTGGATTTGTCTCAATCTATGAAAATCATCCTCCCAAGAGGTAGGGACTTCTTGTTCTACTGATGTGCTTGGAAAAATACTATCTAAGTATGCTGTCTTACGTTTATAGATCAGCTCATTCTTGAGATTGAAACTTGTCATCTCTAAGATGTAATCGTGCCAAAAGGTGAGAGATGTAAGAATAATGATTTTGGGAATACAAACAACGTTTAGGTGTTCTTTAAAGAATCCTAGGGTATGTATTTAATAATGTCCGTGCAAATAATTAGAACTGTAAAGACACAGTAATAATATCTGATCAAAAAAAGGGGGGGAGAAAGGGGAATTTTGGGAAAAAATAAATGCACAGGATCTATTATAGCTTTAATTTAGTAAATAATTGTGGTATACCAACAATATAAATTAAATCATAAGATAAAGAAATCTCTTTATCAGAAAAATTACAGAGTTGGTGGTGCTCCCTAGAACAAATATATTACTATATTCTATTTTGTTTTGCACAGGCAAAACGGAAAAGACAATTCCATTTATGGGGCACTCTTATAGTATTATTTATAGCAATATGACAAAATAATAAATGTTAAAACATAACTTTTAATAAGAACATACCTTATATGTATGTGAATCATGATAATTATCATAAATGGCAATAACAAATATGTCTCAATACATGTAATAAAAACATCTATAGGCAAAAATATTGAAGAAAAGCAGTTATAATTATTAGATTCTGATGGTGTAAATTGAGTACCATGTACCAAGTTATAGTCAATGAAAAAGATAAGATAATGATATCTCATTAGTATGAAAATCCCATTAGGTAGGAATGTACAATGGAACAAAATGGTAACCAGTACGCGTATGTATCAAAGTATCACAAAAATATTTATTCACTAAACCAAGGATAGTTAAAACTGGTGCACAAATATAAGATGGTCTCTGTATCTTTCAATCATGTAGGATGAGTGGTAAATCGGAAATCTAATTGTTAAATAGTTCCTGTCCAATGTCACTGCATAATCAAAACAAAACAATCTGCGGCGTCCCGCTAATAAAGAAAAAATGGTGATGGTTGATGAATTACAGTGCCCGGGATGATGTTCCTGGGGTCAGGGGGTACGGTGTGGCCTTGATGGGGAGAGGCTAGTTCTCTACACTGCGTGTAGCTACTTGGCATCAATGTTGGAGGGTGCCCGATATGTCACGCCACCTCCGACATACAACGCCACAGCGTGCGCTCTGGTCGGGGGCCGGGACACCACGGCCACACCGCTCGTGAGAGTAATGTGCCATGTGTCTCCCTTTGCCGACCAGGGACTCGCCTCTCTACCCTGAAGGGCACCGCTCCTAGCCCTGCCGGCTCCGGCTTCCACACTTCTGCGGCGCTGTCTTCCTGGGTTGGTCACGTGACTACGACGGTGTTGTACGTTGATGTCTCTTGGAAACAGTAGCTGTTGAAGAAAGGTTCCAGATCATCTATGAAGTGCACCTTGGTCTTACGTCCTTGGTGTAGGCAAAAAAGCAGATAACTTTGGAATCTTTAGCGTGTAATGTACTCCAACGCGTTTCAGCCTCTAGGGCCTTTCTCAAGGAGATGCTGTAGTGATCCGGGTGCACTTGATTTCTGCTATACCATTTGGCATCAGAGATCACTTAACTCCCGATATATGGATCTTTAACAACCCACCGTTATTCTTTATGCTCTATGGATACCAGCCCCCTACTCTCTCATCACCTGTCCAATGCCAGGCAGAAGGCACAACAAGTGAAAGTAGAAGTGAGGACATCTAGGTGTCCTACTCTAACTTATTCTATAAGTAAATCCTGTACTTTATTGAATTATCTATGCCTACAATCAATTATATTGAGGAACACATGCTGTAGATTATTATGAGATACTTATATGAAAAACAGTTTATCTGCCTTGTTGACGTATTATATTATATATATGGTGACATCTAGATATTTCTTTTTGTGTCCTTGCTTTAAGGAGGATTGATAGATTGAAAGGTCTAAACTATTCAAATAGTGGTACACATTGCACTAATATTGGCATTAATTTCTAATACATGTATATTTTAATCCATGTGACTTTATCATATGGATTTGTGTGCACAACTAATTCCTAGATCTATGTCACAGTCATTGGGAGAAGCGTGTTTTGTGGTCAATTAACCATTATTTATTTAAATTATTAATTAGTGTGGAACTATTCTCAAACAAGCTGTGAGATCATTACAATACTGATCTAATATGTTTATGTGCAACAAATGTACCAGTTCCTCTGACGAAATTGCCTGGGACAGGGTATGCTAGAATTTCATACATGAATTAATTGCGTGTGCTTCCTTTTCACACTGGTAGAGTATATATATATATCTGGCAGTGTATTTAATAATTATAACTGCTTTTCTTCAATATTTTCGCCTATAGATGTTTTTATTACATGTATTGAGATATTATATTTGTTATTGCCATTTATGATAATTATCATGATTCACATACATATTTTTTAAAAGGTATGTTCTTATTAAAAGTTATGTTTTAAAATGTATTATTTTGTCATATTGCTATAAATAACACTATAAGAGTGCCCCACAAACGGAATTGTCTTTTCCATTTTGCCTGTGCAAAACAAAATATAATATAGTAATATATTTGTTCCGGGGAGCACCACCAACTATGTTATTTTGTCTGATAAAGAGATTTCTTTATCTTATGATTTAATTTATATTGTTGGTATACCACAATTATTTACAAAATTAAAGCTATAATAGATCCTGTGCATTTAATTTTTCCCAAAATTCCCCTTTCTCCCCCCTTTTTTTTGATCAGATTATAGCCAGCAATGTCAGCTGCCCGCTTGGTAGCTTGTTTTGTGGAGGCCCAAACAAACCAATCGCATCAGCCACAATTGGCAGTCCCTGTCGTTGAAGTGATTGGTTTGTTAAACTATGTATCTCCTATATACAACATGAGGGTGGGTGGAAGGGCCCAAGGACAACCCCATCTTGCATGTCTTTTCTTTGCATTATGTGCTGTTCGGTACATTGCTGCCTGACATTTTTAATTTTATAGTTTTAAACTGGCAACCTGTCTGCCACTGCTGTGTTACAAATGTTTCATAGATGTCCTATATTTTTTTTTAACTGCAGTGCTTTTGTGCCGCTGCTCTGATCAGGGGCATTTCTAGAGAGGAAGGGGGCCTGTGTGCAGCCTCTGTCTAGAGGCCCCCTCCTCTATCTCCGGCGGCCGGCTGCACTCAGTAGCGAGTGCTGCACCTGGAGACTCTGGGCACTAGAGTGTGCCCAGAGTCTACAGCGCATGCGCAGATCACCAGGAAAATGGTGCCGTAGCCAATTCCCTGGTGTTTTCCCTACTACGCATGCGCAAAACGCTGGGAAAATGGCTACAGTGCCATTTTCCAGGAGATTTTGACAGCGCTGACACCAGCGCCAATGCGGAACTTCCAGAGGCGGAGAGGTAAGCATTAAAAATATGGATGCAGGGTGTGCGGTGTGGGCCCCGCACACTCTGCACCCACTATAAATATGCCCCTGGCTCTGATGCTTCCTTTTTTTTTTTTGGTTTCATACTGTATTTATTTCAACTAAAATCACAAATAGGCATACTTGCAAAATACTCTTATGCCATTTTTCCACCAGCATTTTTTGTTAACCAACCTGGTGGGCTTGGCTTTCCTTGATCATAACAGCCATGTTTGGTCAGATGCAACTCAAACACCAAATGGAGATTCTAGTTTTTGATTGTAACTGGAGATGTTCTCCCTCCTTCCTTCCCAGCCTTCCCATACATAATCCCAGAAGCACAATGATAAGAGATGTTTAGTATTAGAATTTAAAAACCCTCTGCCCCCTTCCTGCTCCGAGCTTCCATTTTGTCTGCTGCCACAGACATCATCTCCTGCATGCCCCTTTGATTCTGTTATTAAAATTCGGAACTACCGAGAAGCTCCACTGGGGAAAGGACTGATGTGAATGTGTAAAATATTTTTTGTAAATGCCTCCCCTCCTCCCTCACAAATTTGCTTCGGAATTAAAAAAATAAATAATGTTTACTACTAATACTAACCAACCTTTTCTTTCCCTGCCTTCAACTACATACTGTATATACGCCATCTCCCTCAGACCTCTTGATAATAAAAACATTTGTTTCTAGATGTGCCAGGTTGGAAGTTGAACTGCCACAGCTGCTGCAATCTTTGACATGCAGTTGCTGAATGCCGAAAATGTCCAGAAATGTTTTTGGTCACAGACAGCATTTCCTACATGCCCCTTTAAGTTTAAAAAATATTATGAACCACCAAGTTGACTTTGTGGGCAAGAAATGGGACATATTGTTCACCCATGCTCTGCCATCCTCCCTCGTAAATTTGCTTCGGAATAAAAAAATTAAATAAAATTTACTATGAATCAACCCTTCCTTTCCCTGCCTTTAACTGCATACATACTCCATCTCCCTCAGGCATGCTGATTAATGAAAACATAATTTTCCTTATGTGTCATGTTGGGGTTTGAACTGCCACGTGTTTGTGTTGCCTACTGTTGTCACTCAGCCAGCTAGCTTGGTGCAACTTTTGGGCCTAAACTGGATGAAAACAATATTGTGAGCTGTGAGGTGGTCAAAATTGACTGGAAATAAGTGGAAATTAATGTTATTGAGTTTAATAATACTGTAGAAACTAAAAAAGGCCAAATTATGTGAATTTTGCAGTTTTTATAAATTTGTTAAAGAAAATACAGATCCAAAACCAAAACACGGGGTCAGCGCACATCCCTACTGAATAAATGCATATGAAAAAACTATGCTGAAGGCATTACCGAGACAAAGCAATACACCATCCGCGAATAAACAAAGTTTACTGTATCCTGAAAGCCTTTTATCACTGGATATACAGTATGCAGTGACTCTGATCCTTTTAGCTAAGGGCAAATTTGCCAGCTCAAAAATCAAGGGGAGATAGGGCAGCCTTTACATGTACCATTAGAGATATGAAAAATAGAGGAAAATAAACAATTGGCAAATATCCTCACAGAGAAAGTCAGAGTACAACGTTAGTCTAAAAACCTCTCCAATCTAATACCTTCTCAAAACCTCAGTTATGTATACCCAGTGGAGCCTATTAATGTATTTTTGACATCTAATGAAATCAGTAAAAGTGGTGTTTTCGAATGAGAAGATGATTTAATTATGTTACGGACCACTTGGTATTGCCAAGGCCTTGCCTATAAAGAACAAACCCAACTTGGTCTTGCTGAACTAAAGTTGGGCTGAGGGATCCTAGTCTGTTTGTCACCATTTTTTCAAGTATCTTCAGATTTGTGTTCAACAATATGTTGCGTGAAAGGTTATACAGGGATGATATATTTGACCCAGGTTTCTGACCCATATGTATTAAAACCTCAGAAAAATGTCTGATTTTAAACTGACTTTATAGATGTTTGGGCTTTAATAATATCTGGTTAAGGGTTCCTGGGGATAGGGATGGAGTGTGAGGGCGGGCTGCATATATTAGGCCCATTTTGGGTCTTCAGGTCTTCAGCTTGAGAACAGGCTAATTAGTAAATTAGTACTCCCACCTGTAAGAGGCAGATAAAAGTGTGTCAGTGGTTTTACTCAATGTCTCACTACCTGGAGAAACAGGCAGCAGGCTTGTTAAGAGACTCTATGGGGTATTTATCAAAGCTTTGAGAGAGATAAAATTGTGAGATATAAAGTACTTACCAGTCAGCTTCTAACTGCCATTTTGCTGACTGTGTTTGAAAAATGACAGGAGCTGATTGGTTAGTACTTTATCTCTCTCCAAGCTTTGGTACATCTCCCAAACTCTGATTTACTGACTGTGAGTACTGTGCATATGCCTATGCTTGTCATAGGGGCATTAGGTCCTACCACTCATGAGAGAGGGTACTTGTGTGTTTAATTAAAGTCCAGATGTGTTATGATTTGCTTTATGTTTTTCTTTTATTGCACAATAAACTAGCTTCAGCTAATGACACGGAAACACTGGACTGGTGTGCTGTCTCCTGGCTGCTGTGTTTGGAAGTGCCCATCTACCCCAGGAGAGGGCACCCCTACCTTGAACACCTCACAATTGATAATTATGAACTAAGGCTGGGTCTTTCCCCAGTTTTGGGATGGTCACTATCTGGGTCACAGACATTTCTCTGGGAAACCTGCTTTTGTCAGAGACTTCATAAAGTAATTCTGTCAAAATAACGGCTGCTTGTCATCTGACCCGCGGGCCTTATCCTTGGTTAGAGAGTTAACAGCTCTGAGTACTTCTGAGCTGACCAATGGGCATTAGAGATAGTAGAGTGGAGGGGATCTGCATGCATTGCTTTCATATTTTAACCACCTTTTTTTTTAACCACATGTGACACTACACATATACACATGTATCATTTACATTTGCCATATCACTCCTATATATACATCAGAGCATGTTGTGCTTTTTTCCTGCATTTATTAAGATAATTGTAGCATAATTAATTGTTAACAAATGGACGTGTTTCGTGGTAGAAAATAAAGATTGCAAACTCCAATAGGGCAGGGACTGATGTCTATGATTAAATATTCAGTGTATAGCACTGTATAACATGGTGGAACTATGGGCCTGAGAGTTGAATGCTATTCCAATGTTCACACAGTTGAGCGATTATAGGTGGTCTGTACATGCCTTACAGCCGCATTGCTCACGTGCTGCAAATGAATTGCGATCACTCTCGCTGTGAGGATTCACTCACGATTGACAGGTAGAGACTGTTTTGGGGGTAGTTATGGGAAGTTCCTGCCAAAATGCGGGAACCATTTCATGGGCTTGTACTAGCCAGCGTCTGTGGTTGCGCACGCAGAGAACAAAGCTCCAGAGTCTCAATTACCGCGGCCATTCTGAGTGACCATAGACTCATTCGAGGAGGTGATGTTTTGAGGATCTGCGTCCAATGCTTTGTTTGTGTATGCAGTTGTGGGCAACTATGAGGGTTCCGGTGAGCATCTCAATACAAATCCTGCTGGCTGAGGCATTAGCATATATTTGCAATTGCTAAGCAGCAAAATTTGCATATGCATTTGCATTAGCGTACAACTCTGAATCAGGCCCCATACCAATAGACGGATAATGATAAGTAATCTCTTAACATTATGGGAGGTATTCAATTAGGCTGCGAAAAGTCGAAATCGCCTATTTCAATTATCCCCAAATTCAATTGCAAAGACTTTTTGCAGGTTCGAAAAGTCTTTGAAAGAAAACGGGGATAACTTTTCACCATGTTTTACATGGCGAAAAAAAGTGCAGAATTGGGGTTTAGGGGTGCAGGCTTAAAAAAAATAGACTGCACCCCTGGAAATGTTATTTAATAATAAATTGTGTAAAAAAAAAAATAGGGACACCCCAAAAAAATGATTTAAAAATTTGGGGTGAAAAAAAAAAGGGGAAACAGTGTTTAAAAATAGGGAAATAGATTCAGGGCTATTCTGTAAGTATGCGGCAGGTGTTTTCTAGAATAGGCTATTAGTGGCAGGTGCATTTTTGAAGAATTTAAAAAAAATGACTTTAGGGACTTAAAAATATGCTAGTACCCATTTTTATGTACCCCAAATTTGTGGGACCACTTAAAACAACAAAAAAAAACCTAAGTGCTCTTCTGCATCACTTCTTCAATGTCGGGAAAAATACACCTGCCGTGGCTATTTAAAAACCCGACTTTCTTCTGCAGGCAAAAAAGGGGGGAACCCATAGTGATCCCCATGTCTGGACATCTTTAGGGGGTCCTACAATTATTTCCCAAAAATTCCCATTTTTTTTCATAGAACCCAATTCGCCAGGTCCCGTTTTCGCTCATTTTAAATTGAATATGGGGGGATAAAGCGGGCACGCGCCCGATACTTTATCCCAGGAAAAGCTCCGATGTGGAGCGAAAAGTCCAGCATGGACTTTTCGCTCCCTAATTGAATACGTATATGTAACTAAACGAATACGAATATGTAACTAAAAATGCCCAGAGTTGTATAGTCCATGTTGTTTCTGTTCTGTATGTGACTTAGTATATGCAGCTCAAATGGCTAAGTGTCTTCTCGCAGGTAAATGTTAACTGACCTTTCCAGTTCTACTTGAAAGGTTTGACAGATTGAAGGTTTAAGATCGATGTGTATCTTTACTTGGGGTAAAAAATTAAAGGAATCTGTGCTGTAGGTCAACAGTAAAATCCATTTTAAGAGAAAGAACAAATAGACAGAAGTAGAAGTCTGCACTCATGAAAGCGGCAATGTTTCTGCTTACGTATGTCAGTACATTAAATAGAGGCCAAACTATGTGAAGTACCAGGGCATACAGGATGAGGTGCCATGTGTTAAATAAATATATTGTATCAGTACAATCCAATATACTAAATAGCTATTTTATCAGTCAAGTAAGCTACCAGTATATTCTGGTCTGTGGGAGGAAAACACCGAGAGTATTCAAACACAGAGAGGGCTCTGGTAAGAATGAAAAGCACTGCCCAATGATGTGAGGTAGCAATGCTAACCACTCTGCCATCATGCTATTCAAAGTGCACATTGAAGTTTTCAAGATATACAGGAACTTGACAGGCCTTGTAACTGATCTACTTCTACCTTGTAACTGCTCTACTCCTTGCTGAATTATAAATCCTGCGCTCCCAGACCTATTGTTAGCAGCTGTCTAATAATGTGGTCAAAAAATGACCCAATGAAAACCGTATAATGTATAGTAGACGCGCTAATGGTGTAACTGAGCAAATGATCTTAATGGGTTAATCGCAGTCCCAGCAAAGGTGAATGACAAACAAACACTCAATACATATGATTCAAGACAAAATGTAAATAGCGCTTTCTGTGATAATTATTTTAAATAGCGCTTTCTGTGATAATTATTTTATATGTTGGATCACAGAAAGCGCTATTTACATTTTGTCTTGAATCATATGTATTGAGTGTTTGTTTGTCATTCACCTTTGCTGGGACCGCGATTAACCCATTAAGATCATTTGCTCAGTTACACCATTAGCGCGTCTACTATACATTATGCTCTACTCCTTGCATTAGTAGTTCCAGTGGCTAGTGGTTCCAGGAACACATGCATGTACAACGGTATACGTTTGGGAAACCGGCTATTGCAATGCCGACAGCCGGCTTCCCAACTACTTAATCCCGGCGATGGTTAAATGACAGGTGTCTAAATCTAGATGCCTGGAGACCGGCGACCGGCATCCCGATCGAAGAGATGCCGGGCGCTGACAGCTGCGGGGGGGGGGGGAGGGTAACAGGTTAGGGGCTCCCGGGGGGACAGGGTTAGGCACCCCCCCGGGAGATAGGGTTAGGCTAGGGGGAGGGAGGGTTAGGGTTGCGGCCAGCAGTGAATCACACTGAATGCATGTACAACACATGTTGGAAAACATATGCCTGCTCTTAATGGATAAACCTTTTCAAACTTTTCTGAATATTTAACATTTACTTATTTGCAGTCTGCATACAGTATGTCCCTACCTATTAAATTAGCTTCTAAGCTTTTCTGGGCAAGGACCTCATTCCTACTGTATCTAAAATATTGGAATATGTTCATGCGGAAAAAAAATGCAGTAGCCTATTATATTCTATATTCTCTCTCTGAGGTGTAGCTAGGTTCCATGGTGCCAAAAGCAAAGGTATGTTTCGGCACCCACTCCCTTGAACTGAATTGGGGGCCCCAAAAAATTATGCGCACTTCACTCAATGACTGCATTATATATCAGTACCCTCCCCTCACTGATTGCACCATATCCCCCCATACCCTCTAATACACATTATTATACCCCTACCTCACTGACTGACTGCATTATATATCAGGTGCCATCTGCCCCTGCCAGCACAATTTAAGCCCTGGCGGGGTGAAAAGCTAACTGTAGCCCTATGCTGCATACACATGCTGGGCCGGGACTTTGGCATAAATGGCTGTGACCTCATCACCGAAGGGGAGGACTGGGAATGAGAGCCATGCCCGCGCCTCCCCTCCTGGACGTTCTGACTCAGTGCTGCAGACTCCTGTTAGAGCAGCAGCCTGCCCGGGGCTTCCGAGGTCCCCGCCCTCAATTCACAGGCCTCGCTCCCTCCTGTATCCCCACACTTTCCCCATGGGGGAAGCAAGATTATGGGAATTTAGGAGCCTAGGGTCCCCCTCTCACATGCTTGTCCCTCGTCTCTGGCCCCTCCGGATAAGCCCTGTGTTCTTATATTTGCCTCTACAACTGCCAGCTCTCCTCTCCTGCTCCCAGTGGCCGGGCATAGTGTGCATGCACTACACAGAAGATTGCAATGTGAGACAGCACTGTCTGCCATTTACAGAGCTGCCCTAGCCCTTCCTCCTATACAGTGTTTCCCATCATTCCCTTTAGCATTCCTGCCTCTGCCCCCTCCCCATATCTGTGCCTCTGCGCCTCCCAATATTTGTGCCTCTGCGCCTCCCAATATTTGTTCCTTGCTCAGACTACCCAACTCACTTATTCTGACCACTCCCTATCTATACATTTGCCCTTTCCCCATATTTGTGCCTCTGCCCTTCCGTATCTGTGCCTCTGTCCCCCCTTTATATCTGTGCCTCTGCCCCCTTCCTATCTATGCCCTCGTCCCTTCTTTCCCCATGTGCCTCTTCGCATTTGTGATTCTGCCCCTTCACCCAATGGCCGCCGGCTGCCGCTCAGAAGAGACATGACGGAGGCCCAACCACGTTCAACGCAACATGATTGAACCTAAGGATGCCAGGTAAGGACAATTTTCAGTTATTAAGCTGTGTATATGCGTGATATTTATTTGTTTGTGCATACAGGTATGTGTATATGCGTATGTGATGGGTGTGTGTGTCTCTGTGATGTGTATGTGTGGTGTGTTGTGGTGTATGATCGTGTGTATGTGTGATGTGGTGTCTGTATGATGTGGTGTTTGTATTTGTAGGTCTAGTGTGCATGATATGTGTCTGTGATGTGTGGTATAGGGATACGGTCAGAATTCTGGCACATGGGATGCCAGCGCTTAGAATACCGGCGCCGGATCCCGACACCTGTAAGAATCACAGCGCTGGCTTCCCGACCGCTGGCATCCCAAAGGTAAGTACCGAGGTTAGAGGGAGGGTTAGGGTTAGGGACTAGGGGGGTTAAACACTAAGGGGAAAGGGTTAGGTTTAGTGTGTGGGGAGGGGGAGGTTAGGTTTAGCCTCTAGGGGGGGAGGTTAGGTTTAGGCACCAGGGAGGCAGGGTTAGAGTTACGGTAGAGAGAGGGGGAAGGTTGAGTCACTGCTCATGGGTTGGTGCTGTGTGCTTGCCCCCCAGGCTAAAATTCACCAGACAGCACCTGGTCCTCCCCTCACTGATTGCACCATTTCCCCCATTCCCTCTAATACACATTATATCACACCTGCCTTACTCACTGACTGCATTATATATCAATGTCCTCACTGATTGTACCATATCCCCCCTCATTCCCTTTAATTCACATTAATACACCCCTGCCTTACTGACTGACTGCATTATATGTCAGTGTCCTACCCTTACTGATTGCACCCCCATATCCCCCATCCCCTCTAATACACTGATTGCATATCCCCCATCCCCTCTAATACACCAATGCCTCACTGACTGACTGCATTATATGTCATTGTCCTACCCTTACTGATTTCACCATATCCCCCATCCCCTGGAGTGTTTTAAGAGAGGAGGGGACCCATGTGCACTCCTTGTGCGGGGCCCCCTCCTCTCTCCCTGGTGGCCGGCAGCAGCAGACTGACGCAGCTGGCCAGCCACCGGAGCATTAGTAGACTCCGGGCACTAGAGTGTGCCTCGAGTCTACTGCGCATGCGCAGAACGCTGGTAAAATGGCCGCGGTGGCCATTTTCCGGCGTTCTGTGCATGCGCAGTAGACTCCGGGCACATTCTAGTGCCCGGAGTCTACTGCGCATGCGCAGAACACGGGAAAATGGACGCGGCGGCCATTTTTCTGGTGTTCTGAGCAGCAGTGACACCCGACACGGGACCTCGGACAGGTATGTTTAAAAACAATATGGGTGCAGTGTGTGCAGTGCGGGGCCTCCCTGGACCCGGGGGCCCGTGTGCCCCACACACACACACCCATTATAGATACGCCACTGCCCATCCCCTCTAATACACATTATTACACCCCTGCCTCACTGACTAACTGCATTATAAATCTGTGTCCTACCCTTGTTGATTGCAACATACCCCCCATCCCCTCTAATAGACATTAATACATCCCAGCCTCACTCACTGACTGCATTCTAAATCAGTGTTCTCCCCTCAGTGATTGCACCATATCCCCCGATCCCCTCTAATACACATTATTACACCCCTGACCACTGACTGACTGCATTATATATCAGTGTCCTCCCCTCAGTAATTGAACCATATCCCCATCCCCTCTAATACATATTATTAGGGAAGCAGTCAGGAAGCCGATGGACGGAATTCCGGCCGTCGGCTTCCCGACTGTCTAATCCCGGCAAGGGGTTAACTGACAGGCGTCGATATATATATATATATATATACAGTACTGTGCAAAAGTTTTAGGCAGGTGTGGAAAAAATGCTGCAAAGTAAGAATCCTTTCAAAAATAGAAGTGTTAATAGTTTATTTTATCAATTTACAAAATGCAAAGTGAATGAAGAGATATCTAAATCAAATCAATATTTGGTGTGACCACCCTTTGCCTTCAAAACAGCATAAATTCTTCTAGTAACTCTTGCACAAAGTCAAGGATTTTGTAGGATTATAGTCAGGTGTATGATTAGCCAACCATACAAAACAGGTGATAATAAACATAAGTTTCATATGTATGTAGGTTGAAACACAGCCATTAACTGAAAACAGAAACAGCTGTGTAGGAGGCTTAACACTGGATGAGGAATAACCCAACTCTGCTACAAAGGTGAGGTTGTGGAAGACAGTTTCATGTCACAAGTCATACACCATGGCAAGACTGAGCACAGCAACAAGACACAGGGTGCTTATACTGCATCAGCAAGATCTCTCCCAGGCAAAGATTTCAAAGCAGACTGTGGTTTCAAGATGTGTTTTTCAAGTTCTTTTGAAGAAGCACAAAGAAACGGGCAATATTGAAGACCGTAGACGCAGTGGTCGGCCAAGGAAATTGCATTAGATGAAAGCCACATCATGCTTACTTTCCTTCTAAATCGGAAGCTGTCCAGCTGTGCCATCAGCTCAGAACTGGCAGAAACCAGTGGGACCCAGGAACACACAACTACTGTTCGGAGAAGTCTGGCCAGAAGTGGTCTTCATGGGAGAATTGCGGCCAAAAAGCCATACCTTCTACGAAGAAACAAGGCCAAGCAACTCAACTATGCACAAAAACATAGGAACTAGGGTAGAGAAAATGGCAGCAGGTGCTCTAGACTGATGAGTCAAAATTTTAATTATTTGACTGTAACAGAAGGCAGTTTGTTCATCGAAGGGCTGGAGAGCAGTACTATAATGAGTGTCTGCAGGCAACAGTGAAGTATGGTGAAGTTGCAAGTTTGTGGCCGCAATTCAGCAAATGTCCAGACCTGCAGTCAGACAGGAAGGACCACATAACTCTGGGACTATTAGTGTGACTTTGTGGAAGTCAGGCCAGGAGACCAGAATCCAGACCTGCAAGCCATGCAGGGAGAACCACAAGAGAAACTTTGGGGTATATTTATCAAAGTTCAATTTTACATTCGATTTAATGTTCAATTTAGCTAACATCAAATCAAATGTACAAAACCCATCATTCAGGAAGTACCATCCTTAGAGGATGGTACAGTCTGTGGTTCAGGCTCCTCGTTTTTTTTTTTAAGAAGATGTTGGATGCCTACATGGAGAAAAGGACCGGTCCAGGTATTGTAGAT
This sequence comes from Taudactylus pleione, assembly GCA_031769625.1. Taxonomy (NCBI): domain Eukaryota; kingdom Metazoa; phylum Chordata; class Amphibia; order Anura; family Myobatrachidae; genus Taudactylus; species Taudactylus pleione. The sequence continues at coordinate 1,845,476 of JAUIMM010000185.1, forward strand.
GAGTATGTGTGAGTGTGTATGTGTGTAATAAACTTATACTGTCATGGTGTGTGTGTCTTGTCTTTATTTTAACATTTCTTTACAGGTGAACTAGAGTTACCAGCAGCCCTTAATTTCCCGCATGCTGGTACTTGTGGTTCTCCAAGTACCAGCATGCGGGTTGAGGCTTGCTAGGACCTGTAGTTCTACTGTTAAAGATAATGTTATCACTTCTATTTTTACAAACACTTTACACTATCAACCCGGCACCCACTGCCCAAGGGTGCTGGGGATAGCCCGGGCTATCAGTGCAGGTATAGGGTGCCCTGGATAGGGGGAAAATCCCTTTATTTGGAGGGTCCCCACCTTCCCAGGGATCCCCAGCATGGGCTGATTAGTGTTCAGGCATAATGCTTTGGCCGTTGGACCTGGTGAAAGGGTACCAGAAAGTAAAGGGGAATGTGAGAGAGAGCGAGATAGAGAGAGGAGTACTGTGTGACTGATGCAGAAAGAAGAGTGCTGTGCAGCCAGGTGTACTGAGCTTTCCTACCTTAGGTCTGGTCAACCATCTTTGGGGAATTGCGTGGTGCAGCTGCAGTTGTGGGATCGGGGGTGTTTGACCAGGACTTACACTGGTCGCCGTGCTGTGCTCTGCTCCCAGCTCTCACCTGCTCAGAGTCCGCTGTTGTGGGCCCTTGGGTGTGTGACCCAAATTCCTATGGCCGCCGTGCTGTGCTCCGCTCCCAGCTCTCACCTGCTACGAGTCTGGCCTGGGAGCATGTGTGGGAGGGGCGATGGGGTGCCTGGGTGATGCGATGCCTCGCTGTTGCTGTCCTGGGCAGTGGGCAGAACTTGGCAGTCCCAGGACACTGCTGCTGCCTCAAGGCAGTAGGCAGGTCACAGGACAGGGTGGTGGGCTAGCCGGTGTCTGCCTGGTCTGTATTTGGGTAAGGGCTGGAGAGGCAGAAACTATTTGAGGAGATGTCGCCGGCGGCATTTGACTGCTGCAACGCTGCACACAGCGCATCCTGCAGGACCTGCTCAGTTTTTAAAACTGCATCTCCATTTGCCTGTAACACGTAAAAATGCGCTATAGCGCGTATTTTGCAATCACTGTCCGATGTTCGATTATGAGTGGTATTTCAGTGAAATTCCGTTTTATGGGCCTGATTCAGAGCCGGATGCTCTGACAAGAGCGCTTGCTCTGAATCAGGGCCCTCCTACCTAAAATTGGAGCGGCCTCCTGACCGCTCGCATAGCTGTGGGTGACCACCCACAGCTTATGCGAGCGGCCAAAAAGATGGTCGCGATGGTCTAAACCATCGCGACCATCGGGCTTGCGGCGAGACCCTTGCGGTAGGGTCTCGCTGCTGCAAGCCCAGGAGTGCTTTTGGCTCAGAGCCAAAAGAACTCCCACTGACATCACAAGTGATGTCACTGGGGCCGGCCCCAGACAGTAGGCGTTCCCATGGGAACGCCTCTGTCTGGGCAGCAACACCCCCGACATGCCCACCAAAGGGGGCTTGGCCGTCGCTATGCGGGTCCCGCGCATGTGCACGATGGAGCTCCCTCCATTGGGTGCATGTGCACTAGGGCACCATCGACCCGCTTGCGAGCGCTCAGCGCTCGTGAGCGGGTCTGAATCAGGCCCTATGTTCGATTTGACATTCGATTTTGCCTTTTCCAAAATAAAAATCGAACATTAGTAAATATACCCCTTTGTGTGAAGGTCAGGGGGCCGTATTTATACCTGTAAGAGACAGGGCTGGGAGTAGATATTTGCAGTCTAGCTGCCCATTATAGTCTGGGTTCAGGCAGTGATTTAGTGCCCTGCTAGGTTGTTTATTATTTTGTTCCTGAAATGCTGACAGTAAAGTACCATTTATTTTCATCTAAACCTAAAGAGATGTGTGTAGATCTTTATTATGCTTTATTATGAATTAATTACACCATATATATTATAATATCTCTATTTGATGCTCTAAAAGTTTCTATAGTGATGCACCACTAGCACCAGGTTCAATTGTGTTCGGTATGTTTCGGTAGCCGATCTTCCCGTATCTGAGATAGGACACACCATGATAGAGAGGCAAGCCTAGAGAATCCCCTGGTGCAGACACAGTGACCACTCAGGCGAAAGGTACAATGCTATTTTATTATGGTCAATAAATATACACAGTAATATAAAATGTAAACCATGGACAGAATACAAACTTACGGCTTCCAATTCCAATGTAATTACTTAGAACCTCCCTGTCCTCTACTGGTGACCCCAGCTGGCAAGTAATGGTCAACAAGAGGAAACTCAGTGAAGCGAAGAATCCAGAGGAACACAAACTATGTTTGACCTAGCAGTTCACCAGCAGAATGCAGCAAGTAAACACAGTCTTTGTTAATACTTGAGCCTATGCTGGGAAAAATAGAAAAAAAACCACATAGGCTATGCTGGAAGCAGAAGTTCACCGGCAACTTGTAGCAATTATAACAATTAAACACAGTCCTTGCTAATACTTGAGAGCCTATGCTGGGAAAAATAGATAAACACATAGGCTATGCTGGCAGCAGTAGTTCACTGGCAACTTGGATAAAAACATCTTGATGCATATACAGTACCACAAACTATTACCACAGAAATTGCCAGCCGGGGTTACATAGGGCTAAAGAAGCATTACATTCATATACATTGCACCACAGAAATTAACAAGGTAAATGCTTCACAGTAAAATACACAGCACTTTGAGAAAATTTAGCATATGGATTAATCACTGGCGAGGATGAATATACATTACAGTAGAATAAACTGACCCTGCAGTAAATACCGGCAACCAAGCAATGCATAAAAGTAATTTGCATTTCCCCTACTACAAGCGAATACATATACATTTCATGGCAAGGGAAAAAAACAGCATTTACATCAAAATCACTTGCATCAGACATGAGCTGACACAATAGCCAATTCACGTTCCCTCCCAGCATGAGCTGGGGGTTCACAAGAGAAGTGTAATACACCAAATGAGCAGGGAATAGGAGACAGAGGAAAGGGGGTATCCTATTACTTACTTCACCCCCTGTTTCACATCACACACCCAAGAGGCTAAACATATACTTTTACACTGACCCCCTGTGTGGGCCTAAGAGTAAGGGACTAAGGGCCTGATTCAGACTGGGGAATAGAGTGAGCTATCTCTCAACTGTGAATCTGAACAAACCATATTGCAATGCAAGGGGTGTAAATACATAATTTTTTTTACATGTAGGGTAAATACTGGCTGCTTTTGCATGTAGCACACAAATACTGCACAGCTTTATTATTACTCTACAATTTAGATGTCAGTTTGGAAACACTCCTCCCAAATCTAAATCTCTCTGCACATTTTAAATCTGCCCCACCTGCAGTGCAGCATGGTTTCACCAATCATAATCAGGTAAGAGAGATATCTCTCTCTATTCCCAAGTCTGAATCAGGCCCTAGGTACAACTGCACGGCGGCAGCCACTTAGGAGCAGACAAGGGACACACTTAAAAAGGCTGGGGATACACTAGAAGGCACTATGGAGAGAGGACAAGGGGTAGTCACAGTCTCACCACAGGCAGGGGCTCTTCTGCCCAAATTCCGACTCCTGGTCTCTGGAAATGAGTAGCCCGGGCACCGGATCAGGCTGCACTGTAAACACTGGAGCTCCTCCTCTGCACTCCAGTGGCCAGCAAGCAGAGGTGGGGCAGCTCCACAACTCCAGAGATACAGCAAGCAGAGGAGGGAAGTTTCCCCCTTTACCCTATGGCAGCGTAAAGTTGCTCTAGCAGGGATCCTCACTCCAGCATCCGGCAGGCTTCAGCCTTCTAGGCTTTTCCTCATTAGCACCAGTGGCGGTCTCCTTTCGATTATGGGTTTCTTGTCGGGGGAGAACAGGGGCTGTTCTGAGTGTGGCCCGTGGCTGGCCGAACATCCTCTCCGGTCCCTCGTGGGGTTTTCCTCTTCACCAGAATCCCTCTGGTCGCAGCAGCAGCGGGCAGTCTTCTCCAGGCAGCACTCAGTCACAACCGGCAGCAATGGGGCAGCTCTCAGTTCCAGGGATCTTCGTGGCTCACTGTTTTTTCCAGCAGCAGCGACCTCTGCAGATCCCGGCAACACTTGTTCTGGGAGCCACGGGCTTCTTCCAGGCTTCTCCCTATGGCGGTACAGCAGCTAGGAGGCAGGTAAGCAGTCAGTCTTCGGCGCTAGGGCTTTCAGTAATTTTCACCCGGCGATTCCTGTGGGGCAGCCCAGGTTCTCTGCTCCAGCCTGGCAGACCTTCGACAATGCAGATTTAAGACAGCAGTGGCTAGTGATTTATGAAGGTGCTGCTCCAAACAGTCCCGGCAGTCAGGGTAGTCTGGTTCCCGGCAGGGGCTTGGTATGGCAATTCAATAGGGTACTCCTCTTCTGATAAATAGTACAGTATTTATAATCCACGGTAAGGCACTTGGAGGGGCTTGGTATAACACTCCAATGGGGTACTCTCTGCTACAGAGTACAACAATTATAATCCAGGGCACCCAGGGGGCAAACACCCTTTTCCCAGACTCCACAAATCCAAGGGTACTCCATAGAAAGATCCTCACAGACTCCACCCTCCCAAATAGGGGTGCTATGTTTATGAACTAACCCTATCTCTCCTCGCTGCTTGTCCAACTCCCTTGAATGGACAGAGAAGCCCCAGCAGCAGACTGCCTACAAGGTTCTCTGCCTGCACACCCAGGATACCAATGAGTGGGGCAGAATTTTCCCTCAAAAATGGGTTACTGACCAAGGGGCATTTTCTTCCCCCCTATTTGCACATGCTCAGTAGGGACCAGGGAAAGCAGGGTCAGTAAGAGTTCACAATACTTGCCTAAGGGGCCAATGGTGCTGTATAATCTTATGAAAAAAAACTGACAGGTGTTGCAGGACACCTAAGTGCCTCCCTGATTTACTAAGGGGTAACTCCATAACTATGGGGTTACCATAATATATATGTAACTGGACCCAACCCAACTTTGCAATTTGAGTCGGATCCAAGACCGGCTCGGGTATTTCTGCCTGACTCGGATCCGAAAATGAGGCAAATGTCATCCTCCTGCTGTTGGATTCTCAAGGGTTTTGGATTCTATAAAGGTCCTGGTGATCGGTGCCATTTTCCCTCCTTCTGTAGAGAGTGTACAGAACAGACATGCTTTGTCTGTGCTGCTGTTGTTCAAGGGTGCAGTGTTTTCAGGCTGGGGGTCTGTGCTCTTGTTGTTCAAGGGTGCAGTGTAGTTGGGCTGGGGGGTCTTATGCTGCTGTTGTTCAAGGGTGCAGTGTTGTCGGGCTGGGGATGCAGTATATAAAGGGGGGCTGCAGTACATAAAGGGGTGCTGCTGTATTCAGGCGTGACGACAGTTGCGCCAGGCCCGGGTGAAGGGGGCATGGCCTAATTGCGGGATGCATGGCCCACGCCCCCTTTGGAGAAATTTTTTTTTTGCTGGGGAGGGGGACGCTGTGAGCCCCTCAGCATGGCGCATAGCCAGTGGGGGGCACAATCAGGCATAGGAGACTGCTGTGGCTGCTGCTTAGTGAGTAGTCTCCCAGTGCAGCCCAGCACACAGCAGCGTGTGCTGGGCTGCTGTGATGTAAGAGGAAGGGGGCGGCGCTGGACCCGGCCCATGCCGGGCCCCTACAGCAAGCCCGGGCCCGGGTAATTAATTCCCGCCCCCCCCTCTCGGTGCACCTGGCTGTGTTGTCCATAAAGTGGTTGGGGCTGCAGTACATAAAGGGGGGCTGCGGTACATAAAGGGGTACTGCTGTGTTGTCCTGTCCATCAAGGGGCTACGGCTGCAGTACATAAAGGGGTGCTGTGTCATCCAGGGGTACTCTGTCAATACAGGCGTGCTCTTCCCCAGATTTAAAAAAATAAAATTATCATTCCACAAAAAAAAAAGATCCGTTTTGATTTTTTTTTGTATGTGTACTACTGTAGCTACGCTATTATTAATCGGTGACACCTGCGGCCAGACCGCAGTTTATCATCCACGTATTTGTGACTCTACAGGTGGTCTGTCAGCACTCCGAAGGGGTGCTGTGTTGTTCATGGAGGGGCTTTGCTTCGTCCAGGGGTGCTTTTCCCCAGTGTAAAAAAAATAAAAGTGAAATAAAATTATCATTCCTCAAAAAATAAATGATTGATTTTTTTTGTGTGTAGGTTAGCCACTTATCTGCGCTATTATTGTTTGGTGACACTGCCGGCTATTGTTCACCCATGCTCTCCCCTCCTCCCTCATAAATTTGCTTTGGGATCAAAAACTTAAATTAAATTTACTACCATATCAACCCTTTCTGTCCCTGCCTTCAATTACATACATACTCCATCTTCCTCAGACCTCTTAATTAATTAAAACATGTTTCCTTATGTGCCATGTTGGAAGATGAACTGCCACGTGTTTGTACTGCCCACTGCTGCCGCTTAGCTTAGTCAGCCAGCTAGCTCGGTGCAAATTTTGTGCTTAAACCGGATGAAAACAATATTGTGAGCTCTGAGGTGGTCAAAATTGACTGGAAATTAGAGATGTGCGGCTTGGTCTTCCAGAAATCCGAATCCACCCGAATTTCATGAATCCGAGTAAATCCGAGTCACGGTTCTAATCTCCTGAGGAGATCTGGGTAAATCCTGGTAGCAGTTCTGATCTTTTTGCGGTTCGGAATTCAGATTTTAAACCCGAATTTTGGGTTTTGGATTGCATAAATTACATGATTTTAGCTGGTTTTAAAACTTATTGATTTTTTATTTAAAAATATCCAGATCCAAAACCAAAGCACTTGAGGGTGGTTTGCAAAACCAAATCCAGATCCAAAACTTTGAAGGAGATACAGATCCAAAACCAAAACCAAAACACAGGGGTCAGCAAACATCCCTACTGGAAATGAGTGGAAATTAATGTTATTGAGGTTAATATTGTAGGATCAAAAAAAAGAACAAATTATGTGATTTTAGCAGTTTTTATAAATTAAAAAAAAAAAAAAATACAGATCCAAAACCAAAACCAAAACATGCAAGGGCGTTTTTGGCAAAACCAAATCCAGATCCAAGACACGAGTGGTGATGATGTTTTTTCTATGAAAGATTAAAAAAACTTTTGAAACATTTTTTGAAAAGAGTGCCCTTTTGTTCTTGACTTATTTTGATGGCAACATTGTGACTTTTGCTGGCTATACACTAGCGCGATTTCGGGCAGATTGCACGATTTTAGATGCCTCATACGACTCATTGTGTGGAAATCGTGTAGTATTTAAGTAGGAATATGGGAGCTCATTCAGACCCGCTTGCTAGTTGCGGCTGCTCGCTCCCAGCATATTTAAACTTTGCAAAGTGAGGTCAAGGCAACCACTTGCTCGGTATAAGAACGCCCACTATGTCTTGGCGAGCGATCACTTTGTGTTTATAGATGCCAAGCAACCTGGCTTTAGCCACCCACTAGCGTACGTCATCTCCAGGAAGTATATACAACCATCGGTACATCGAGTTCTATCGGATCTGACCGCAGTGCTTGCAGTTGACTTTACACTACCACAACCACTGCGAGCACTTCAGTGCATAATTCAACCAGGTGACGTGTGCTATGACGCTGCCTGTTAATTATGTATGCCCCAGAAATGGCGTGAAAACACTCTAGCATGCCTGTGTCCGCAACTACATTCCCCTGTTGGCACCCACAAATGGCCTCTCCTGTCACTCATTCCACTGGGCTGTCTTTCCAGGGTGAGTGAGAAAAATCAGATTGCTCGTACTGCACGCATGCGCACATTAGCGAACATCGTCTGCAACGAGCGACCGCTTGCTAGCGAGCAGGTCTGAATGAGCTCCATGATCCGATGCATGCTCCCGCTGTACTTCTATCGTATCTTATGATCAGACATGCAGCCCATATTATCCGTTGTAATCATATGCAGATCATGCCGTGTATTTGCACATACGATGCATCATGTATCCGACCGTCCGAGCGGCGTCATTTAAGTCTATTATGATCGCATGTTTTTTGTGAGGCACACGATCGAGGGCAGAGTGATCGTACGTCAGATCGTATGTACAATGTGTGTCAGAAAAGCACCATATCATATGGCCAGGACTGGCAGGAAGTTCAAGTGAAAACGTATGATGAATCGCATCTTATGCTGGTCGTACTAGTGTATGGCCAGCTTTTGCTTGCCTTTTGAGTGAGCACATTGAAGGTTGTGTGAAAAAAGCACGAGTGCATTCACTTTTGCGCATGTGTATATCTACTATATAAAAGCGAAAATTTGTCCTTCTGTCTTTCTATACAAATCTTTACAACAAACAAGAATATCCACTGCACCAGTACTTATTTTATACATAAATCTGGTATAATAACCAGATAAGAAACCCCTGATTTCAACTCATATATATATATAATTTTAATGTAGCTCATAAATATTGTTGTACGGGGGTGCAGCCCTTAAGACAGCTAACTACAACGTTCAAAAAATGGAGAAGAGAAAAGGAGTTGTCTTGTTTGGGGCGCACAATACATAAGTGATATGAATATTAAAAAATAACTTTTATTATTTGCAAAATAAAATGAGAAAAAGACAGCGAAATATAAAAACTTCCTATATAAGTATAAACATGAATTGTAATAAACTAAATGTGGTTAAAACAAATCTTGTACTGTGTTTCTTTCCCTGTGATCATAAGTCAGTGTAGGCTGTTAATCATAGATCTAATCAAGAGACGTATCCACCTGTAGATGTAGCTAAAGAAATCAAGATATTACGTTACTCATGATAGTAACAGAATGTAGCTATCTATAGTGTGTCAGATTCTAATGTGGCTTGTTTAAGACTCACGCTAGATTAATTCATGACAGCGCAATGCTCCATACAGTTACAATAAATATATAATATATCAATGGTGAGCACAATGCTGACATTAAAGTCTATGAGCGTGCCACTTGTATAGTTCGTCAGTGTATAACAATTTATTCCTTCTCAGTTATAAGTAGAGATAAGGGCCAGCTATAGTTTGCTAGATCCGTCACCTGCTTATAATGAATGTAGAAGCGGATAGATAGTGTGCAATTAGCAAGTCTGTTCCGTTTTACTACGTATGCCTTTTAGTAATATGCATACTGTAAGTATTACAATGCATGGTGATCACTTCACTGTGTACGCCGTCACTCTTGTGTATATACGGGAGATGAATACCCCAATGACGCTGATTCTGGATCCGTGTTACGGATAATACAGATATCCACTATGCATATAGAGTTCAGCGGGTGATGTCCACTATTGCCGTAAACACTGAAGCATCAGCATGACAAACTAGCATGACACATTAACACATGGATACAGTTGTATAGCACATTGGGAGAGAAACCACAGCGAGAGGAACGCCGATGCGCGTTTCGCTGGGTGAATGCTTTTTCAAGGCTTAACCCGATTGCCTCAGTCTGTGCCTCTTTATTTCATTCCTCCACCTATCATGTCGCTCAACGCCGATCATGTGGTCTGGAGGATAGATTTATTACCTGAGCCGTTCATGTATTACCCGGCATTAATTTGAATACTCAATTAATCTATTCAGCCAATCTAATAGTCCATTAATCATAACATATAAAGATAATATCTTCAATAGCAAAAGAAGTATCTGTCAATAATAATTCATAATAAATATATAAATAATATTAACGTAGATGAGTAGGTGGTAGTCAATATTAATTGATTATATACTATTGATATTAATTTAATAGATACAAAAATATAAAAATAAAAAATAAAAAATATAATTTGAAATAAAACAAAGTGAAGAATAAATGTAAATATAAAGAAATAGGTGAATTGTGTTGAACTGAGAGTTGATACCAATCTTAAATAGGTAAATATTATAATATTAATAAAGTTGAAGTGCATGTAGGTGAGAAAAATTAAATAATTAAGTATAAGTGTAAGATAATCGACATATAGAGTGAGTGTGAAGTGAGAAAAGAGAATAGTGTGTGCTAAAAATATGAAAAAGTGAAAATCAAACAAAAAACAACTAATGAACAAATAAACTAAAAAGTAATAAATGAAATATCTACAATGATATTGATATATATACAAAAAGATCATGTTAAGATCAATCATGTTAATATATAAATAGACCATATTTAATAAATCATAACGAGCTATCCCCTATATACCCCTAAATTAAATAGATCAATGAATACATATGGTGACATCAAACATATATTACTAAATAATTTATATACTAATGTGAACAAGTGATGTTATTCTATAACTATATTATATATATTACTAAATAGTTATATTAATTGTGAATATTGATAACTCATAACAACAAACATATAATAAGATTCAAATAATTAAAGGTATTAAACCACTCACTCACTCATGAGTTTCACTTTTTCATATTTTTAGCACACACTATTCTCTTTTCTCACTTCACACTCACTCTATATGTCGATTATCTTACACTTATACTTAGTTATTTAATTTTTCTCACCTACATGCACTTCAACTTTATTAATATTATAATATTTACCTATTTAAGATTGGTATCAACTCTCAGTTCAACACAATTCACCTATTTCTTTATATTTACATTTATTCTTCACTTTGTTTTATTTCAAATTATATTTTTTATTTTTATATTTTTGTATCTATTAAATTAATATCAATAGTATATAATCAATTAATATTGACTACCACCTACTCATCTACGTTAATATTATTTATATATTTATTATGAATTATTATTGACAGATACTTCTTTTGCTATTGAAGATATTATCTTTATATGTTATGATTAATGGACTATTAGATTGGCTGAATAGATTAATTGAGTATTCAAATTAATGCCGGGTAATACACGAACGGCTCAGGTAATAAATCTATCCTCCAGACCACATGATCGGCGTTGAGCGACATGATAGGTGGAGGAATGAAATAAAGAGGCACAGACTGAGGCAATCGGGTTAAGCCTTGAAAAAGCATTCACCCAGTGAAGCGCGCGTCGGCGTTCCTCTCACTGTGGTTTCTCTCCCAATGTGCTATACAACTGTATCCATGTGTTAATGTGTCATGTTAGTTTGTCATGCTGATGCTTCAGTGTTTACGGCAATAGCGGACATCACCCGCTGAACTATATATGCATAGTGGATATCTGTATTATCCGTAACACGGATCCAGAATCAGCGTCATTGGGGTATTCATCTCCCGTATATACACAAGAGTGACGGCGTACACAGTGAACTGATCACCATGCATTGTAATAATTACAGTATGCATATTACTAAAAGGCATACGTAGTAAAACGGAACAGACTTGCTAATTGCACACTATCTATCCGCTTCTATATTCATTAGAAGCAGGTGACGGATCTAGCAAACTATAGCTGGCCCTTATCTCTACTTATAACTGAGAAGGAATATATTGTTATACACTGATGAACTATACAAGTGGCACGCTCATAGACTTTAATGTCAGCATTGTGCTCACCATTGATATATTATATATTTATTGTAACTGTATGGCGCATTGCGCTGTCATGAATTAATCTAGCGTGAGTCTTAAACAAGCCACATTAGAAACTGACACACTATATATAGCTACATTCTGTTACTATCATGAGTAACATAATATCTTGATTTCTTTAGCTACATCTACAGGTGGATACTTCTCTTGATTAGATCTATGATTAACAGCCTAGACTGACTTATGATCACAGGGAAAGAAACACAGTACGAGATTTGTTTTAACCACATTTAGTTTATTACAATTTATGTTTATACGTATATAGGAAGTTTTTATATTTCGCTGTCTTTTTCTTATTTTATTTTGCAAATAATAAAAGTTATTTTTTAATATTCATATCACTTATGTATTGTGCGCCCCAAACAAGACAACTCCTTTTCTCCTCTCCATTTTTTGAACGTTTCTATACAAATCCACAGTTTACAAGCCACGATCGTGAAATTTTACATATGAGCGTATTAAAACACGGCGTAGGCAACTAAAAAAATTTGAAATCGAGATGAATTACTGTTAAGTTTTAATTAATGAAAATCCACAATTTTTGCATAGCATTCGCCCTCTACAGGTCAGGTACGGAATTACAAAAGGATTTAGCTTATCTGCTATTTTATCTTTTCTATCTTCTCTACTAAATCGAAATGAATTACTAGAGATGAGCGGGTTCGGATCTCAGAGATCCGAACCTACCCGAATTTTGGGGATCCGGGGAGATCCAAGCAAAGTTCAGATCTCCCTGCCTGTCCCGGATCCCTCACCCGAGGCAAAACCTTGCGACCCCACTGTCAGGTCACAAGGTTTTGTATTGAGCGGGCTTAACGCTGATTGGCTGAGAGAGCCATCTGTCATGGCTCTCAGCCAATCAGCGTTAAGCCCATTGAAAATGCACACAGAAGAAAAAGAACTTAGCGCCCACCATCACCCGCCACCTGACACCACCGGCACCCCCCACTGCCGACACTGCTGGCACCCCCACTAGCAGCATCCAATGTTTGTAGAAAAGGCATCAGCATATCTAGTATGTGGCTTCTACATCTACCAAAAATGGAGGGCAACAGGCTGCAGGTTAAGCTGGCACTTCTAGTTCTCCAGCTGTAACAGCTAACAGTCTATGCAGAGTAAGTGGCCCAAGCACAATATTGCACATGCAGGTTAAGCTGGTACTTGTAGTTCTCCAGTTGTAACGGCTAACAGTTTATGCAGAGTAAATGGCCCAAGCACAATGCACATGCAGGTTAGGCTGGTACTTGTAGTTCTCTGGCTGTAATGGCTAACAGTCTATGCAGAGTAAGTGGCCCAAGCACAATATTGCACATGCAGGTTAAGCTGGCACTTGTAGTTCTCCAGCTGTAATGGCTAACAGTTTATGCAGAGTAAATGGCCCAAGCACAATATTGCACATGCAGGTTAAGCTGGTACTTGTAGTTCTCTGGCTGTAATGGCTAACAGTCTATGCAGAGTAAATGGCCCAAGCACAATATTGCACATGCAGGTTAGGCTGGTACTTGTAGTTCCCCGGCTGTAACGGCTAACAGTCTATGCAGAATAAATGTCATAAGCTCAATAATGCACATGCAGGTTAGGATGGTACTTGTAGTTCTCCAGCTGTAACAGCTAACAGTTTATGCAGAGTAAATGGCCCAAGCACAACAATGCACATGCAGGTTAGGCTGGTACTTGTAGTTCTCCAGCTGTAACGGCTAACAGTCTATGCAGAGTAAGTGGCCCAAGCACAATATTGCACATGCAGGTTAGGCTGGTACTTGTAGTTCTCCAGCTGTAACAGCTAACAGTCTATGCAGAGTAAATGGCCCAAGCACAATATTGCACTTGCAGATTAGGCTGGTACTTGTAGTTCTCCAGCTGTAACACGTATACAGTCTATGCAGAGTAAATGGCCCAAGCACAATATTGCACATGCAAGTTAAGCTGGGACTTGTAGTTCCCCAGATATAATGGCTTACAGTCTAAACTCAATTCATTAGTTAAGAAAAGCTTGCCAACTGAGGTTACACAGGGTTAAGAGTTTATCAGCTACCAGAAAACAATACTAGCCAGGTAATGCAGTGATTAAGCAGGTATAGATTTAGCATTAAATCAGCTAATACATTTGAAAAATACAGTGAGCAATAAACAGCATAACAGAATACTATGACAGACGAAGGACCACGGCGGGTCACTACCAATCAATTAATTATCACCAATGGCCAACCGCAAACAGAGAAAAATAAATTTCAATGGCATGACATTTAGTTTCAGGATAAACATAGGACATATTGCACATCACCCACAGTTGCATCCGACATGAGCGGACGCAGTAACACAAGTCAGGTCCCCTCCCAGTATGAACTGTTGGTTCACAGGAAGAATAACAACACCCCCAAATCAGCCACAGATTTGTACAGAGGGAGATGAGGAGTCCTATTGCTTCTTCTACACCCAGTTATGCGGGAGACTATCCCCCGATCCCAGCTTTTACACAAAACCTAGTCTCCCAGCCTAATCATGGTTAGCCACAAGGTAAAGGATAATGCAATAGACCCAGGGGACCCAGAAAGGATAGGTGTACAGAGGGGCAGGGCCTTAATGGAGGGAAGATAGGAGCTGTGGAGGGAAAGAGTATAGGGAGGTTCTGGTATGATCTCACCCCTGGCAGTGGCTATTCAGCCTCCTCCGATATCCAGGGCAACTCTGGAATGCACAGCACCGCACAGGAGCTCCCAGCTGCAGACCTCCGGCAGGTGCCGTCCCGGGTCCATTCGCCAGGACCTTCTGCTCCCAGCAGCACTTTGCAGGAGTTGTCCCCTCAAGGCCAGTAGGCACCTGGGCTGCAGACAGTGGGATTTCACTCTGTGGAGCACAGAGGTGGCAATGCTGGGGACTGTACACAGCAGGTAAGGGAAGGCTTAACAGATGAAAGTAGGAGACAAACTTTGGACAGGCAGCCTTGCGGATTAATGTGAAGTTGGGTAATTGGAATCCAGGGCAAACATAGGGGATACCGCACCCCTATTTTTACAGATCCAAGGGCACTCCAGGGTAACACAGGGGGATACTCTCCCCTATTGTATGACCAGACTCTGAGCACTCCGCAGACAGAATCCTCCCAGACTTCTCACTGACAGCCCAGTCTAGCATCTATGAGTGGACAGGGGGACCCCAGCAACAGGCCGCCTACAGGGATCTCTGCCTGGACACCCAGGCTACCAATCAATGGGGCAGGATTTTCCCTCCAAAAATGGGTCGCTGACCAAGGGGCACTTTCTACCTCCCTGTTTGCACATGCTCAGTATGATCCGAGGGAGTAGGGTCAGCAAAGGTTCACTGTATTATCCTATGTGGTCAATGGTGTTGTATGATCTTATAATAAAAAAAACTGACAGGGGCTTGCAGGGTAACCATATACCCTAACTAGTTAAAAGGGTAACCCCATAACTATGGGGGTACCACATTCCTACAACGCAAAGTATTGTAAGGCTAGTGCACTACAGTTCTTATTGGAGCTCTTCATCTAGTGTGCAGGATAAATCAACAGAAGTTACCAAGACAGTTCGCAAACTCCAGGAGACATCACTTGTCTATCAGATTACATTAATTTAAACTGATGTACTGGAACAGTTATTTTGCTTCAATTAGACTGACCACCTGTAACGCAAGCACTTTATCTTTTTACTCACAATAAACTGCATACATGCAAAATATATATGTTAGTAGACGGGATTCGAATGAGAGACACATTCCAAAGCTAGACTGCGAAGTAATGTTTTGTTATTTCCTCTAATTTTACTCTGATAATTTATTGTGTCACGTGTTTTAGAGTATAATGTTTATTTCTTTGCCTTATTTACTGTTCTATGAAGATACTCCAAGCTGACACCTATGGTAAGATAATAGCAGTTCTTGTGAAAAAGTATTAGGTTTCAGTAAGTGAATTGGTGTCCTGGGTCCCATTGGAAGAGTTCGACTCCATTGGATGACCCTTCGGTTATCAGCCAGTTCCAGAGAATAAAATTTTACTTTTGGGTCTAGGGTGAATAATTGTTAAATGTTTCCTGGGTAACATTGCACAATGCTGTGAAATTATGTACCCGTTATATACTGTATTGCTCTCCTTTTTTTGAAAATTATCCTCTCAATAAATTAAAACTTTCTTTTGGGATCAAAAGTAAAGCTTTTCTATGCCTGTAAATTCCTCCTAACCTCACAGACCATCCAAGAAAGGAGCAAGGAACCTGTTCTATCCTGGTAAGAACAGACAGTACTACAGCACACTTGAAATACCTGTTGGGGTATCACACTATAGTGACCTGCCCAGGGGCGGATTGGCCGTTATATTCAGTGGGATAAATCCCGGTGGGCCGATTGGTCAGTGGGGCCGCTTGTGATCTGTGGCCCTGCCCCCTGAAACACGTCACAGGCTGTCCCTGTGTTTGCATGACAGGCAGCCCGTCGGCTGCCTGTCACAGCTAGTAAAGCGGCCAGCCAGCCTCTCTCATGTGAGGCTTTCCTTTTAGTCCCCACCCACCCAGGGAAGGTGCTGCTGCTGCTGCTTCATCACAGACAGCAAGCACCACAGAGGAGGAGCTGGTCCATGGCCGGCGTCGGTAAGTGAGTCACGGAGGAGGAGGGGAGGGCAACCATGCCAGCCCCGATTGTCTCCTCTCCACTCTGTCCCCTCCACAGGTTGTGAAGTTAAACTGTAACTTCACAGCCTGGGGAGGGGACAGAGTGAAGAGGAAACAATCGGGGCTGGATGCCTGGGAGCCTCAGGGACCTGGTTAGTACAATTAGAGGGGAAGCCACTAGCCAGGAGAGGAGACTGTCTGGGCTGGGGGGGAGGGGAGGCCTTTTACCTAGTTCCAGCCCCGGCAGACTGTCTCAGCACATTGTTGGACAGCTGCCAGGATCTGTTCTGTCTCACAGCCAGCTCTTCTCTCCACTGCTCTGTGCTGTGTGTGACCAGAGAGAGGAGCCCAGAAAGGTGAGTGCCAATGGTAAGGAAAGGGGGGAGGAGGTATTGTGTATGTCATGAAGGCTGTGTGCTTTATGAATGCATATTAAATAAGTCTGTGTGTCGTGTGTCTGGTGTCTGTGTCAGTAAGTGTTGTGAGTACTGTCTGTGTCAGTAAGTGGTGTCTGTGTCAATAAGTGGTGTAAGTGCTGTCTGTGTCTGTAAGTGCTGTCTGTGTCTGTAAGTGGTGTCTGTGTCAGTAAGTGGTGTCTGTGTCAGTAAGTGGTGTCTGTGTCAGTAAGTGGTGTCTGTGTCAGTAAGTGGTGTCTGTGTCAGTAAGTGCTGTCTGTGTCAGTAAGTGCTGTCTGTGTCAGTAAGTACTGTCTGTCAGTAAGTGGTGTCTGTGTCAATAAGGGGTAGATGTCAGTAATTGTGTCTGTGTCAGTAAGTGTCTTTATCTGTGTCAGAAAGTGGTATCTGTCAGTAAGGGCACTGTGTGTGTGTGGCTATATGTGTCGTGTGTGCGTGTGCGGCTATATGTGTCGTGTGTGTGTGTGCGGCTATATGTGTCGTGTGTGTGTGTGCGGCTATATGTGTCGTGTGTGTGTGTGGCTATGGGTGTCATGTGTGTGTGCGGCTATGGGTGTCGTGTGTGTGTGCGGCTATGGGTGTCATCTGTGTGTGTGTGGCTATGGGTGTCATCTGTGTTTGTGTGCGGCTATGGGTGTCACCTGTGTTTGTGTGCGGCTATGGGTGTCATCTGTGTTTGTGTGCGGCTATGGGTGTCATGTCATCTGTGTTTGTGTGCGGCTATGGGTGTCGTGTATGTGTGTGTGCAGCTATGGGTGTCGTGTATGTGTGTGTGCAGCTATGGGTGTCGTGTATGTGTGTGTGCGGCTATGGGTGTCGTGTATGTGTGTGTGCGGCTATGGGGGCCCTGTGTGTGTGCGGCTATAATGGCAGTGTGTGTGGGCGGCTATAATGACAGTGTCTGTGTATAAAATTGCATGCAGCTGAGGGAGTGGGGTCCCAAAGTGATATCTTGCTTAGGGCCTGATGAGGTCTAAATCTGCCTCTGCATGGGGGGCAGGGGGCTATTCTGTACTAGTCTGGGGGGGTGGGAGAAAGATCATCTGTCTGTCTGTCTGTGATTGGGGGGGGTTATTCTGTACTAAGGGGACATGTTCTGTCTGAGGGGGAGGGGCAATTTTGGGGATGTAGTTAATGTCCCGACGATCAGGATGCTGGCTGCCGAAATTCTGGCACCGGAATCCCAAAGACCGGCGCCGGAATCCCGACATGACTGGGGATGCAGACGCTGGAATCCCGGCAGCTGGCATCCAAATTGTAAGGACACCGGGACAAAGTAAGTATCATACGTGGTGGGGGGGAGGGTTAGGGTTGGGCTGCGGGAGGGGGGAGGTTAGGGTTAGGCTCCAAGCAGGGGGGCTAGGTTCAGGCACCAACAGGGGGAGGTTAGGGTTAGGCACTAAGGGGGAGGGTTAGGCACTAAGGGGGAGGGTTAGGCACTAAGGGGGAGGGTTAGGTTTAGGCACTTACCGGGAGGGTTAGGGTGCGGGGTAGGGAGAGTTTGTATTGGGGTACAAAAAACAAGGGTTAGGGGGTATATAGGACAGGGGAGCAGTTCTCACCGTTCCCCTTTCGGGATTTGAAACAACGGGATGCTGCTGTCAGTGTACTGACAGCCGGCACCCCATCCATTGGTATTTCATACCGATTCCCTATTTTGTGCTAAGGGAGATGATCTGGGGTAGGGGGGGATCTGCTGTACTACGGGGAGATGAGCTGTCTGTGGGGATCATCTGCTGTACTAGGGGGAGATTATCTGTCTGTGGGGGAGGGTGATATTGTTTCTAAGGGACGATCTGTCTGTGGAGTGGGGATATTCTGTGCTAAGGGAAACTGACGTGAGAGAAAGGGGGCCTATTCTGCACTAGGGCAGGAGGACGTCACTGGAGGAGATACAGGATAATGGTGCTGGGGAGATGCAGATTGTACCAAATGAGAAAATATATTTTATTAAGATACAATTGTTTGATATGTGAAACTCCCATTTTGTCCTGCCCCAAAACTTCTGTTACTATGTATTCTGGTTGCATGTTGATGACATTGGCTTTATTCCTACGCAAACAGTCGGCTTCCGGACCATGTGATCTCCTGCATGAATAATGAATACCGACTCAAGACACTGTCTGTCCAGGTAGGATCAATTTCTCCAGAGGTTCCCCGCTGCAGAGAAATCATACAGGTAAGAAAATGCACATTCACATGCTCGCTGTGCTTAGGACTGGAGCATGGCTATCAGCTCCTGGAGCGGTGGGCATGCCCCCAGCATGATAAAATGGGCGGAGTGGCTTGCGAGCATGGCATTTTACATTAGGACACACCCCTTGCAACTAAGCCCCACCCACTTTTCCGGATGCGCCTTCGGCGCGGCCACATGGGGCCTCTTCCACAGTTTTTTCCAGGGCCACTTTAATTTCCCAATCCGCCCCTGGACCTGCCCCATGCTATACCAAGCTTTGCCCCATCTCTGCACCATGCCATACTGCCACACCATCTCTCCATCATGCCATATTGACCAGCTCCCCATATCTGCTTTTTGCCATATCGGTTTACCCCATCTCTGCCCCGTCATATCTATCTGTCCATAAAATCAGACTATGTAACACCTCCACTTACACTGAGGAGAGCATAACACAGAAGAATGGTGTGCACCAGCGTTTCAGTAAGTGGGACAGGAGAGACCAAGGTGTGACAGAGTTGAGACCAAGCTGAGGATATTGAGGATTATGTGGGAAGGGGGGGCAGAGAGATGCATTGGTGGCCGAAATAGGTTTAACTGCAGGATTGCTTATGCAGTTACAGCCATCGCCTCTGTGAGAGAGAGAGAAAGAGAGAGAGTGACTGTCAGTTCTTAGTGTGAGTGAGAAAGAGAAAGGGGGGAAAAAACAGGCAAAGTCAGCACAACTGCTTGTTATCAAATATTCAAGTTCTGGATTGATTGATTCATTGATTTACTGTGTATACAATTAATAAAATAAAAATGTGCATTAGATACAGCATGGCTAGTCCATTCAATAATGGTAAAGTTTTCTTTTAAGTTATTATTTTTCCTTTTTACTTGTGCTAGAATTCTTTAAAAAATGTTTTTTTTTTTTTTTTTTTTAATGAATTGGACAATTGCATTTGTTCACAATGTTTATGGCATAAAGCAGGTGTAAATGTGTTCTACAGCTTACATAATTAGTCATTGGTTACTAAATTATAGTTAATACCTTTTTTATGATTGTTTACATTGTACAGTGTCAAAATAAGCTTGAAACACCCTGTGGTTGGGAGAAGTATTTTTACTGTGTACAGGAACGCAGTCACAGGCTGAGAAATGCCCTGAAAATGGTCACACCATGCCTGCGCTTGAGTCTAGCACCCCCCCATTTCTGCCAAGATATGGTGCCTGCCTGTCAATCGCTTTGTGAATAAATCCTCACAGCGACAGTAAGGAAACGGGGCTCAAGCACAGTGTGACTCAGACCAATGCGCAGATCAAATATAATCGCACATCTGAGTAATCATCGGCGTTGCGTCAATCTCTAAATCAGGTCCTATGTCACACTCATAACGATCTAACGAGTGTGTTTCAGTGTTGGTTGGAGCAGATTGGGCTGTCTGGGTGTAACATTATCAACAAGAGGAACTGGGAAGTTACTTGGAGCGTTTGTTACAAAATGTTCATGTGGAGACCAGTTACATCTAATCAGACCTTTATGATAACTATGAGTAATATTATCATGACTTGTATGTTTCTTTGCCTCTGTAAAATATATGATGGGTGTTCTTTGGTGGAGACTGGGAGGTTGCCTGAAGTGAACACAAAATGATCCTGCCATGTGAGTATTTTAAGGCAGTGACATGGGCGTGTCAGTTCTCAGACACAGAACCGCAGCCACAGAGGACATTTTCAGACGGAGAAACTGCACGTACCATAGGTCTGGTGTAAGTGTCCATGGTGCGATGATGGTGGGCTGTCCATAACCACCAGCGGAGATATAGAGTGCACGGTGACTGAAAGTGGGCGTCTCAGGGCTTGCAGGTACCGGCACACGCTAATACACAAGGGGAAGGCTGAAACTAGCATTTGTATATTATCGCTCCCGTGACTCCAGCAAATTACGTTTAGTTGTGACCGCGTGCACTTCTGAATCAGGCCCAAAGTGTTGTTGCCAGCACTACAGCTGGATTTTTGTGTGTGTGTGGGTGTATTCATTATCCTAGTGAAAGGATGGTCAGGTACAAGGTAAAACGATGCCGATGCCAGTATTCTGACAAGTGTCAGGATTCCGGCATCGGCATTCTGGCCGCCGGAAACCCAGTGGTCGGCATTCTGACCACATCTTAGCGGGCACAAGCTCCAGATAGTTATGCTTTCTGGATCTTGATGCATGCAGCAATCTTTGATATCAGGTGCAGACCATATTATTACATATGTCGATCCATATGTGATGTGATAATCCTCTGAAAACTGCAGCTTTCAGAGATTTTTACAGCATTTTTTAATTTGATACATCCCACCCATTGTGTGTAGCTGTCAGACCTGTGCTCCAAGCATTAACCTTTGAAGGGTCAGCGGCACAATCGTCATGCTGCAGCACCTGGTCCCCATCCCAACACTCTGCTCTTTTGATTATTCATTTTACACATGCCATATATAAATGTATTTCTGCAGTTGCTGGCAGTGGGGGTGATTCAGAGCTTGTCCTCCTCCTGTGATCTCTCCTCTTCCCTGCTTTATGTTCCCCCTTCTCCCTGTCCATTTTACTGTGTTGCAGTATTTTATTCCCCCACTTTTTCCTTGTAGGCCTGTCCGTGGCACATCTGTGTGGCTGGTTTTGTCCTGGCCCTTTCCTCCCCCTCCAGCCTATGCATAAATAAAAAAGCACGAGGACATCATAATTTACCTAAAGTTGGTATGCAAATTATATTTTATTATTAGTTACATTGAATAAGATTTTGAGTAAGGGCCACCTAGTAATTAACACTTGCAAAAAGATGATTAAATAACATTTGTATTGCAGCCAAGCTTCAAGACAGGGGAACATTGACTCCCCTGCAACTGCTTCATCTATGGTTTCCCTTGTCACTGCACACTACGTACTGCATACTATTAGCAATATACATGTATTACATTAGGTTAAATAAACTGTGAAAATTAATAAAAAATACTGTTATAATAGAAGTTGAAACATTTTGTACATTGTGTGTAACAAAATATTATGTAAAAGATTGACCTATTATTTCCATGTTGTCATACATTTCAGAAACAAGGTAACATGATCTGGGTCTGACCATATGTTACCTGACTTCATTCTTACAAGCCTGGTGTGGATTACAAGGATTTACACTACACAAGTAACAGCACAGCAGTTTATTTATAGTGTCAAAGGAAAGTGCATTGTTGTCTGATATGTAAGGCACAACAGAAAATATAGATCTACTGTATATTAACCACTTAACTGACGTGGTTGGTATGTAGTCAGGAAGCCGGCGGTCGAAATGCCGACCGCCGGCTCCCCGACTGTGAAATCCCGGCATGAGACTAATAAGAGGCGTCTAAATACCAACGCCTATCATCAGCCCCACACCGAAATCCAGACGCCCGGCATAAAAAAAACGTAGGTTAGCCGGGCGTCGGGCCCTGTTAGCCACGCAGGGGGGTTAGGTTTAGGGACTCACAGGGGGACTTAGGGTTGTGACCCCCCTGGGAGGGTAAGGATTAGGCTAGGGGAAGGGGGGGTTAGGTTCATGCACCCCCGGGGGGAGGTTCCTTACCAGTCACTATCGGGATCTTCATCTGTTGGACTTCCGGCATCGGTATTTCATCTGCCGGGCTTAGGTGCGGCGGTAAGTCAGACTGATTCCGACGTGGTCGCATGGGATGCAAGTGCAGTCAACTGTGATTCAGCTAACAAGGTACGACCGCACCGCCCTGCTGTGTTTTTGAAGAGGAAATCTATTCTACACATGGGCAGAACAAATCTCCTCTGATTCCCCAGACTCTCCTGTGGACTCTGCAATTTCTGACTGGTTTTGCCGGAAAAAACACGTCGGTTAAGTGGTTAATACTGTAAACAACAATCTGTTCAATTTTCAGAAATGTTCTAAGGTTTTGGTCTGATAAATCTCAGGTTGATCACATGAATTTTAATTTGATTTGAAAGAAATACCACCCCTATGTCACAAGGTATCTAAAAGCTGTGGCCCTCTCCTCCATATGGACAGACAAAGAAGCAAATGCCCTTATAACCATTTTCTCCAGGGTAGGGTTCCCAAAGGAAATGTTGACCAATCGGGGTACCTAGTGTATGTCTAACCTAATACAGAAGCTCTGTAAGAGGATGCAGGTAGATCACCTGATCACTGGCCCTGTCATCCGCAAAGTAATGGGCTATGCAAATGCTTTAATTGCACCTTAAAACAGATGCTTAGAACCTTTGTGGAGACCCAGGGAAGAGACTGGGAGAGGTTTCTGTCACAATCATGGGATTTAAAGACTGTGTTCCCGGACTGGGCCTTGGACCTGTATCACTTGGCGCAGACGCCCGCAGGAGGAGACTTGGTTTAATAAAGTTCCTCTGCATGAGAGGAAGCAGTGAACTAATAGGGAATTTGAGTACTGCTAGAAGTGGTGTGGTAGCTTGGAAGCCACTTGGAAAGACTGGATAGCCTTGTGTGGACGTTAGGAGCTGAGAAGCTACGTGGAGTGGCTGGATAGCCGTGGGAAGACGTTGGTAGCTGGGTGGCTACGTGGAGCGGCTGGATAGCCGTGGGTAGTTGTTGGTAGCTGGGTGGCTACTTGGAGTGGCTGGATAGCCGTTGGTAGACGTTGGTAGCTGGGAAGCTACGTGGAGCGGCTGGATAGCCGTTGGTAGACGTTGGTAGCTGGGAAGCTACGTGGAGCGACTGGAGCACAGTGGGAAAGCTCACTAGGAAACTAGTTGCACTGGCAACTTGTGTCAGCATTGTTGAACCTTGTATAGTGGACGCTGGGAGCTGACAGGCTGAGAGAGAACGAGAAGACTCCTCATTGGTGGTAGCGTGTCACATGGGCAATCCAAGATGGCCGCGCCCATGGACCGGAGGATAACGCTTCTCAGAAGAAGTCAGCGGGGACCAGCGACCAGCAGAAGCCAGTATGGGAGCAGCAGAGCAGCGGGACCTTCCAGAGGACAGCGGAGACCGGCCAGAGAGAGAGGGAAGCAGCGCACAGCGCGGGAGCCGGAAGACAGCACGGGTCAGCACCCGCAAAGGTAGGTGACGGGGTCTGATTTTGGGGTCTCCAGGGCGGCGTGTGACAGTTTCTGCATACTGAGATGTGACACAGGAATCCACTGGTTTCTCACCCTTTGGACTCCTTTATGGATGCCAGGTGCATGGCCCTTTAGATTTGATTAGAGAAGAGTGAGAAAGAAATTGACCACCCCTGAAATTACAGTGATTCACTATGTGTTACAGCTTAGAGAGAAAATACAGTACCTAATGTGGATGGCACAGAGCAATCTGAGGGCTGCTCAAACAAAACAATACCAATGGTATGACAGCAGCGCTAAGGAGCGCATATTTGAGGTGGGACAGAAAGTTCTGGTGTTGGGCGGCAGAAGAAGTTACAGGCTACTTGGGATGGACCCTGTACTATATAGTACAGTGCAAAACTAATTTTAACTACAGTATGTGGTAGTCAAGGAGGATGGATAAAAAAAAACACAAAGTATATAGCACATTAACATAATTAAGGCTTGTAATGAAATGAGAGCCTGTATGTCAGCTGTATGAGCTTATCTGAGGGAAAACAGCTGCTGCAGAGGACACATAGTAGACATTTAATGTACTGAGGAGCTGTCAAAGTGCAACTGGGTCAGCTAAGTGTGACATTAAAGCTCTACCAGCCCAGTTTCACAGTACTTAGAACCCCCCTGCCCATTGCACCATCTACCCGCACCCTCCCTCCAGCCATCACAGGGAGGCTCCATTTGCCGGGCGCCCGCTGAGATTTTGTTATCAGCAGGCACCCGGCTCATTCCTGCAGTGGCAGCCGGAGGCTGGAGCTCACTCCTGAGCTCCGGCTCCCACAGTGAGCACTATGAGAGAGACATCATGACTACAGGATGTATCTGGAGTCCCCTAAAAGAAACCTTTCAAGGAATTTAACATTGTATATTTGGTATGAGTTTAATTATTTTTATTCAGTGTTCAATGTTTAGCGTGATCTTTGCTTATTGCATTAAAGCTACATTTTTGTCGATCTCATTTACTTAGTTTTATGTTGTTGGGCTAACTTCTCTACAGAGATAAGGTGTGGGCTACACACCATAAAGAAAACAAAATGACTATTGCATCCTATTGGAAGTAAGATCATTAGCTAAGTGAATCACCCCGAATAAAAAATAGATTTTAAATCCACACATGGTCATATGCTAAATTTAGAATATATCAAAGGTGTTACACTATTGTGTCTATTTTTCTTTTCACATATAATCCGGGATCTGAATATTGAGTCCTCAACACATCATCTTCACCAAAAGAAGGGGAGATGTATATTTCTTTAGCCATTTTATATATTGTTATGTATCTGAACTTAATTTGAGAGTGCCAGTTTACTGTAATACCATTTCTAAATAGTTTAACATAGGCCAGAGGAAGCAAGATTACAACAATTTGGGGGCAGCAGTAGGGTCGGACCTAGGGGTCTGGTCTCCCCTGGCAAAGTGATGGCCTTTTCAATGTTATAACTTGGCCATCTGTTCAGGATTTGCGGCTGCCGGTCTTAATACCGACATCCAAATCCCGACAAGGGACTTAAGATAGGCATCGAAATACCGATGTCTATCTTAATCCTGATGCCAAAACGCCGAAGGACGCCAGCCCGAACAAGGTAAGTCCGGGGTGCCCTTAGCGTTAGCTGCGGGGGGGAGGGTTAAGTTTAGGGAGCATAGCAGGGTTAGATTTTTTTGGTTGGAGATTAGGATTAGGCACCCTTAGGGGGGAGGGTTAGGGTTAGACACCTCTATGGGGAGGTTAGAGTCAGGCACCCCCCAAAGGGTTTGGTTTGCCGTAAAGGGGGGTTAGGGTTAGGCACCCCCGGAGGGGAGGTTAGGGTTAGGCACTAGGGGGGGAGGTTAGGGTTAGGCACCAATAAGAGAGGGTAGGGGGGAGAGGGTTAAGGATAGGTACTTACCTGACCTGTTGGGATCTTCTCCCTTCGGGCTGCCGCTGTCGGGATATGAATGGGCGACTATTCAGCCACCGGGATTTCATACCCATTCCATCTGTTTTGTATTAGTGCATACTGTTAAAATCCCTGCCCATAAAAACAAATGTGCTGTTATGTTTGGGTCAGACATTATCAGAAATATTGTTGAAAAGTGATGGGCATTCCTGGGAGGTTACTCAGAGGTGACTACTGGTGCACTCGAAAATGGTCCGTTCAGTGGCCGTATTATGGGAGTACCATAGGTCTGATGCAAGTTTCAATGGTGCTAACAAGGGTAGCATATGAGGATGCATCAAGGATGTGTTACAGCGTGAACGGGTATTAAAAATGGGCGTCCCTGTCCTTGCACATTTGGCTGCATGAGTGTACACAAGGAAGGAGTTGGTAGCACCACTTGCATAAAGTCACAGACAGGTGACTATAGATGCTGCTTTGTGCGCTTCTGCCTACGACTCAATCAGCCCTAATATGATGATAGGATCCAAGCTATACATTTAGGGCCTGATTCAGTTTCAGACGGAATAGCTAAACGGAGGTATCCACTACAAGATCTGAAACGACTGCACGATTACGACGATGTAATCGTTCAGTCGTTTGCCAGTCGTGTGATGAGCCTGCACTGAACGAGCAGACGTTCAGTGCAGGGTCTTCAATCATCTGGAAACATGCTGAACCTGACGATATCGTCAGCTTGATCAGCATGTTTGAAAGATGATAGATGTCTAAATGACCAGCGGGCATGCGCATCGCTGGTCGTTTTAGACACTTTTCCAAATGATTTGCAAACGATTCAACGATCGAATGATCGTTATCGTTCAATCGTTCAACTTAATCGTCTAGTGGATACCCCCTTAAGCTGCTCGCAAGCATCTTAGCTATTCCTTCTGTGCTAATATGGTAATGCAGCAGGAGGCATCACGTCTCCTGCTGCATTACTTATCTGAGCTGCATTGTCCAATTCATCATCGGATACTCTGCGGACCATTGGCTGGCTAAGGTGACCCATGGGGTCGTGCAGCTGCGAGGAAGAGGCCAGGAAATCTCCATCAGCCGACAGAGATCCTGGCCTCTTCCCTCCTCCCCAATGGCGGTGACATGCCTCCATTTTAGGAAACGGAGGCCATCGCCGCCCCCCTCCACCCAAATGGCAGCAGACTGTGAATCACTGTTTGCTGCCAGTTTACTTCTTTCCTTCTAGATACGTTCTGCACATGCGCAGAACGGGTCTGGCGTCTGCGCAGATTCCCGAACATCGGGAATCTGCGTTCAGCAGTGTACTAGCGTGGAGGGTGTTGTTGTGGCTACGCTAGTTCTATTACATGTAGACAAAAAAAATTTGCTGGGTGCTCAGTTGCTGCTATTGGAATATTAGGTGGGTGGGGAACACTACAGACCCCAAAGTAAGAATTCATACAGAGTAAAAAATATATATATTCACAGCGCACGCCTGCTAGCACATCAGACTCGCATTATTATTATCATCCCAATGTGATATTTGTAGAAGTGTAGATAAATAATATTCAAACACTGGTAGTGATAATAAAATCTAATTTATTGTATCATAAAATTGGCAGGAGATATTGTGAATTGTCTTTTGTACACACATTTATGATTGATTCAGTAAATGTGTAAAAAAAAATTTTTAGATAGAAAAAGTGAATTGAATATACAAAAAACATCCTAATAGTGTTTCCTAATACCAGTATACACAATTAACAACACAAACACAATCACAAAGATATAAATTGCCACAAGGGTATTGTATTGATCATGCAGTAAAAGGAAATAGAAGCCGTATATTTCAAGCCTGGGATAATACTGGCAATCTATTAATTTGACATGCAGGTCCTTTAAAAGGTTGTTTGCCTTCGCAGAAAAGTGGGAGATACGCTATGGCGTTTTACTCACCCCTGTTAGAGTCAATAGCCTTTACGACTGTAATAGTCCTGTAAATGTCTCTGGTTTGACAGATTTATCAGTAAGTATTGCTGTGCAAATTAGGGGGCTGAACTTTGCCTTCTCCTTTTAAATGGTTCCTGTTCTGTCAGGTTCCATAAATAGAGTGGTGAACCTTTCTCCACTCTCCAGCAATTGGAGATTTGCTGGGTGTTAGGAGACCTTGGTCCGCTGTGTCGGTGTGGGGAGATGTCTGGCGGAAGACTCACCCGCATTCCCGTCCTCCATGCGCTGCAGTCGGTTGGAGAGGTGGATGCGGGATGAAGAAGCCTGTAATCAGGTGAAACGTCGAGGACGAGGAACATATCAATTACCGGAGAGCGGAGAAAGGTTCATGTCATGACGTCTCTCCCATCCCATAGTGCAGAGCAAGAGCAGGCCCGGAGGAGTGGACAGCGGTGGTCGTCGGCAGGAGCGGGGATTAGGTAAGTTGTTTTTTTCTGTGTGTGTATGTGTGTGTGTGTGTAAGCCTGGCACGGGGGGAGGGGGGCACTGTTTAGGGGGTGGCCGCTACTGGGTGCAATTTATTGGGGGGGCCCGCTACTGGGGGCACTGTATAGGGGGGACTACTACTGGGGGCACTGTATAGGGGGGACTACTACTGGGGGCACTGCAGCATAGGGGAGATTACTACTGGGGACACTGTATAAGGGGGACTACTACTGGGGACACTGCAGCATAGGGGGGATTACTACTGGGGACAATGCAGCATAGGCTGGATTACTACTGGGGGCAATGCAGCATATGGGGAATTACTACTGGGGGCATTGCATAGGGGAGTGGCCGCTACTGGGGACACTGTATAGGGGGGACTACTACTGGGGGCACTGCATATGGGGATCCAAGCGCCCCTGGCCATGTAATGGACTGGCCCCCCTATGCAGTGCCACTAGTAGTAATCCCCCCTATGCTGCATTCCCCAGTAGTAGTCCCCCCTATACAATGCCCCCAGTAGTAATCCCCCTATGCTGCATTGCACCCAGTAGTAGTCTCCCCTATATAGTGCCCCCAGTAGTAGTCCCCCCATATACAGCGCCCCCAGTAGCGGGCACCCCCCCATAAAGTGCCCCCAGTAGCAGCCACCCGCTATACAGTGCCCCCCCCTGCTGTGCCAGGCTTACACACACACAAAGAAGAAGAAAAAAATACAACTTACCTGATCCCGCTCCTGATGTGACCGCCGCTGTCCACTCCGAGTCCCGGCTCTTCTCTTGCACTATGGGAGAGACGTCATGACATCTCTCCCATCACCTGCTGTGGGGGAGCCGGAAGATGGAGCTCATGAGTGAGTTACAGCTGGCTCCCTCCGTGGACGATGCAGCAGCCAAAGAGAGTCTGTCTGACTCTCATTGGCTGGCTGCTATAACAAACACACAGCAGCCGCTGGCGACTGTGTGTTTGTAAACTGTGTAGGGCAGACCACTTGCACTGCAGTCTACCCTACACTTGTGGGGCCGGGGGACTAGCGGGGGTAGTCCACCCCTTTGCTGCTGGTTACACTGCCAGACAGCACCCCCCCTTTGGTCAGCGCCCATGGCGAGTGCCATCCTGGTCAATGGGTAGATACGCCAGTGATGGGGACTACTACTGGGCAGGGCCGGCCCAAGCCCAAATTTTTTGGTAAGCGAGTAGATTTTTTGGTGCCCCCCTATGCAGTGCCCACGGTAGTGGTCCCCCCTGTGGAGTGCCCCTTGTGCCCCCAGTAGTAAGCTTATATAGTGCCCCCAGTAGTAGTCCCCCTATGCAGTGCCCCTTATATAGTGCCCCCAGTAGTAGTCCCCCCCATGCAGTGCCCTCAATAGTGGTATCCCTTATGCAGTGCCCTTTAAACAGTGGCCCCAGTTGTAGTCCCCCCTATGCAGGACCCCAAGTATTGCCTTTTATATAGTGCCCCCAGTAGTGGTCCCCCTTATAGTGCCCCTAGTAGTAATCCCCCCTCTTGTAGCGCCCCTAGTAGTCCCCCCTTGTAGTAGTCCCCCCATTGTTGTGCCCCCAGTGGAGGTTCCCCCCATGTAGTGCCCCCAGTAGTAGTCCCCCCTTTTAGTGCCCCCAGTAGTAATCCCCCCTTGTTGTGACCCCAGTAGTAATCCTCCCTTCAAGTGCCCCCAGTAGTAGCCCCCCTACTAGTGCCCCCGGTAGTAATCCCCCCTTCTAGTGACCCCAGTAGTAATCCTCCCTTCAAGTGCCCCCAGTATTAGCCCCCCTTCTAGTGCCCCTGTAGTAATCCCCCCTTCTAGTGCCCCCAGTAGTAATCCCCCCTTCAAGTACCCATAGTAGTAATCCCCCTTCTAGTGCCCCAAGTAATAGCCCCCTTCTAGTGCCCCCAGTAGTAATCCCCCCTTCTAGTGCCCCCAGTAGTAATCCCTCCTTCTAGTGCCCCCAGTAGTAATCCCCCTTTCTAGTGCCCCCAGTAGAGACACACGTCTGCTCCCACCGCTGCTATCAGCTACTCCATCCGTTCTCCAGGGCCGCTTTGCATTATGGGAGAGACGTCATGACATCATGACGTCTCTCCCATTACCCACTGCGGGAGCCGGAAGATGGCTCCCGCAGTGGGAGCAGCAGCAGCCGATGAGAGTCTGACAGACTCTCATCAGCTGCTGAAATAAACACACAGATGCCGGCACCGGCGGCTGTGTATTTGACACTGTGTAGCGCTGACCGAACTCCGTACGGTCAGCGCTACACGCGCGGTGCAGCTGTGTCACAGAGACACAGTCTGCACTGCGGTAAAGCTTCTAATAAATCTGCATGGTCGCGGCCGCGGTTCCCTTCACTGTGTGGTGCCTTACGCGGCCGCGTACCACGCGCAGGGGCAGAAGTATGAGAGACAATGGAGGCGCCTGCCGCCGGGCGCCAGCACTGAAGGGGCACCTCCACCATCACCCATAATATATTCACCCCACTTAGGGCTGTAAATATGGGGGCACTAAATGATAACTTGCTTCCGGGCATCTGGGATGAACTTACGCCACTGACCACGCGTAACCATAGAACCGGCCCTGCTTCTGGGGCACTGCATTGGGGGGACTCTTACTGGGGGCACTGCATCGGGGGGGACTTTTACTGGGGGCACTGCATTGGGGGGACTACTACTGGGGGCAGTGCCTGAAATTATGAGGGGAGGGGGGTGCCAGTCCATTACACTGCCAGGGGCGCTCGGATCCCTAGATACACCCCTGCAGGAGTGAGTAAAACGCCATATCATATCTCCCACCTTTCTGCAAAGGCAAACAACCTTTTAAAGGACCTGCATATCAAATTAATAGATTGCCAGTATTATCCCAGGATTGGAATATACGGCTTTTATTTCCTTTTATTGCATGATCAATACAATACCCTTGTGGAAAATTATGTCTTTGTGATTGTGTTTGTGTTGTGAATTGTGTATACCGGTATTAGGAAACACTATTAGGATATTTTTTGTATATTCAATTCACTTTTCCTATTTTACATTTTTTTTTACACATTTAATGAATCAAACATAAATGTGTGTACAAAAGACAATTTACAATATCTCCTGCCAATTTTATGATTCAATAAATTAGATTTTAATATCACTACCAGTTTTTGAATATTATTTATCTACACTACTACAATTATCACATTGGGATAATAATAATAATGCGAGTTGATGTGGTAGCAGGCATGCCCTGGGAATATATATATTTTTTACAGTGTACTAGCGTGCATTGCTGAATTAGGCCCTTACTGCAATCTGCTACAAGTTTAAATGCAAAGTTTTAAATTATTCATCAACTAATAATCAAATGGGAGAAAATTTGTATTGTTTCACGGTACTATGAATCTTATTCTTGTCCTGCGTTTTCCATGAATAGTATGACTTGTCAAACATATATAAATAAAAATAGCACTGCATTAAAGTCATATAAAATATGCACAGTTTCTACACGGAGTAAGCAAAATGTTTAGAGCAGGGAAAGATTGTGAACTTCAACTGGCCCTGGAATAAATTCTCAAAGTGGCCTCATATAGACATGATTAAATTGATGTTAGGGGGAACCAAGTAGTTGGGGCCAATGCAATACACAATGGTGGGTGGCTACTCAGCAGTAGCAGTTGGGTTCTGCCATAGTAGGAAGAGCTAGAAGAGCATTTATCTAGACAGGACTGTTATCAGGGGGTGTATTGGAGGTACTAATGGGGATGCAGTCATGATACCGGGGGGTGCTTTCCTGCCTGCCGATATCCCGACACTGACAGCCCGACGGGACTAAAGATATGAGTCAAAATCCTGACACCTATCATTAGCCCCACTACTAAATACCAACATCTGGCATACCGAACGAGGGTTAGCTGGATGTCTTAGCGTCTAACCGCGTGGGGGGGAGGGTTAGGTTTAGGGACCCTTTGGGGGGCTTAGGGTTAGGCAAGCCCTAGGAGGGTTATTGTAGGGAAAGGGGAGTTAGAGTTAGGCACCACTAGGGGGGGGGATTAGGGTTAGGCACCCCCCGGGAGGGTTAGGTTTAGGGTGCGGGGAGGGGAGATTAAGTTTAGGCACTAACATGGGAAGGTTAAGGTTAGGCACTAGGGGGGAGGTTAGGGCTAGGTACCACTAAGGGAGGTTTAGGGGGGGGGTGAGGGGAGGGTTTAGATTACTTACCAGCCCCAGTCAGGAATTAGGTCCGTCGAGGTTCCGCTGTCGGTATTTGATCTGACGGCTATTCAGCCACCGGCATTAAATACCGATTCCTACTAATGTACAGAAATACCTGGAATGACAGTGGGGCTATCTGGTGCCTTTGCACCCAGGCTACTGATTATATCTGCCTCTGAATAGAAAGCGGTTTGCTGCTGGGGACCATGGGCATATTGTGGGCTGTTCTGGGGGAGAGCAAGCTTCGAGTGCAGAAAGTGTCAGAGGGCGCCTCATGCTGCACCCACTGGCTGAAGTCTTAAATCCAGCAGCTGTCTACATTGATTTTACCCATCATATATATAGGGGCCACACATCAAAACATTTCAGAAACTTATGGAAGATGAGATAAAAAACTCCCAGGATAAGAAAAAAGAAGATATAATTTAACTAAAGAAGAGAAACAGGCTTTAAAGAAATTGAAAGAAAACAAAACAAGGATTATAAAGCCAGCAGACAAAGGGGGAGGTGTGATCATTTTAAATACAGACAAGTATGAACAGGAAGTAGTCAACCTCTTCTCTGATGAAGAAACAATAAAAAACTAGAGGCTGACCCAATAAAGATATACCAACAAGAATTAAAACAAATATTGGATGATGGACTGGATCTAGGAATAATCACAAAAAAGAAATTAGATTTTTTTGCATATCCAAAGAACCCAAAATTCTACCAACTTCCCAAAATTCATAAAAACTCACAGAACCCCCAAGAAGGCCAATCGTTTCAGGGATCAGGTCCATAACATTAAACTTTTCAAAATATATAGATTTTTTTCTATAAGACATAATATGCAAGCAAAAAAGCCACTTAAAAGACATGATGCACATCCTGCAAATTCTGGAAACAATCGAATGGAAGGAGAGTTACACACTGTGGGCCTGATTCAGACCCACTCGCGAGTGCTATGGGCTCACAAGAGGGTCGATGGTGGCCCAGTGCGCATGCGCACGACGGAGCCGGCTCCGTCGTGCACATGCGCGAGACCGGGATAGCGACGGACAAGCCGTCGCTCCGGGTCTCGTACCAAAGGAGGCGTGCTGTCGATGTTGAGTGACAACACGCTTCCTTTGATGGGCGGGCCGGGGGCATGGCTGCCCAGACAGAGGCGTTCCCATGGGAACACCTACCGTCTGGGGCCGGCCCCACTGACATCACAAGTGATGTCAGTGGGAGTGCTTTCGGCTCTGTTAGAGCCTAAAGCACTCTAGGGCTTGCGGCAACGAGACCCTACCACAAGGGTCTCGTCACAAGCCCGATGGTCACAATGGTCTTGACCATCACAACCATCTTCCTGGCCGCTCGCTATAGCTGTGGGTGGCCACCCACAGCTATGCGAGCGGCCAGGAGGCCGCTCTAAAAAACAAGAAGGCCGGCCCAGATTCAGAGCGAGCGCTCTGTCAGAGCATCCGGCTCTGAATCATGCCCTCTGTACAAGCGATGTGATATCACTATATCGTGCACCGGCTACAAAATATCCCAGGAGGACAGTTCAGAAGGGTATGCAGTCGGGAAGCCGGCGGACCTAATCCCGACAGCCGGCTTTCCGATTGCTTTAACCCAGCGAGAGTTAAATGAAAGGCATCTAAATCTAGAGGCCTGTAATTTTACTGATGCCGGGAGACTGGTGCCTGGCACCCCGATCGAATGGATGCTGGGCACCGGGTGCGGACAGCCGCGGGGGGGAGAGTTAGGGTTAGGGCTCCCGGGGGAACTTAGGGATAGGCACCCCCCCAGGAGGTTAGGGTTAGGCTAGGGGGAGGGAGGGTTAGGCACCCCCAGGGGGGAATTAGGGTTAGGCAGCCCCCCGGGGGACTTAAGTTTAGGCGGCGGGGAAGTGGGGGGTTAAAGGGGGAATTAGGGTTAGGCTTGGGGGGAAGGTTAGGGTTAGGCACCCCTAAGGGAGGGTTAGGGTTAGGGGAGGGAATTAGGTTAGTCTATACTTACCTTAGGGATGATCGGGATTTTCACCCATGTCGGGCAGCGACTGTCCCTAAATCATGCCGATTCCGTTCAGAAGAATACGAAGAAACTGTACAGAAGAAAAACAATATTTCAAACAAAGTGAAGAACTAAAAAACAAATTCATGGAGAGAGGCTATCAAGAAGATGCACTGCAACACCAAATAAAGAAAATAGCCAAATGGAAAGGAAAGAAATTGTGACGGCTGGGTGTGGGTTTGGACCCGGAGTGGAGCCAGATGTGGAATGGAGGCTTGCTTGCTGGAACTGAAATGGAGTATGACTCATGAGGTGACGGGGTGCACAGAGAGCAAACTCAGCTATCAGGGTGCAGACTGAACACAGCAACCGGGGTCGGCCGTTCCACAGCGGATAGTATGTACTGACGGCAAGCTGCGATGCAGGGCTGAGAGGTACTGAGGTATGAAGTGGTAAACACAGAGACACACTGGAACTGCGGTACTAGGGAGCAAGGGAGCACAGGAACTAGCTCACAGCTACACTGTGATAGACGTTGCACTGGCAACCAGAGGACCTCCTGACAGTCCTTTAATACCCTCATGTAGTGCATGATTGGCTGCCAGCATTTCCTGGACAGCTGTGAGCTGATTGGCTCCAACCTGACATCTGACCAGGATCCAAAATGGCTGCGCCCAGCAGTCTCCAGCGTGGAAGCGCTGTCAGTTTTCACCAGCACACAAGACTCTCCAAATGGGCCCCCTCAAGCTGCACAGCGCCGCTCTCCAAGGCCCAGCACCACTGCCGGAGGGACCGCTCCAGAGCGCCCAATGAGGTAAGTGCCGCGATCCCGACAGAGTGACAGCCCGGAGTGTGACAGTACCCCCCCCTTTATGAGTGGCCTCTGGACACTTCTTGGGTTTTTGAGGATTCTTCATATGAAACTGAGCCACCAGTCGAGGGGCATGGACATCCTCTGCCTTTACCCAGCAACGTTATTCTGGCCCATAACGCTGAGCGCTCGCAAGTGGGTCGATGGTGCCCTAGTGCGCATGCGCACGACGGAGGGAGCTCCGTCGTGCACATGCATGAGACCCGAATAACGATGGCCAAGCCGTTGCTATGGGTCTCACACCAAAGGGGGCGTGCTGTCGATGGTGAGTGACAGCACGCCCCCTTTGGTGGGTGGGCCGGGGGCGTGGCTGCCCAGACGGAGGCGTTCCCATGACAATGCCTACTGTCTGGGGCCGGCCCCACTGACATCACTAGTGATGTCAGTGGGAGTGCTTTTGGCTCTGATAGAGCCAAAAGCACTCCTGGGCTTGCAGCAGCGAGACCCTACAGCAGGGTCTCGTCGCAAGCCCGATGGTCGCGATGGTCTTGACCATCGCGACCATCTTTTTGGCCACTCACATAAGCTGTGGGTGGTCACCCACAGCTATGCTAGCGGCCAGGAGGCCGCTCCAATATTAGGTAGGAGGGCCCTGATTCAGAGCGAGCGCTCTTGTCAGAGCGCCCGGCTCTGAATCAGGCCCAGAGTTCTGAACTTTGAGGTAAGGCGGAAGTTTCAGTTTGTAGGCCACCGGGTTAATCACTTGAACAATAGGGAATGGGCCGATGAAGCGCGGGGCAAACTTCATGGAATCAAACCTTAAGGCGGAGGTTACGAGTGGAAAGCCAGACAAGATCACCCTCTTTAAGAGGGGGCACTGCTCTTTTCTTCTTATCAGCTCCAAATTTAGAACGGTTAGAAGTTCTCTGAAGAGTAGAATGAACTTGAGACCATAGTTGCGAAAAATTCTGTAGTGTAGAGGTT
Organism: Taudactylus pleione; assembly: GCA_031769625.1. Lineage (NCBI taxonomy): Eukaryota > Metazoa > Chordata > Amphibia > Anura > Myobatrachidae > Taudactylus > Taudactylus pleione. The sequence continues at coordinate 1,881,586 of JAUIMM010000185.1, forward strand.
ACTGCTGGTACGTCAAAAACTGGCAAGTCTTTGAATTCTGGTACTCTAGGATGCAGGCCAAAAACTGTGAAGAATGGGGTATGACCCATAGATGAATGGTAGGAACTATTGTGAGCAAACTCTGCCCAGGGTAGAGTATCAGCCCAGTTGTCCTGGGATGAGGACATATGCATCCGTAGGAAAGTCTCCAGGTCCTGATTGACCTTCTCTGTTTACCCATTGGATTGAGGGTGATACGCCGTGGAGAATTTTAATTTAACTTGAAAGACGAAGCAGAGATCTCTCCAGAATTCAGCTACAAACTGTACCCCGTGATCGGAGACAATCTCAGTTGGAAGTCCATGTAGGCGGAAGATATTGATGACAAATAATTGAGCCAACTCAGGAGCGTAAGGCAATTTCTTAAGAGAGATGTAGTGTACCATCTTCGAAAACCGATCCGCAACTACCCAGATGGTGGTGAACCATTGGAGATAGGTAAGTCAGTTACAAAGTCCATGGATAAGTGTGTCCAGGGTCAAAGTGGTACAGAGAGAGGTAGTAGGGTACCGGCTGGAGCCTGCCTGGAAATCTTATGCTGAGCACACTGTGGGCATGAGGAAATGTATTCCGTTATTTCAGATTTCATGGCGGGCCACCAATACGACCGTTGTAGGATTTCCAGGGTCTTACGGATGCCTGTATGTCCGGAAAAGCGAGAAGCAGGATCCCAATTCAAAAGTTGTTTGCGTAGGTCTGAGGACACAAAAGTTTTCCCAGGAGGGGGTTGAATGCGAGTAGTGGCAAATACCTTAGACTCTAGAACTGGTATCTCCTTATTGTGTTCAATAGAATTTTCAGAGGAGAAGGAACGGGAGAGAGCATCAGCCTTTTGATTGAGTGAACTAGGACGATGGGTCAAGGTGAAGTTGAAGCATGAAAAGAAAATTGCCCAACATTCCAGACGAGGGCTGAGGCACTGGATGTTCTTTAAATAAAGGAGATTTCGATGATCTGTGTAGACAGTGATGGGAAATGTAGCCCCTTCGAGGAGGTAATGCCATTCCTCAAAGGCTAAATTAACTGCCAACAGCTCTTGCTCTCCAATGGGGTAATTCTTTTCAGCCAGAGAAAATTTCTTTGAGAAGAATCCACAGGGATGGAACTTATTGTCTTCAAATTTCTGTGAGAGTACTGCACCCACAGCCTCGGAGGAAGCGTCTACCTCTAGGAAGAATGGTTTGGTAATGTCAGGTTGCCTCAGTACTGGAGCGGAAATAAATGCTTGATTTAAGATTTGGAAAGCAGTCTCAGCCTCAGGAGGCCATCGAGCTGGGTTCGCCCCTTTGTGAATTAATGAAGAAATGGGTGCTGTGAGGTTGGAAAACCCCTTGATGAACTTCCTGTAATAGTTTGCGAACCCCAGGAACCTTTGTACAGCCTTCAGTGAATTGGGTCAAGACCAGTCCAGAATAGCCTGTACTTTCTTAGGATCCATCTCAAGACCAGAAGATGAGAGAATGTAGCCAAGGAATGGAACGGTCTGTACCTCAAACAAGCATATCTCTGCTTTACAGTACAGGTGATTCCTACGTAAGCGAGTCAGAACCTCCTTGACTTGAGCCCGATGTTTTTCGATGTCGGAGGAGAATATCAGGATGTCGTCCAAATACACTACCACAGAGACATACAGCAAGTCCCGGAAAATCTTGTTCACAAAATTCTGGAACATAGCAGGGGCATTGTAGAGGCCGAAGGGCATTACCAAATATTCGAAATGACCATCTCTGGTATTGAATGTGGTTTTCCATTCATCTCCGGCCCAAAATCTGATGAGATTGTAGGCCCCTCTTAGATACAATTTGGTGAATATCGTGGCATCTTTTACACGATTGAATAGCTCTGATATAAGGGGTATCGGATAACGATTTTTGATAGTTATATCATTTAAGCCCCGGTAATCGATACAGGGACACAACCCTCCATCTTTCTTAGATACGAAGAAGAATCCTGCACCGGCTGGCGAAGAGGAGGGCCGGATGAAGCCCTTTTCAAGGTTTGACATAGCCTCAGTCTCGGGTAATGACAGCGGGTATACACGGCCACGTGGAGGATCTTTGCATGGCACCAGGTCGATGGGACAGTCCCACTCCCGATGTGGAGGTAGTATATCAGCACCTGTTTTACAAAAGAAGTCACTGAATGAGATGTACTGGGAGGGAATCGATGCAGTATGAATTTTTTTGACAGGGTAAATTCGAGGAAGACAGGATACATGACAAGCATCTCCCCAGGAAAGAATTTGCATGGAACCCCAGTCTATGTTGCTAGTGTGCTTGCACAGCCAGGGATACCCGAGAACGACTCCGTGAGAGGCTTTAGGTATAACTAGGAACTGGATAGTCTCTGTATGAAGCGCGCCCACACGGACCTGTATGGGTTGATTATGGAGGGATATGGACCCATTGGTAATTTGGGTACCATCCACGGCAGACAGGGTGAGTGTATGTTCAAGGGGAAGAACCGGAATTTGATGTCGCCGGACGAGCTCCGTGGTGATAAAGTTCTCGGCAGCCCCTGAATCAAGGAGGGAGAGAACAATTTTAGGACCGTGCATTAATTCCAGTGTAATAGACAAGGTAGACTCAGCTTTAGATGGACACGAAGACATAACTCCCAACCTGGTGTCTCAGGAAACGGTGAGGAGCGGGAGTTTCCCGGGCGGGTAGGACAGGCAGCGACCAGATGACCGGTCTCCCCGCAGTACATGCACAGTTTTTCTCATCAATGCCGCTGTCGTTCCTCAACCGAGAGACGAGCCTGATTGTTCTGCATTGGTTCATCAGCTGTTGGCTCAGGCGGGAGAGTGACTGGAGTGGTAGGCCGGAACCTGAAACGATCTCCTCTGTTCTTTTCGCTCTGACGCTTAGCGTAGATCCACCTTATTGCAGAGAGAACTGAGGTCATTTAGGGTGGCTGGAAGGTCCCGTGTGGCAAGGTCGTCCTTTATTCGATCCGACAGCCAGCTCCAGAAGGCGGAAATTAAGGTCTCCTCATTCCATTTTAGCTCCGATGCCAGCGTCTGGAACTGAATGATATATTGGCTCACTGGACGATTCCCTTGACGAAGGCGCAATATCTCAGCTGCTGCTGATGTAGTTAATCGAAAATCCTCCGAAAGGCTGAAACGAACTCAGAGTAGTTATCCAGCAAGGGATCGGACCTTTCCCAGAGAGGTGAAACCCAGACTAAAGCTGAACCGGACAATAGGGACACAATATAAGCCACTTTAGACTTTGGAGACAGGAAGTTCATAGGCTGTAACATAAAATGAACATCGCATTGGTTCAAGAACCCACAGCATAACTTAGGGTTCCCATCGAATTTATTAGGTGTCGGGAGACACAGATGGGATGGTGCAGGTGGTGCGGGAATGGCGGAAACTGCCGGCTGATTAGTGGCGACAGGCAAATTGACGGTAACCAGGGAGGCCTGTAGGGTGTCTTGACGAATCGACATCTCCTGTAAGAATTGAGCCATCTGCTGCTGCAAAGCTCCTAGACCCTCCAAACGGCAGGCGATGCTTTGGAGCAGGTCAGCCCTCAAATCCTGTCCACTAGCCGAATCCATTGGGCCAGTGCAACTGTCACGGCTGGGCGTGGGTTTGGACCCGGAGTGGAGCCGGATGCGGAATGCAGTCTTGCTTGCTGGAACTGAAAGGCAGCCAGTTTTAACGGAGTATGACTCATGAGGTTACGAGGTGCACAGAGAGCAAACTCAGTTATCAGGGTGAAGACAATACACAGTGACCGGGGTCAGCTGGTCCACAGCGGATAGTAGGTACTGACGGCACGCTGAGACGCAGGGCTGAGAGGTACTGAGGTATGAGGTGGTAAACACAGAGAAACACTGGAACTGCGGTACTAGGGAGCAAGGGAGCACAGGAACTAGCTCACAGCTATGCTGTGATAGACGTTGCACTGGCAGCCAAAGGACCTCTTGACAGTCCTTTAGTACCCTCAGGTAGTGCATGATTGGCTGCCAGCATTCCCTGGACAGCTATGAGCTGATTGGCTCCAACCTGACATCTGACCAGGATCCAAAATGGCTGCGCCCAGCAGTCTCCAGCGTTGGTAAGTGAAACGCATTGGTAAGTGCGAACAGTGGCCCTGATTCAGAGCCGAACACTCTGACAGAGCACTTGCTCTGAATAAGGGCATCTTTTTTTTTTTATGGAGCGGCCTCCTGGACACTCGCATTGCTGTGGGTTGCCACCCACAGCTAATGCGAGCGGCCAGGATGATGGTCGTGATGGTCAAGACAAGACCCTTGTGGTAGGGTCTTGTGGCCGCAAGCCCCAGAGAGCTTTCAGCTCAAACAGAGCCAAAAGCTCTCCCACTGACATCACTTGTGATGTCAGTGGGGTGCCCCAAACGGTAGGCGTTCTCATGGGAACGCCTCCGTCTGGGCAGCCACCCCCCAGCCCGCCCACCAAAGGGGGTGTGCTGTCACTCAACATCGACAGCACACCCCCTTTGGTTCGAGACCCAGAGTGACGGATTGCCCGTCGCTATACGGGTCTCGCGCATGTGCACGACGGAGCCAGCTACGTCGTGCGCATGCGCTCTGGGCCACCATCGACCCAGTTGCGAGCGCTCAGCGCTTGTGACCGGGTCTGAATCAGGCCCAGTGAGCTGTAAAACCGGAAGAGCAACACCATAAACAACGATACGCTATGGCATGTAATACGCTACTTAACCGCTGGGTGGCGAGTGCTCCACTGATGTAATTTGTACTACTAAATACAATACTGTTAATTGGATGGATATCACATTCATGCAGTGTATTTGCATATTGCATGTTCGCACAACCAATCTTTTTAATATCACATAAGCTCTTAGAATGGGACGCAAATCAATACACATACATAGCTGTACAGTAGTTTAATTGCCATGTTCTTATGATACTATAACCGATACTGTACATTAATGAGATGCTCGCACAGCTTTCAATGAGACAGGATGAATTATTCTCTAATGGTGGGATACTGTGTAAATATGTACTGGTATAATATTTTGAAAGGAAGAAATATATTTTTTATTATTAAAAACAGCAGCAGGTGGGTGGAGTTCACTATTATGAGCCCGCTTTTGACATTTTACACATTGCCTGCTGTAATTCGCAGACATCACATCACATACATGACAGGTGCAGCTCTTGATGTGGCTGGTGTGTGTGGGCTAGTGGTTTGGTGAGCCCCTTACAACAGTGCTTGGCCTAGGGTTTGAAACCTGGAAAAGAACATTTTTTTTTTTTTAAATCTTCACTACAGGATTAAAAAACAAATCACTTGGTGGTGTGTGAGTTATGTCATTTATACAGGTATCTGTGTTGACCAGACGCACTCCCAGCATTGCATATAGACCGAGCTATTGAAGTTCAGTATTTTTATCAAAACCAACTGAACTCAATACATTGGGCCTGATTCAGAGCCGGACGCAATTAGCGCTCGCTCGTCCAGAAAATAGGGGTGGCTATTAAAATGAACCGTTCGCTCTTTGCGGTCTGTTCATGCGTCTAGGTCTGAATGAGCGAACAAAACTTGTGGTAGTTTTTTGGGAAACTACGCCCCCTGGCCATTCGCATCCTACGTCATGTCCGCTATTTATTAGATTGATCGAGTACATCGACCAGGGTACGAACTGCTCGCTGTTCTTGTGGTTGGTTTTGCTACCACAATTTTGCGAGCAGTTCTGGCTATTAAATGACGCTGCTGTTTTAATTATGCACACCCTTAAAACGCCCGTTTTGACCTTAAAGCATGCCTGCGTTTGGATCTCCACTCCCCGTTTTCAAGCACCTTCCCCTGTTACCACCCACATACGCCTCTTTCTGTCACTCAAATTATCAGGCATTCGCTATTTTGCGAGCACATGAATTTCGACCGCACTGACTGGTTCACGCATGCATATAACGATCCGTACGCATGCGCAGTTGGGCAAACATCGCTCGGAGCGAACAAGCGGCTGCTTACGAGCGGCTCTGAATCAGGCCCATTGTCCACAACTTCATACCACCTGGCATTTTTATGCTTGTTTATGGCACTGTACTGCTAATGCACTGTGTGCTCAAGAAAGTGTTGTGTGTTGCTCCATATAGTACCCACGTAGCACCCTGCTAGTTGCGCTATGGCATTTAGAGTCTCATAGTACTCCGCATTGCCCAGTGGAGCCAGTCAGGAGTGTAGGCTGATGCACTGTGTGCTGTACACAACAGGTGCAGCTTTCGACATGGCTGGCATGTATGGGCTAGTGGTATGGGTGACCGCAATGCAAGCGTGGGCATCACGGGTTTGAGACCCGGTAAGGGACCTTTTTTTTTTTTCTTCACTACAGGACTTGGTGGTGTGTGAGTTCTGTCAATTATACAGGTATCTCAGTTGACCAAAAAGACACACCCCCAGTATTGAATATAGACCGAGCAATTGAAGTTCAGTATTTTTATCAATGTCAACTTAACCCAATGCATTGTCCACAACTTCATACCACCTGGCATTTCTATGCTACTTTATGCCACTATACTGCTGATGCATTGTGTGCTCAAGAAAGTGGTGTGCAGCGCTGCATACAGTATGCCATGCAGCGCCCTGCTAGTCGCACTATGCTGTGGCATATTAAGTCTCATAGTACTGCGCATGCCCAGTGTGGTTGGGAGTCACACACAGTGCATCCCAGACTTAGATACTATAGTGATTTCATGACTTTAGAAACTAGTAGTGGGCTCTGTTTGAAAGAGGGGTCTCTGGATTACAAACTGTGTTTTCAGATGCACACTTGCGGCACTGTCGGCATGTCGGCAGCGATGTGGTGGCTGGGATCTCTGGTGCATGCCCAGTGGAGCTGCTCCATACACCATGTAGCACCCTGCTAGTCATGCTAAAGTTATGTTGTGGCGTATGGAGTCTCATAGTACTGCGTATGCCCATTTGAGCTGGTCGGGAGTCACATCAGGTCCCTTCCCCAAAGCAAGCAAGAGCCTTTCATTGCCATAATAAAGGATGCTTTGTTAGCCATTTAAGCATTCAGCTCAAGGTCTGCCCTTGTGTCCTGAATCGACGAGGAATGGTGACCATTGCCAGGGACACCATCCCCCATTTGCTAGGACAACTAATGTGCTGCTATGAATGTGTCAGTCGCTGTGGCATGCAGAATACATGATGGCATGTTTTAGCAATTTGTAGTGTTTGTGAGGTTCTGAATTTGTTGTGGACCCGGGGTGGTGATCGGAGTTGACACAGAAGCAGACTTAAATGAAAAAGTGGAGTTTTTAATAAGTGACTTAGAAGACATGGGAATGGCAAATAAAAAGTCCAGGTATAGCACTAAAGTGCACTTGATAACTGTAGTGGGGGTTAATGGGGAAATGTCCATATAGTGACAGGCAGGAATAGTCCAGCATACAAATATGGTGAGCTGTAAAAGAATGCAGGTATGATGAGCTGCAACTGAATGCAGGAATGATGAGCTATTAAGCTGCATACACACACAACGATTGAGTTAATGAACAATTTTAGTAAACGATTTTCTACCTTGAAAAAATTAACTAAAATCGTTTACTAAAGTTGTTAATTTACTATGTTCATTTAAATGTAATGAACGATTTTTATGAACTACAAACGATTTTTGCATATTAACTTAATGAAAATCGTTGAGTTGACAAGCCTGACTGAACTACAAACTACAAACATGAATGCGCATGAACAATAATCGTTCATCGTTTGACACAGAAAGTGAACAATTTTTTCAAACGATTATCGTTAAACGATATCGTTTAACAATAATCGTTCAAAAAATCGTTGTGTGTGTATGCACCTTAAGGAATGCAGGTATGGTGAGCTGTAACAAATGCAGGCTGAGGTAATGAAGTCCAGCTGGGAGTGAAGGGAGGCAAGGTGGAGGGAACAGCAGATTCAGGTACTCAGGCAGGTGAAAGGTATTTGGAGGGTGCAGGGTAAATCCAGCAGGTTGGAGCAGGCAAGGTTCATGCTAGAAGTGTATAACACAAAGAAGAAATACACGTGCACAACTCCAAATTAACTGATTATATATAAATAAATACATTTTGCAGTAAATACAGTAGAGGTTTTTGGCATAATCTTGGCCAAGGTTATGGGCCTGCCCACCATATCCGGGTAACATCTTGTTGGGCAGGTCCCTAACATACTAGGGCTCAAATCCAGAGCGCAGGACACCCCCAAACTAGCCTAGCTAAACCACCCCAAGGCACCACTCTAATAAGAAAAGTGAATTGTTAAGAGCAGCCATTGGCCGCATATAAAGACTAAAAATAAAAAAAGTGAAATACATATATATAAAAAAGAAACAGAGTGTGAGGTATTAAAATGTGTTAAAGGAAAATGCTACTCCTGGAGTCTGACAATGTAATATGTACACCAATCAAGGCACAATATGGGTAAGTCCTGCTAATATTTAGACTGTGTAGTGCAGCTTTGGTTCATTTTTGGGGTGTGGGTCCCCCTAGATTGCTTTGCTGGTCTGCTTCAGGGCACCGCAGTATAACACATTTTCCTTTAACACATTTTAATACCTCACTGTCTGTTTCTTTTTTATATATGTATTTCACTTTTTTTATTTTTATTCTTTATATGCGGCCAACGGCTGCTCTTAACACTTCACTTTTCTTATTAGAGCGGTGCCTTGGGGTGGTTTAGCTGGGCTAGTTTGGGGGTGTCCTGCGCTCTGGATTTGAGCCCTAGTATGTTAGGGACCTGCCTGACAAGAGGTTACCCGGATATGGTGGGCAGGCCCATAACCTTGGCCAAGATTATGCCAAAAACCTCTATTGTATTTACTGCAAAATGTATTTATTTATATATAATCAGGTAATTTGGAGTTGTGCACCTATTTCTTCTTTGTGTATATATCAATGGTCTCCACAGGTAGCACCTCCAATTATATATATATATATATATATATATATATGTCCAGAGTGTGCAGTCTGAGATCCATTCTCTTTAGAAGTGTATAACAAGCAGGCAGGTAAAGCACAGGTACTCTCTCTCAGCCGCAGCTAAGAAACACGTTGCACTGGCAAAGGAAGGAAGGCTCTGGACCTTCTGAAGTACTCAGTGCAGCGCTGTGACTGGCTGGAATGAGTGCATGACCTACCAGGATTGGACAGCTGGAATCACATGGCCACAGGTAAGATGGCGGCGCCCATGCTAATGGAATGGAAACACCGCCAGACCTCACCAGGCCTAGTGACAATGTGCCCGCACAGAAACACGTGCAGCCAATGCCCCTCGCCAAACACCAGCACCGCTGCCAGAGACTCCCCACCACAACAACCTCTTAGGTAATACCCGGCGACTACCATGCTGAGAAACCCTGGCCGTGACAGTACCCCCCCTTATGGGTGGCCTCAGGACACTCACCAGGCTTCTCCGGATGGGCAGCATGGAACCTCTTGATGAGTGCAGGAGCATCGGTCCAACAATGTTCCTCTGGGCCGTAGCCCCTCCAGTCCAGTAGGTATTGCAAATGTCATCTGCGGAGACCTCAAACTCTATGCCCCTTTCAGTCTGGACATGGGGAGAAGCAGGCAGTACTCTGTGGAATTTGTTTAGCACCAGGGGTTTCAACAGGGATACATGAAAGGAATTGGGAATTTTCAGATAAGGGGGTAGCTGAAGGCGATAAGCCACAGGGTTAATGACTTCTATAATGGAGAAGGGCCCGATGAAGCGTGGAGCAAATTTCATAGATGGTACTCTGTCATAGGTTCCAACCAGGATGGACAACCAGACCTGGTCTCCAACTTGCATATGTGGTACTTTCCTACACTTCTTATCAGCTTGAAATTTGTAACAGGAGGACGCCTTCTCCAGTTCAGTACGAACTTGAGACCAGATTGAAGCAAATCTCCGTACAGTGTCTTCTACAGCTGGGACATCAAAGATGGACAGGATTTGAAATTCAGGAACCCGAGGATGAAGGCCGTAGACCACTTGGAATGGTGTTTGGTTTGTAGAAGAGTGGTAGGAGGTGTTATGTGCAAATTCAGCCCATGGCAGCAATACAGATCAATTGTCTTGGGAAGATGTCATAAAAATCCTCGGGAAGGTCTCAAGGTCTTGATTAACCCTCTCAGTGGAACCGTTGCTTTGTGGGTGATAAGCTGTAGAAAAATTTAGCTTTACTTGCAGACAGAACATAAGGCTCTCCAAAATTTTGCTGTGAACTGAACACCATGGTCAGAGACTATCTCAGCAGAAAGACCATGGAGATTGAAAATATGTTGAACGAACAAGTGAGCCAAGTCAGGGGAAGAAGGCAATTTCTTTAGTGGTATGTAATGGACCATTTTAGAGAATGTCTACTACGACCCAGATGGTAGTGAACACTTGAGAATTCGGCAGATCCATGACGAAGTCCATGGAGAGATGCGTCCATGGACGTGATGGAATAGGTAGGGGCAACAACTCACCAGCTGGTGCCTGATGTGAAGATTTATGCTGGGCACACGAAGAACATGAAGAAATAAATTCCGACACTTCTGCTTTCATGGATGGCCACCAATAGCCTCTCTTTAAAAATTCCGGGTACCTGAGTGACCTGCAAAGTGAAAGGAATGAGCCCAGGTGAGGAGCTGCTTCCTTAACTCCGGGGCCACAAAGGACCTCCCTGTAGGGGGCTGTAACTGTAAGGTGGCGAAGACTCTTGACTCCAAAACAGGGGTATTTTGTTGATTCTCTGATTTGTCATCACAGCAGCAAGATCTGGACAGGGCATCTGCCTTTTGATTAAGGGCTCCAGACCAGAAGGTCAGGGTGAACTGGAACCGAGCAAAAAATATCGCCCATCTGGCCAGACGAGGACTCACGCACTGAAGATTCTTGAGGAAGAGAAGATTTCTATGGTCCGTGAAGACAGTGAAGGGAAACTTGGCCTCTTCCAGCAGGAATCTCCATTCTTTTAATGCTAACTTTACTGCTAAAAGTTCTTGTTCACCAATGGCATAACTTCTCTCGGCAGGAGAAAACATCTTGGAGAAGAACCTACAGGGATGAACTCGATTATCGTCATAATGCTGGGAAAGAACTGCTCCCACGGCCTCTGATGATGCATCCACTTCCACTAGAAATGGCCTATACAGATGTGATTGTCGTAAGACTGCTGCTGAAATAGATGCCTGTTTTAAAAGTTGGAAGGCAGGCTCTGCCTCAGGTGGCCATAGGGCAGGGTTAGCGTCTTTTCGGGTCAACGCGGTAATGAGAGCCAGTAATGATGAAAATCCTTTAATAAAATGTCTACAGTAGTTGGCGAACCCAAGCAATCTCTGGATGGCTTTCAAAGTTTGAGGACGGGACCAATACAAAATCACCTGCACCTTCTCTGGATCCATTTCTAGACTGGAGCCAGAGATGACGTAACCAAGGAATGGCACACTGGGAACCCCAAAGACACATTTCTCCAGTTTGCAGTAAAGGTGGTTCTTTCTCAGATGGTACAATACTTCCTTCACATGTTCATGATGTTTTTTTACAGAAGACGAAAAAATCAATATATCGTCCTGTAAACTACAACCGAGACGTACAACAGGTCTCAGAAAATCTCATTAACAAAGCCCTGAAACATGGCAGGGGCATTGCACAACCCAAAGGGCATCACAAGGTATTCAAAGTGTCCATCTCTAGTATTAAAGACGGTCTTCCATTCATCGCCAGCATGAATGAGGATGAGATTATAAACCCCTCTCAGATCCAGCTTTGAGAATATGATGGATCCTTTAACTCTGTCAAACAATTCTGTGATCAGCGGAAGAGGATATCAATTCTTAATCGTTATATCATTGAGGCCCCGGTAATCTATACAAGGTCTTAGGCCTCCGTCTTTCTTGCCAACAAAAAAGAAGCCAGCTCCAGCGGGAGAGGTGGAAGGACTAATAAACCCATTTGCTAGGTTTTCCTCGATGTTCTCTGACATGGCTTGAGTCTCAGGCACGGATAGAGAATAGGTGCGACCACGAGGTGGCATCTCATCAGGTAGCAGCTCAATAGGACAGTCCCATTCTCTGTGGGGAGGTAAGACGTTCACCTGTTGCTTGGAAAAAACATCAGAGAACATCTGGTACTCCTTGGGAATAGCTGGAGATGTTAACGAAGCTGTCTTTCTTACAGGTCGTATTTTGGGAAGACAGGATTTCTGACAGTCAGTTCCCCATGAAAGAATCTGCATTGAACACCAGTCTATCCTGGGATTATGCCTGCTTAACCAGGGTAGTCCTAAGATGATTTCTTGAGAAGCCTCTGGTATCACTAAGAACTTTAAAGACTCGGAGTGGAGTGCCCCAACACAAACTAACACCGGTTGAGTTTCCTTGGTGACCACTCCTTTAGCTAGAGGACATTCATCTACAGAAGCCAGGGAAATTGCTTGCTTGAGAGATGAACAAGGAATCTGTAGTTTATCAACTAGGCTGGAAGTCATGAATTTTACGGCTGCTCCAGAGTCTAATAGAGCAGAGATGAAGACAGGGTTGGGCTTGAGATCCAAAGCTAAGGAAATCTTGAAATCTTTAGTATTTGAGGATGGGCAAATAACTCCTAACTTGATGTCCCCAAGGTCAGTTAGGAACGGGCGTTTCCCGACTTGCGGGAGCAGGAGGCCACCAGGTGACCCGAATCTCCGCACTACAGACAGAGGTTTTTTAGCATCCTCCTCTGATGTTCCTCTTTAGAGAGATGGGTTTGGTTCACCTGCATGGGCTCCTCATCTATTGGAGGATGGGATGGACGGGTAGGCAAGGGAGACATAAAATGACCTTTGCCGTTCAGTTCTGTGCTTTTCAGCTTGATGTTCTCTGAAGTGTAGCTCAATTTTGTTGCAGAGTGAGATCATATCATTTAAATTGGTAGGAAGCTCACGGGTAATCAGATCATCTTTAATCGGTCGGACAGACCATGCCAAAAGGCTGAGGTGAGGGCCTCCTCATTCCACTTAAGCTCTGATGCCAAGATTTGAAACTGTACGGCATATTGGCTGACAGGACGGGTTCCTTGTCTCAGGGTCATGATGCTGGACGATGCTGACTGTGCATCCAGGTTCATCGAAAATCCTCCTGAATGAAGATACAAAATCTGTATAGTTATCCAGCAGCGAGTCTGAATGCTCCCAGAGTGGGGAGGCCCAATCCAAAGCCAAGCCAGTCAGCAAAGACACGATGTATGCCACTTTAGTTCTAGCAGTGTGGAAGTTATCAGGCTGTTAGGCGGGGAAGGAGAGGTTAGGTTTAGGCACTTAGGTTAGGGTTAGGCACTTGGGGGGATGTTAGGATTAGGCACCCCTAAAGAAGGGTTAGGGTAGGGAATTAGGTTAGCGATACTTACCTAATTAGCAGTTGGGATCTTCACCTCTGCTGGGCTTCCGCTGTCGGATTTGAACCGCCGGCCAGTTTTGAAACTGTTTTGGATATTTTTTCATTAGTATTAATGCAGCCTAAACCTAAGTCTCCCAGGGAGGTGCCTAACCCTAACCCCCCCTTCCCCTAGCCTAACCCTCCCGGGGGGTGCCTAACCCTAACTCCCCGCAGGAGTCCTAAAACCTTACCCTCCCACCCGCAGCTGTCCGCGCCCGGCTTACCTTTATTCAGAATGCTGGGTGTCGGGCTCCCGGTGTAGGTTTAATGACAGGCATCGGGATTTCAACGCCTGTCATTAGCACCTTGCCGGGATTAGACAGTCGGGAAGCTGGTGGTTGGCATTTAGACCGTTGGCTTCCTGACTACATCCCTTTTAGAACAGTAATAGGGTACAGTAAAAGTACAAGTCTTTCACTAGTACTGTACAGTCATTGACTCTTAATAAAACCTAATGTACCTAAATAGGATGTACAGTTCTTCACATGGATCTATCCATACAGCTTATATTGTAAGTAATTTTTCATTGCGCACAACATGGCTGGCTCACCTGGCACTCTCGTAATGGCATAAAAAAAACTACATGGACCTGACATGTATTTTGGGATGCTACTCCTAGTAATAAAATGCTGCAACTATTTTGTGTCTACTTTTTTAGGCTTAATCTACAATATTCCACCCAAGGTACTGAAATCCCATTGTGGGTAGAATGTAGAGTACAGTCAATGGAAGTTAATACCCAAAATGTCTGTACCAAATCTGCTTGACGCCTACTGTATTGTGCACTCTAGTTTACTTTTTTACTTCTGTATTAGTGTACAGTACCTAATCCACAGTGTGCACTTTGTGTGTTAAGCACCTTGAGCCCTGCTGGAGAAAGAGTGCTACAATACTGTATATAAAATAAAAATTCTTAAAATTATTATTACTGTAAAGTACCTCTATTAAGCGATGGGGGTCTCTGGCCTTCTGCCCTTTGTCTGCGAGTAGCTTGGTCTGTTTTAGTAAAAAAAAAGGTACAGTAAATTACAGAAACAACTAAAGTTGGCTAGTGCTAATAACTGTTCATCCACATTTCCATTTCATTCATCCCCATTTCATTTATCCCCATTCTGCTTTGTGTAGAAGTACATGAGAGGGTGAAACACGGTCTTTAACCACCCAACAGAAATTATGGAGGGGCAACTGCCCCCTCTGCCCCACCAGTTACCCACACCCCTGGAAAAGACAAGGCAGGGGGGACTGACAAACATGAAGAATCAGAGCCAGAGGGGTAGGGGTAAGCAGACATTCAAAATGGGCAGCTAAAAGACACAGGGGGGTAGGGAATGAGGCTGAAAGACACAGGGGGTAGGGAAAGAGGTAGAAAGACATAGGAGGTGAAGCTAAGAGACACAGTCAAAGGTGAGGCTGTACAGATACAGGCAATGGAACCTACAGAACTGTACAATACGAGGATGGAATGGGCCCCCCCAAAGACATAGTAATTGTATTAGGCCCATAGATTTCACAACTTGTAAGCAGCAAGTATACAGTATGAGCGGACTGCAAAATTATAGCAGACCACCCAGGGCCGGCAACAGAAATCATGGGGCCCAGTACACCCATTCTTTTAGGTACCCCCCATTCCAGGGTCCCAGGCACAAACAGGCCAGTTGCCTGTGTCTGCCCTCCCTGCACAGTATACTGTAGCTGGTACAGACCAACCAAAGTACAATGTTTAGCCAGCTTAACTGTCACCACTTTCTTACTTAAAGGGGGGATCCCAAAACTCGCTTGGCAGAGTAACTGTGAAAAGAAAATTGTCAGTATCAATTTGATTCTGAAAAAAAAGACTCCTACAGTACTGCACAACAGTACTATTACTATTACAGCAGTAGTATTACTAAATGTATTATTACAGTACTCTACAGTACAGTACTGAAAAAAAACACAAGTACAGAAAGAATTAGTGTGTAAGGAGAAGAGGTTGAAGATGGGTCTTTGCAGTATAGGAGGGAGAGAGACACGGTGAAAAGGAAAAACAGTTGAGAGATAGAAGACAATGTAATGTACAGTACTTACAAAGCCTAAAGGGGCTGCTGGGGCCGGCTGCATCCTCCTGGGCCGGGGGTGACAGGACCCATTGGGTTGGTGTTAATGTGGAAAAAAACCCAGAATGTTACTATTACACAAGTACAGAAAGAATTACTGTGTACGGAGAAGAGGTTAGAGATGGCTCTTTGGAGTACAGGAGGGAGAGAAATACAATATGAAAAGGAAAAAAGTAGACAGATAGAAGACAATGTAGTATACAGTACTCATGAAGACTATAGGAGCTGCTGGGTACGTCTGCATCCTCCTGGGCGGGAGGGGGACTGGGGCCCTTGGGTTGGTGTTACTGTGGAAAAAACAAACACAATGTTACTGTATTTTGCATGACGTCACGCGGTCCCGCCTCCTCTCCCAGAGAGTCCCGCGTGGCTGTCTCTCTGTCAAGGAGAGAGAGACTATTAGTATGCAACGTTTCTGGATCCCTCCGGACCCCGTTCTCAAGCTGCTGTGATCATGGCAATAATGTGCAAAATGACAGTCAAAAGTGCAAGTGTGTATATATATATATAGTTATATATATATATATATATATATATATATATATATAATTTGCTGAGTTCCTACCTATTGTGTAGATGTTTTTATCTTATTTTCTGTTCTTCCCCCTTTCCTACTGTCTCCCTCTGTTCATCCCCCTTTCCTACAGTCGCATAGTATTTTTCCTCCTGTCTTCCTCTGTTCATTCGACATCCTTTCATCCCATCTCGCCTATCACACTATGTATGTATACACACACGCACACATACATGCACACTCCTTTCATGTATAATTTGTTGGAAAAAGAAAAAAAGGGAAGAACTCTCTGGTTGGGGGCACTCTTCAATTGTGGTAATTACGTAATTAATAGAGAACTTTTAATAGGTATGCATTAAAATAACTGCCATTGTACAGTACAAATCCTAAATAGAAATAATTGAATGGACATACAAAGACGAAACAAAGAACAATAAACAGAACATGAAAAATCAAGCTGATATGTAGAAAGCAAATGTGAAATATTCATCAGCGGGGTGATATCAGAAGAAAGAAAATTACTGGTATAATCCTGTAATCAAAATTTCTGAGTTAACCCACATAATAGTCAGTCCGATGACTGAATTAATTAGTACATATAGTGTATAAATATACAAGTAAGATAAGTTGTATAGGATATGCAACCTTTTACAGCACCAACACACAGTTAGTATCGTAGATCTCAAAACTTAGAGAATTAAATGTCATACGGATGTCTTTAGAGAGCTCCCACTATACATATTAACAGAATATATAGACTGACGTAAGCAAGTCCGTCTGCCATGTTTAGGCGTATGAAAATGAAAAGATATAAACAAATAATGCTTTTGTCTACACCACTTGTAATGTATATATAATGGTAGGTACCGCTTAAAGAAAGAAGTATAAGAGATATAAGGGAGATATTAGTAAGATTACTCCCTTTACATGGTGTCAAGACAACAGCTGCTGCTTGTCATTATGAATCACAGTGAATGGCATGTGAGCATGCTGTCAGGCTCACCGAAGGGAATGAATAAGTAAATTGAGCATCTGCTGTTAGATCTGATGTGAAAAAGGAATCTGGTGTCAAAGTAGTGCAGGAACCTATCCAGATCAGACTCTAATGAGAGTGCCCATAAACTAAAAGTAGATTTGCAGTAGATAGTAAATGTGACTCAGAATAAATTCCATAGTATAATATCATCCCTAATGCTGCTGCTAGTCACATGCCACACGGGTAGTGGTGAGTAGTGAGAAGCATGGAAGCGTATACTATGGTATGAAGGAAGAAGAGTAATGGCTGCACAGTAACCCACACAGGGTAAGATATGCTCTGTTTGCCCGTAGGGGTAGTGCAGGGCCAATCACCTACACATGCAAGAGGGTTGACACATGCGCCTGGAAACAACAGAAGAGCGGTACCTATATACCCTGTTGAAAATCGGCAAGTGTTGAAAACGATCTGCCTAGATAGGAGTCCTCCGTGTGTTGTGCTGTAAAGTCGCGCCTGTACACAGCGGGAATACACCTGATCCGAGATGCGCGTTTCACGAGCTGCTTCCTCAGTCAGATACTAGTGAGAGCGCACAGCTGACCTATAGCCTGTGTGTCAACGAATCAGAGGGCCAGGTCCTGCTGTGCAGTATGTAAGCCAGAGATAGGTCATATTAAGCTCCCTCCTGATTGGCCCAGATTCGTGAAACCAGGAAGAGAAAAGCAAAAATAGTTGCACGTGGCTAATTAAATAAATGGGAGTTAAAGCTGTGAAAGATGTATTAATAATAGTGCTGGCTGCAAATACTTTGCATATTAGTTGACCACCACAACGAATGAAGAATATAAATTAGTAATAAGAAGAGAACATACAGAAGAGGGGCCGGAGGGAAGGGGGGGTGGGGGAGGGGGAGGGGGAAAAAGGAGATAGGGATTGTGTGTAGAGTGTCTTTATGTGAATAGGGAAGCATATTAGAAGTGTGGATATGTCAATGGTGTGTATTCATGTAGGTGAGCAGTGCAGCAAAGGTTAAGTGTAGTGCATAGCGGTGAATAGTGAGGTTTAGGAAATAATTAAAAATAAGAACAATGAGAAAATAAATAAATTAGAATAATATGAGTGAATCATAATATATTGAATACCTTTAGATAAAATTATGCAAAAAATATATATCTATATATACGTACATAAATATGCACATATACATACATGTATACATACATACAAAATTCATGCATATGTGATTATAGGTAGTAATAATATGTGTCCGATACAAATATGAACATATAAGTAAATAAATAGAAAGAAAAAATAAAATAAAATTATGGAAAACATATATAATATACGGACATAGTTTATTCAAAGACAGAAAGGAAAGTATAAAGTGGAAGAAAAGGGATAAATAAGAAAGTGGGATTGCCAACTATACCAGAAATGGTGCTATGATGATTCTTATAAAAAAGAAGAATAATTGATCATTTCATTGAGTCCGTAGGGACTGACCGTGTTAAGTCTAAATGTCCATTGGCTTTCTCGCTGAAGAAGTACTCTCATAAGATTGCCACCTCTAACACCTAATCTGACATGCTCAAGACCAAATGCCTTAAGGCTTTGGGTAGTCCCATTATGATGTTTCAGAAAGTGTCGGGCGACGGAGGTAAGTTTCTTCATCTTCAATAGGTCATTTTGGGCATTTTTAATGTTTCCTACATGTTCTAGAATCCTCTGTTTCAGTATTCGAGTGGTCATACCTATATATCTGAGGTTGCAGCTACATTCCAAGCAATAGACAACCCCAATGGCATCGCAATTAATAAATTGTTTTAGTTCAATATTGTGGCCATACCTATCCATGACATGCTCCTTTTTTGTAATGTATGGACAGGCCTTGCATTTGCCACAGGGGAAGGTACCTCTAATTTTAGGTTTTCTCCTAGCATTGCCCACATAGTGACTTTTTACTAGTCTATCTTGAAAAATTTTGTGATCTCCGCCAAATGAAGGTAGGTTTATCCTGTAAAGATTTCCGTAAGTCACTATCCATCAAGAGGATATGCCAGTGTCGTGTGACAATTTCTTGTAAATCCTTCCATTCCTTACAGAAATTAGTGATGAAACATACCTGCTCTGAATCTATTTCAGATTTGCTCCTATTAGAGAAAATCAGGTTTTGTCTGTCAGTTTTTAAGGCCAAATGTTTGGCTGTCTTGACCATTTTTCTACTGTAACCTCTATTTACTAGGCGCATGGTGAGATCTTCAGATTTTGCTAGGAAAGTCTCTACTGTTGTGCAATTTCTTCTGAGTCTGAAGAACTCTCCCTTAGGTATGTTCTTGATAGTCGGTGGAAAATGTGTGCTACTACTGTGCAGGAGACTATTAGTAGCTGTCTCCTTTCTGAAGAGTTCTGTTAAAAGATGTTTGTCCTCATCTAGGAGTAGATGTAAATCTAAAAAGGTAACCTCCTCTTTACTAATTGTATGTGTCAATTTTAGATTGATGGAATTGTTGTTAAGTTCTTGAATAAAAACAAGTAGGTCATTAGGGTTGCCATGCCAAATCATGAAGATATCGTCAATGTATATCAGCCATGTTGTTATATGGCTGGTATGGTGGTCATTATTTTCATTGAAGACTATCTCTTTTTTCCACCATCCGAGGAACAGGTTGGCATATGTGGGTGCACATGCTGCACCCATCACTGTTCCTCGGATTTGTAGGAAAAATTTATCATCGAAGGTAAAGAAGTTTTTTGTAGAACGAATTCCAATAAATTCAAAAGAAATTCTTTAAAGTCATCCATACCCTCTATTTGTAAAAAAATACCTGGTTGCTGAGATACCTATCTCATGTATGATACTCGTATAGAGGGACTCGACATCAAGTGTTACAAGTAGGTGGTCCTCCTCCAATTGTATGTCATGTATCTTCCTTAGTACTTCTCTGGTATCTTGAACCAAGGATGGTAGGGTTTCCACATGGTGTCGAAGATGTTGGTCCAAGAAGACACTGGCCTGTTCTAGCAACCCACCTATTCCTGACACAATAGGTCGTCCGGGAGGGTTGTTCAAATCTTTGTGAGTTTTGGGTAACATATAAAAGGTTGGTGTTTTGGGTTTATCCACCAGTAGGAACGTCTGTTCAGTCTTAGTAATGGTCCCTTTGTTGAAAGCGTCATCAATAAGTTTGTGATACAGTAAATTAAAAAGTTCCATGGGATTGAAAAGCATCTGTTTATAACATGTTTTGTCATACAATTGTCTGAAGGCTTCCTTAAGGTATTTATCTTTGGGCCAGAGGACTATATTGCCCCCTTTATCTGAGGGCTTGATGATTATATCCTCCCATTTCTCTATTTCTTTGAGTACCAGTCTTTCCTCATGACTCAAGTTGTTACCTAGATAACTGGTGGTATTTTTATTTTTATTTCTCTGTATAACATCCATATCTCGAGAAATAAGGTCTAAAAAGATCCTTACTTCTGGACAAATGTGATCCAATGGTGTAAAAGTGCTCTTTTTCTTACAGATCTTCCTAGAGGTGGCCTGTGCTCCTCGTAAGTTATCAGAGCAGGCTTTAGGTTCCATCAGTTCATCTAGTTCTAAAAGAGCCTGCAATTCTTCCTCTGTGTCAAAAGTTGGAGGAATATTGTCAGAAGATGAGTCTGCTGTTTCCATTTGTACAGTGCCAGCTTCAGTTTGATGTTTATTGGAAAATAATTTTTTGAGTAGTAATTTACGTCCAAAAAGACGTAAGTCTTTTTCCCATGTAAATCTATTGAATGTCATGCTAGGGGAGAAGGATAAACCTTTGCTGAGAACCTTCATATCTACTGTAATAAGATGCCTGGAGGACAAGTTAATGATTTTGAGGTCCGTTGAGTCACCTAGTTCTTTTTGCGAGTTCTGGATGACTGTCTGATGGGTATGGGGGAGTCCCATGTTCTTACTTCTCTGCCTCTTCTTATTGCTTCTCCTCATCCTCCTCCTCTTGGACGTAATCCCTTTATACTCCTGCTTTCTTCTAAAAAAGAGAGTGTTGTTCTTCTTGGTGGTGATGGATGTTCTTCCATGCCTGAGGATTCTGTCTCCGAGGAGCTATAGCTCGTGGGATGTCTCTGTTCTCTATTGGTGGTATACGACTTCCATTTGAATATGCTGCCCTGAGAGAAATCTTTCTTATCTCTAATGAATTTATTGCATTTCCTTTCTATAAGAGTTTCTTCGTAGGCATGTAGATCTTCCTTAATTTTTTCAAAGGAACGCTGAAATAGAATGTCTTTCTCCCACTGTTCCAATACCTTGCCTAGGGCTTCCACCTCTTTGTCCACTTCCTCTAATATCAATAAATTATGTTTAAGTAAGATATTCATGAGTTTTTGAGAACATTTTAGGAGGCAGACTTCCCAATCATTTTTGAGAGTGTTAGTAGCGAGTTCGAATGTAGGAAAGATTTTCGGTCTGAGTCCACGGGGAACAATCTTTTGTTTTAAATAATTTTCAATTGTTGTTAATTCCCAATTAGTTCTAGTCTGTTTTTGTAGTATGAGTTTCAGTTTCTTGAGGTCTTCTTCCCAGTTTGACTCATGAGATAGATTAGTGAGTGCACTAGGGAAGATATTATTTAATTCCTCGACAGTTTTTCATTTCGTGCTTAATTAATTCTTAAGGCTAAATGCCATGCTATACTGTCCACTCCCTAAGAGTGTAACATAGGTGGCAGAAAATCAATACTCAAGTATTATAACTGATAGATGTGTAGTTTATCGCAAAAAACTACAGGTATATCCGTGCATCAAATAAACAAGAGACTGGGATAACCCAGGAAAAATGGTAGCAAAAAACCAAGGGAAAGGAATGGGGGAGGGTAGATGAGCACAGGATGAGGAAATATCATCAAAAAAATGAATATAGGGTAGAGTCATGAAAAATCCACAATCATCAGGATCCAAAACCCTATAATCAATAGGGTTGTAGGAAAATAAACAAAGTGGAGGTGCTCCCCTGAGAGTGTAAATCAATAGGAAAAAGAAAAAAAGGGAAGAACTCTCTGGTTGGGGGCACTCTTCAATTGTGGTAATTACGTAATTAATAGATAACTTTTAATAGGTATGCATTAAAATAACTGCCATTGTACAGTACAAATCCTAAATAGAAAAAATTGAATGGACTTACAAAGACGAAACAAAGAACAATAAACAGAACATGAAAAATCAAGCTGATTTGTAGAAAGCAAATGTGAAATATTCATCAGCGGGGTGATATCAGCAGAAAGAAAATTACTGGTATAATCCTGTAATCAAAGTTTCTGAGTTAACCCACATAATAGACAGTCCAATGACTGAATTAATTAGTACATATAGTGTATAAATATACAAGTAAGATAGGTTGTATAGGATATGCAACCTTTTACAGCACCAACACACAGTTAGTATCGTAGATCTCAAAACTTAGAGAATTAAATGTCACACGGATGTCTTTAGAGAGCTCCCACTATACATATTAACAGAATATATAGACTGACATAAGCAAGTCCGTCTGCCATGTTTAGGCGTATGAAAATGAAAAGATATAAACAAATAATGCTTTTGTCTACACCACTTGTAATGTATATATAATGGTAGGTACCGCTTAAAGAAAGAAGTATAAGAGATATAAGGGAGATATGAGTAAGACTACTCCCTTTACATGGTGTCAAGACAACAGCTGCTGCTTGTCATTATGAATCACAGTGAATGGCATGTGAGCGTGCTGTCAGGCTCACCCAAGGGAATGAATAAGTAAATTGAGCATCTGCTGTTAGATCTGATGTGAAAAAGGAACCTGGTGTCAAAGTAGTGCAGGAACCTATCCAGATCAGACTCTAATGAGAGTGCCCATAAACTAAAAGTAGATTTGCAGTAGATAGTAAATGTGACTCAGAATAAATTCCACAGTATAATATCGTCCCTAATGCTGCTGCTAGTCACATGCCACATGGGTAATGGTGAGTAGTGAGAAGCATGGAAGCATATACTATGGTATGAAGGAAGAAGAGTAATGGCTGCACAGTAACCCACACAGGGTAAGATATGCTCTGTTTGCCCGTAGGGGTAGTGCAGGGCCAATCACCTACACATGCAAGAGGGTTGACACGTGCGCCTGGAAACAACAGAAGACCACCACAATGAATGAAGAATATAAATTAGTAATAAGAAGAGAACATACAGAAGAGGGGCCGGAGGGAAGGGGGGGTGGGGGAGGAGGAGGGGGGAGAGGGGGAAAAAGGAGATAGGGATTGTGTGTATAGTGTCTTTATGTGAATAGGGAAGCATATTAGAAGTGTGGATATGTCAATGGTGTGTATTCATGTAGGTGAGCAGTGCAGCAAAGGTTAAGTGTAGTGCATAGCGTTCAATAGTGAGGTTTAGGAAATAGCATGTTAAAAAATATAGCTATAGAATGTGGTAGATGAAGAAAAATGTGTCAAAAATGTAAATGAAGTGAATATATGGATGATATGATGTTGGAAATAAATATGAAAAAATAAAATAAAAATAAGAACAATGAGAAAATAAATAAATTAGAATAATATGAGTGAATCATAATATATTGAATACCTTTAGATAATATGATGCAAAAAATATATATCTATATATCCGTACATACATATGCACATATACATACATGTATACATACATACACACCCATAGGGAAAAATTCATGCATATGTGATTATAGGTAGTAATAATATGTGTCCGATACAAATATGAACATATAAGTAAATAAATAGAAAGAAAAAATAAAATAAAATTAAGGAAAACATATATAATATACGGACATAGTTTATTAAAAGACAGAAAGGAAAGTATGAAGTGGAAGAAAAGGGATAAATAAGAAAGTGGGATTGCCAACTATACCAGAAATGGTGCTATGATGATTCTTATAAAAAAGAATAATTGATCATTTCATTGAGTCCGTAGGGACTGACCGTGTTAAGTCTAAATGTCCATTGGCTTTCTCGCTGAAGAAGTACTCTCATAAGAATGCCACCTCTAACACCTAATCTGACATGCTCAAGACCAAATGCCTTAAGGCTTTGGGTAGTCCCATTTTGATGTTTCAGAAAGTGTCGGGCGATTGAGGTAAGTTTCTTTATCTTCAATAGGTCATTTTGGGCATATTTAATGTTTCCTACATGTTCTAGAATCCTCTGTTTCAGTATTCGAGTGGTCATACCTATATATCTGAGGTTGCAGCTACATTCCAAGCAATAGATAACCCCAATGGCATCGCAATTAATAAATTGTTTTAGTTCAATATTGTGGCCATACCTATCCATGACATGCTCCTTTTTTGTAATGTATGGACAGGCCTTGCATTTGCCACAAAACCTCTAATTTTAGGTTTTGTCCTAGCATTGCCCACATAGTGACTTTTTACTAGTCTATCTTGTAAATCTTGTGATCTCCGCCAACTGAAGGTATTTTTATCCTGTAAAGATTTCCGTAAGTCACTATCCATCAAGAAGTTATGCCAGTGTCGTGTGACAATTTCTTGTAAATCCTTCCATTCCTTACAGAAATTAGTGATGAAACATACCTGCTCTGAATCTATTTCAGATTTGCTCCTATTAGAGAAAATCAGGTTTTGTCTGTCAGTTTTTAAGGCCAAATGTTTGGCTGTCTTGACCATTTTTCTACTGTAACCTCTATTTACTAGGCGCATGGTGAGATCTTCTGATTTTGCTAGGAAAGTCTCTACTGTTGTGCAATTTCTTCTGAGTCTGAGGAACTCTCCCTTAGGTATGTTCTTGATAGTTGGTGGAAAATGTGCGCTACTACTGTGCTGGAGACTATTAGTAGCTGTTTCCTTTCTGAAGAGTTCTGTTAAAAGATGTTTGTCCTCGTCTAGGAATAGATGTAAATCTAAAAAGGTAACCTCCTCTTTACTAATTGTATGTGTCAATTTTAGATTGATGACATTTTTGTTAAGTTCTTGAATAAAAACAAGTAGGTCATTAGGGTTGCCTTGCCAAATCATGAAGATATCGTCAATGTATCTCAACCATGTTGTTATATGGCTGGTATGGTGGTCATTATTTTCATTGAAGACTATCTCTTTTTTCCACCATCCGAGGAACAGGTTGGCATATGTGGGTGCACATGCTGCGCCCATCGCTGTTCCTCGGATTTGTAGGAAAACTTTATCATCGAAGGAAAAGAAGTATTTTTGTAGAACGAATTCCAATAAATTCAAAAGAAATTCTTTAAAGTCATCCATACCCTCTATTTGTAAAAAACACCTGGTTGCTGAGATACCTATCTCATGTATGATACTCGTATAGAGGGACTCGACATCAAGTGTTACAAGTAGGTGGTCCTCCTCCAATTGTATGTCATGTATCTTCCTTAGTACTTCTCTGGTATCTTGAACAAAGGATGGTAGGGTTTCTACATGGTGTCGAAGATGTTGGTCCAAGAAGACACTGGCCTGTTCTAGCAACCCACCTATTCCGGACACAATAGGTCATCTGGGTGGGTTGTTCAAATCTTTGTGAGTTTTGAGTAACATATAAAAGGTTGGTGTTTTCGGTTTATCCACCAATAGGAATGTCTGTTCAGTCTTAGTAATGGTCCCTTTGTTGAAAGCGTCATCAATAAGTTTGTGATACAGTAAATTAAAAAGTTCCATGGGATTGAAAAGCATCTGTTTATAACATGTTTTGTCATACAATTGTCTGAAGGCTTCCTTAAGGTATTTATCTTTGGGCCAGATGACTATATTGTCCCCTTTATCTGAAGGCTTGATGATTATATCCTCCCATTTCTCTATTTCTTTGAGTGCCAGTCTTTCCTCATGACTCAAGTTGTTACCTAGATAACTGGTGGTATTTTTATTTTTATTTCTCTGTATAACATCCATATCTCGAGAAATAAGGTCTTAAAAGATCCTTACTTCTGGACAAATGTGATCCAATGGTGTAAAAGTGCTCTTTTTCTTACAGATCTTCCTAGAGGTGGCCTTTGCTCCTTGTAAGTTATCAGAGCAGGCTTTAGGTTCCATCAGTTCCGCTATGCACTACACTTAACCTTTGCTGCACTGCTCACCTACATCAATACCCGCCATTGACATATCCACACTTCTAATATGCTTCCCTATTCACATAAAGACACTCTACACACAATCCCTATCTCCTTTTTCCCCCTCCCACCCTCCCCCTCCCCCACCCCCCCTTCCCTCCGGCCCCTCTTCTGTATGTTCTCTTCTTATTACTAATTTATATTCTTCATTCGTTGTGGTGGTCAACTAATATGCAAAGTATTTGCAGCCAGCACTATTATTAATACATCTTTCACTGCTTTAACTCCCATTTATTTAATTAGCACGTGCAGCTAGTTTTGCTTTTTCTCTTCCTGGTTTCCCGATTCTGGGCCAATCAGGAGGGAGGTTAATACGACCTATCACTGGGCGTCTTACATACTGCACAGCAGGACCTGGCCCTCTGATTCGTTGACACACAGACTATAGGTCAGCTGTGCGCTCTCACTAGTATCTGACTGAAGAAGCAGCTCGTGAAACGCGCATCTCGGATCAGGTGTATTCCCGCTGTGTACAGGCGGGACTTTACAGCACAACACACGGAGGACTCCTATCTAGGCAGATTGTTTTCACCACTTGCCGATTTTCAACAGGGTATACAGGTACCGCTCTTCTGTTGTTTCCAGGCGCACGTGTCAACCCTCTTGCATGTGTAGGTGATTGGCCCTGCACTACCCCTACGGGCAAACAGAGCATATCTTACCCTGTGTGGGTTACTGTGCAGCCATTACTCTTCTTCCTTCATACCATAGTATACGCTTCCATGCTTCTCACTACTCACCACTACCCATGTGGCATGTGACTAGCAGCAGCATTAGGGACGATATTAAACTGTGGAATTTATTCTGAGTCACATTTACTATCTACTGCAAATCTACTTTTAGTTTATGGGCACTCTCATTAGAGTCTGATCTGGATAGGTTCCTGCACTACTTTGACACCAGGTTCCTTTTTCACATCAGATCTAACAGCAGATGCTCAATTTACTTATTCATTCCCTTCAGTGAGCCTGACAGCACGCTCACATGCCATTCACTGTGATTCATAATGACAAGCAGCAGCTGTTGTCTTGACACCATGTAAAGGGAGTAGTCTTACTCATATCTCCCTTATATCTCTTATACTTCTTTCTTTAAGCGGTACCTACCATTATATATACATTACAAGTGGTGTAGACAAAAGCATTATTTGTTTATATCTTTTCATTTTCATACGCCTAAACATGGCAGACGGACTTGCTTACGTCAGTCTATATATTCTGTTAATATGTATAGTGGGAGCTCTCTAAAGACATCCGTGTGACATTTAATTCTCTAAGTTTTGAGATCTACGATACTAACTGTGTGTTGGTGCTGTAAAAGGTTGCATATCCTATACAACCTATCTTACTTGTATATTTATACACTATATGTACTAATTAATTCAGTAATCGGACTGTCTATTATGTGGGTTAACTCAGAAACTTTGATTACAGGATTATACCAGTAATTTTCTTTCTTCTGATATCACCCCGCTGATGAATATTTCACATTTGCTTTCTACATATCAGCTTGATTTTTCATGTTCTGTTTATTGTTCTTTGTTTCGTCTTTGTATGTCCATTCAATTATTTCTATTTAGGATTTGTACTGTACAATGGCAGTTATTTTAATGCATACCTATTAAAAGTTATCTATTAATTACGTAATTACCACAATTGAAGAGTGCCCCCAACCAGAGAGTTCTTCCCTTTTTTTCTTTTTCCTATTGATTTACACTCTCAGGGGAGCACCTCCACTTTGTTTATTTTCCTACACCCCTATTGATTATAGGGTTTTGGATCCTGATGATTGTGGATTTTTCATATGACTCTACCCTATATACATTTTTTTGATGATATTTCCTCATCCTGTGCTCATCTGCCCTCCCCCATTCCTTTCCCTTGGTTTTTTGCATGTTTAATTTGTTACAGGATGATTATATATATATATATATATATATATATATAATGTGATCTAGGAACACGGTAGTAACTGTGCATATAGGCCCTGATCCAGACCCGCTCATTGCCAGAAGCAGCTCGCAGGTCTGAAGGGTGTTTTTTTTTTTACCAGCCCTCTGGCCGCTTGCTAAGCTGTGGGTGACCACCCACAGCTTTAGCGAGCGGCCAGGTGATGGTCACAATGGTCCCGACCATCGGGCTTGCGACAAGACCCTTGCGGTAGGGTCTCATCTGCCGCGAGCCCCAGTGAGTTTCCGTCTCTAAGAGAGGCGGAAGCTCACTACTGACATCACTCATAATATCAGTAGGGCCACCCCCAAACGGCAGGCATTCATTTGCGAACACCTCCATTTGGCAAGCCACCCCCATCCCCGCCTACAAAACAGGGTGAGCTGTCGATCAACATCGATAGCCGCCCCATTTGTAGCGAGCCCCAGAGTGAGTGAGAAATTAGCACTGCTGGGCCATCGACCTGCTTGCGAGCACTAAGCACTCGTGAGCATGTCTGAATCAGGCCCATAGTACAGTTGGTGTCACTGGAGCAAGATAAGGAAAATCTGGCCCTCCCCGTGTGGAAAAGAATAGGCGGCATTCTTTTGTCTCCAAAAAAAGTGTATTGATCACCGATGAATTAAATACATAGTCAACGTTTCAAGGTCCTAAGACCTTTTCGTCAGGATTCAAGAGTGCCACCTATTCCTTTCCACAGATTGCACAGGTTTTCATTGGAGAAATAAAACTGTATATATATATATATTTATATATATATATATATATAATGATGCATGTATATAATATGATGTGCGTGTCTTGCTCCAGTGACACCTACTGTAATATATGCACTGGATTGTTTGAGGTAGGGGGCCCCTAAACAATGTCTTGCCTAGGGCCCCGTGAGGTCTAAATCCGGGTCTGAGTGGCAGAAGAAAGAAGCTGAGACCTGGAGAGGACTGCAGGGGTGGAAAGAAAAAGAGCTAAAGAAGTCCCCCCCCACAGCCTCTTCCACCATACCAGGTAGGTCCTCTGTGAGGCCAACATTAACCCCTACCTAGACCAGCAGGTGTCGGTCACTAGGCCCGTGGGTAATGTCAGGCATTAGGCCTATACCACTGATAGGTGGGCACTAGGCCCGGACTAATTAGGGGGAATTAGGCCCAATAGAAGTTAATTGCCCTCAATTAGGTGAGTGACCTGGGTATTAGGCCCAGGTCACTAAGAGCGGTTAGGCTCCCACCAAAAAGTTGTGTTTCCCAGTCACCTAGGAGAGAAGCTGGCCAGCTCTGGATAGGCAGGATTAAAAGAGATAGTACTCTGGTTATTAATCACTTTTGTATGCTCTAACTGTCCTTGAATTGTTTTGTGTGTCGCTGTGTAGAGTAGGTTGATATAGCCCTATTACCAACTGTTGCATTGCAGATTGTGTTACACCACACACATTAGGCCGGAGAGTTAGGGCCGATATTAATGTGGATAGGTGGATTAGTGTGATGCACTGTTAGAGCAGGAAAGAATCCTGCATAGCGTATTCTCTCCCCTACAGGGATCTGTGTGTGGGATCGAGTCGTACGAAGAACAAGAGTATCTCCGGTGAGAACCTGTGTGTCTGTCTTTTACTGTCTGTTCATCTCTGCCTATCCTCCTTTCTTCAGGGTGTACAGTGGACCTTGCACTCCGGTGCGAGGTTGAGTCTTCACCTGGTGCGTGAGCACCTATAGGTGAAACTCTGGATCTGAGGCCAAAAGTGCCAGTGATGATTTTCACTTAAAACCCAAATCTTTTTGTGTAGTCCTCGGTCCAGTAGGGCGTTTCGGTCGTCATTGAGGAAGGATGGTTCTCATGTCATCTCCTTCCTCCTAGGTAGTCGTGTCCGTGTCCAGCTTGGCATTCCAGGACCGTCTGAGCAACATACGGCCTGAAGGTGAGAGGGTGTGATGCAAGCTACGGAAGTACACCTGCATGGCAGCAGGCACCGCACCCCTCTTACAAATGCATGCTAATGTCATAGTGTAATACAGTTGTTGAGTAAAGACTTACTACAAAAAACTGCAGTAATGTATATACTGTAATAGATTCATACTGTATACTGTTAAACTATAACACTGATTGTCTTTTTAATTTACTGTACACATACTGTATGTTTGACCTACAGTACTTACAATAATAATTTTTGTTTACTTTTTCTAGTTGGCATCATGCAGTGACCATTGGCAAATCCATTTTTTGTTTTCAGATCTTATCTAAAAGCATGTATTAAAAAGGTGTGATTAACTGCATACAATATATTATGTTGTCATTATGTTAAGTAAAAGAAATGTAATTAATTTTTACAATTGGAGTTTGTGTGTAATTATTTCAGTCTTTAAGTGTGTCTGAGACCCAAAACGTGCATCTATCATTGCAAGGTACAGTACTGTGCAGTTGGGGTTGTTGTGAATAATGTAGTGAATTCGACACAGTACCCCAACAGTAGTGAACAGGAATTCATCTTACTATACTGTAAGTCAGTACGTGACACACAGTACAGTAAGATCTGTCGTGCATGATCTAACGATTTTTAGATTATTAGATCGTACGCAATAGCAGAAGATGCTTGCAGCATGGATCAGGGAGATCCATGCTCCAAGTATCGGTGAAAAAAAACAGACCACAGATGCATGCACATATCAGTGCGTTCCATGTTGTAAGCAGCTACAGTATGATAACAAAAATCAATAAGACACAGATGCATAGACAGATCAGTGAGATCTATCCATGCATCTGTGATAAAAAAAATGTTTAGTATTCAAGTGTAAGTATAAACAGCATATATGCATACCTGCCCTTTAACCCCCCCCTGAATTAAAGCACAACCAGCCCCGGGTTTTTCAGAGCTTTTCCTGGTTTTTGGATATATAGGGGACATAAAGGGTAGGGGTCCCCTGTATTATACATAACCAGCACTAAGCTCATTCTAGCAGGGGAGTAATGCCACAACCAGGGGTACCCTTTCACTGGGTCCACTGGCCAAAGCTGTCGAAGACTACTTTACATAATTCCATATTTACATATGCTTTATGCTGTATAATGAAGCAGTACATGAGATTTAACAGGGCATTGGTACTTCCATTTTGTTTCTCTGTCCAAACTCAGATTTAAATGGAAACTAGTGTGATGTCTTTAAGGCCGCACCCGAGGGAAACTGTTTATCTAACACAGTGAAGAGAGAATGCCCGTATATGTGTCCTTGTGCTGAGGAAAATATTTTGACTAAATATGGGATACAACAAGTAATGAGTATCACTCAAAAGGAATTCAGTTTCGAGTCTGATTGCTAAGGAGGAGTTAGCAAAAACAAGCTTTGTCTATCTGATAATGTTAGTGGGTGTATGAAAGGGGCGTATAATCTGAATATTGTAATAATGTGGAGCTACTGTACAGTTCAGTACAGTATGTACATTAGTGCCCTCAATACTGTATACTGTAGTGTGTGTGTGTGTGTGTATGTATGTGTGTGTATGTATATATATATATATATATATATGTATTTATTGATACCAGTATCTATTTGTATAAATGACAGAACTCACACACCAACAAGTCCTGTAGATAAGATTTAAAAAAAAATGTCCCTTACCAGATTTCAAACCTGGGACGCACACTCTTGCAAGCCACTCCCCAAACCTCTAGCACACAGTCTCACCTGTTGTGTACAGCATGCAGTGCATCAGCATAGTCCTGTTGCACTGTGTCACTCTCAATCAGCTCCACTGGGCATGCACAGTACTATGAGACTCAATATGCCACAGCATAGCGTGATTAGCAGGGCGCTACATGGCATACTGTATGGAGCACCCCACACCACTTTCTGCATCAGCAGTACAGTGGCATAAAGTAGCATAGAAATGCCAGGTGGTATGAAGTTGTGGACAATGTGTTGAGTTCAGTTGGCATTGATAAAAATACTGAATTTCAATTGCTCGGTCTTACGCAATGCTGGGAGTGCATCTTTTTGGTCAACTGAGATACCTGTATAAATGACAGTACTCACACACCACCAAGTCCTGTAGTAAAGATTTAGAAAAAAATAAAGTCCCTTATCAGGTCACAAACCCGTGACGCCCACACTTGCATTACGGTCACCCATACCACTAGCCCATACACACCAGCCATGTCGAAAGCCGCACATGTTGTGTACAGCACACAATGCATCAGCCTACACTCCCAACTGACTCCACTGGGCATGCACAGTACTATGAGACTCTAAATGCTATAGTGCGACTAGCAGGACACTACGTGGCATACTGTATGGAGCGCCGTACACCACTTTCTTGAGCACACAGTGCATCAACAGTACAGTGGAATAAAGTAGCATAGAAATGCCAGGTGGTATGAAGTTGTGGACAATATATTGAGTTCAGTTGCCTTTGATAAAAATATTGAACTTTAATTGCTTGGTCTATATGCAATGCTGGCAGTGCGTCTTTTTGGTCAACTGAGATACCTGTATAAATTTCAGAACTTGTGGTGTAGTGGGCAATGTATTGAGTTCGGCGGCATTGAACAGAAGTGAATGATGGTTGGGGAGTATTAGTGGATATTTATCCCGCCTCATTAAAAGCTGTGCGTGCGTGTGAAATATTTATATAAAAAAGTACAGGACTCTCACACTTAATGATTTAAATCTTTATTAGTCATTCTTCTACAGCCCTGATTCCATGAGGAAAATGCTGTACTACAGTGTACTGAATCACTGCTTCTGTCAGCCAGTCATTGAGTGGTGATACAGAAAATGCATTGGAAATCAGACGCATGTGCTGTGTAGTTTTGGAAAAGTGAAACCTGGTGGACAAAAAGTTGTATTACACATTATGACTTTTTTCCATTGCTACGCTATGTTCCTTTACGAAACATTCTGTCTGGCATAGTGTGTGGCACGAGATGCATGGCACGCTACATGGCGTATGGAGCAACAAACTAGCTGGGCACATCTGTACCAAAATACAGTCTGCTCTGATCAGCGTTCTAGGAACCCGCCTCTTAAATACCTTTCTGGACACCACAACAATTCTACTAAAGAGCTATAAATATATATCATTGCGATATAACTAAACTGATTTCTTTACAGGTATTGCATTTTTTATATACAAGTGCTCTGTATAATGAATTTATAATAAGCTGACTAGTGGTTGCCAGCTTGGTTGAATCTAATTCCAAGCTGACTAAAGGACCTTGTTCCCCCTAACCCTCTCCTAGCCCCTAACCATCCCCTGCCCAAAGCCAGGACCTGCCACACAGAGGAAGGCTCCCTGTCCGCGTCACGTGAGCTCACACACAGCTCAGACAGCCTGTGTCGCAGTTTGTGCAGCACCGCCATTCCTTTCTGTTCAGAGTCAGTTGCCCCTTTGCAGAGTTTGCATGTAAGAGGTGACATGACATCATGCTGCACATTTATCATGCACAAACTGGGTTGGGGCCAGACACCGCAACAGGTGACTTGGAACTGCATTTGTGTGAGCACGCAGCCCGACTCAGCTCTTTTTAAGTGAAGCGGCAC
Organism: Taudactylus pleione; assembly: GCA_031769625.1. NCBI lineage: Eukaryota > Metazoa > Chordata > Amphibia > Anura > Myobatrachidae > Taudactylus > Taudactylus pleione. The sequence goes on from JAUIMM010000185.1 coordinate 1,915,178, forward strand.
TATATGATAGGCTCTGAGGGGGCCATCTCCAGCAGGGTGCCTTATCTGACTGGTCAGCACCTCTTATGTGCTGGAGGGACACATCCCATAACCAAGGTATGGTGCACTGGACCAGGGAGAACATAAGCGTGAGTGCCCCTCTTACAGTATGCAAGACGATTATCACTGGTCACCTGCCTGCTTGCAGCCATGCCAGCATCTCTACCCCTCATTGGAGGAAGTACCCTAACAGTCAGAGTTAGTTGCCCAGTGACATGTTTGTATGCCACCTACATAGCATTGCAGCTAGTTCTGCTTGTGTTGGCTGCTTTGCTATTGTGCATATATCAAAGGATGACTGTGTAATATATGCTTAGATCACAGCTTTGTGATATATAGATATACTGTACACTTAAGGCGTACAGTATATCACCTTCTTGTACTGGAAAGCCTAAATTCTTATATAAGCCGCTAATATACAGTCAGTGACTGAGGGGGAATGGTGTGACAGGGAGCTGGTGAGAGGGGGGCAGGTGTGACAGAGGAGCTGGAATGATAGGGGTCTGGTGTATTGGGGCTGGTGTGACAGGGGGCCGAAGGATGGAATGACGGGACAGGAGGCCTTAAAGACATGGCAGGTTGTAGAAACACAGGGGGCAGGAGTCTGGTTTAACCTCTGTGGTATGATAATGACATTGGTTATATTTATTCCTACACAAATAAGAATCTTCCAAACCGTGTAATCTCGTGCATGAATAGTGGATACTGACTGAAGGGATGCGTTCAGCATCCCAGCGCTCGGGATGCCGACACTTACATTATTGGTGCCAAAATATTGACGCTGGTCAGAATCCCAGTGCCAGCATCCCAACCTCCGGGATGCTGAAAGTAAGTAGCGGGGTTGAAGAGAGGGTTAGGTTTAAGCATTAGGGGGTGGGTTAGGCACTAAGCGGGAGGGTAAGGTTTTGGGTGCTGGGAGGTTAGGTTCAGGCACTAAGGGGGGAGGTCAGGATTAGGCACCAAAGAGGGATGGTTAGGGTAGGGAGAGGGTTAACATACCGACATACCGACTGTTGGTATTTCATAATGATCCCCTGACTGAAGACTATCTGCCCAGGCAGGATACATTTCTTTAGAGGTTTCCCATTGCAGAGAAACCACCATATAGGTAAGGTGTATTTTTATTGAGTACAAACTAAACTGTGGATTTTATTAGTGGAATTACTTTAGGGGGTTGAAATAAATCTAGCCCTCTATGCCCCAATTCGATACTGCCCATGTTTATTTTTATTTCCCTTTACTTTAACCCCATATGCTGGACACGCCTCCTCCTTGGCACACTTGGTTGGTGCACAATAGCACGCACGTGCTCCGGGCACCATGGCCACATGCTGCACCTCTGCTGGGGACATCAGCATTTGCAGGCCACCATCAGACTCAGCTGTACTGGAAGAGCCTTATTGAGATGAGGTCCCAGAAGATACCTCTATCAGGTTGGCTTTTTAACCACCTATAATACCTGCTAACACATGTCCTTACACCCAGCTCTCCTCTCTCCTTCCCCTAGTGGCAGATCCAGGGGAGGCAATCTCTGGTGATTGACCAGTGGTGGCTGCAGATCACATTGGAGCAGGCCTCTCCTGTGTATATCTTTCAGCTGGGTTGGTAGAGGAGGGAGCTAGGAATATAACAACAGCAGCGGCAGCAGCCTCCTTCCCCAACCTAGCATGTGTTAGGATCTGCATTTAGCAGATCATTTTGGTTGCAATTCCCAGTCTTATCTGTTACTAGAACTTTGCATTTAATCCTGTCTGTCTGTGTACTGACAGTGAAAATCCTGTACTTGTCGGTTTAATTCAATGTAACCAGAGATTTCTGTTAATCATAATGGTGACATTTTGGTTTGACAAATAACTAGAATTATATTAACAAGTACTACAAGTCTATATTAGAGAAGTGCTTGGCAACTGTAATCATAATGTCTGACTAAATTTATCTCTGCATTGTATCCAAGCTTAGATAGGATTTAGATTTCATGCTGAACTAGTTTCTATCAATACATTACATAGCAGGAAGGATATTTCTCACAGCTGTGAATGTGTCTGTACCTTAACTCCCAATGCCCACAATCATAGTGTCTACTGTACTGGAAATTCCTCATATATAAGCCAATCTCAACACAGACTGAGCAAAGCTACATACTGTATGCATGAAAGTTGTATATGCACTAACCTGCAAATGCTGAGTAATCACTGGCTTAGAATTTTGAGTTGTAGTGGTCACATTTAGGCTTATCTTGTAATAAGCCTAAACTGTCCCAGAGAATACTGGCGGGATGGCATAAAGTACAATTCCTTTTACATACACAAGAAACCAAGATTTTTTGCAATATGGTAGAATAGTGGAATTCATCCTGCTGTAAAAATGTAGTTTAAGCTAAATTATTACCATGCCTTACCATGCATTTGCACTTTCTAGAACTTCAACATAGAACCCGGACCCTAAAACCTCACTAAGGTTAAAGCTGAACTCAATCTACTTTCTTTAGCTAAACTGCCAGAACCCTCAAATAGCTCAGACAAACCTTCTAATATTAACTGTACTGTGAACGCCAACATTAGCAAGTGTTTGACTGCGGCCAATTGCCTCATTTAGACCAGCAGACCACATAAAACTGAGTGAGATTACCCTAGGGGAAACTACGCAGAATATAAAAGGTTTAAAAGATGGGAAAATCTCCAAATCCTGATGGATTTTCTGCCATGTATTAGAAGAGATTCTTAGATCTGTTGGCCGCCCGCCTGCATTCTGTTTAATACTGTTTTCAAAGGGGACCCTTTTCCCAAAGAGATGATGGAGGCGAGAATAGTGTTGAACCCTAAAGTAAAGACCCCCATAATTGCACTAGCTAAAGGCTATTCTCCCTCCGAAATAATGATATCAAGCTGAACTACAAGATTTGGGTGAACCTCTTGAATCCGTTCCTTTTATATCTAGCTTATTATGCCCAAATGGACTTCATCCTGAGGTGTCAGGACAGGGACAACACCAGACATGCCATAGATTGAAAACATATCTACTCTAGGAGAACTCCAGCTCTGGATGCTGAAAAAGCATTTGACACAATCTCTTGGAACTTCATGATTGTACCCTGAAGAGCTTTGGCATTGCTGGTGACTTCCTTAATAACATATCAGCTCTTTATTCTGCTTCCTCTGCCCAAGTGTAATTAATGGCATACCTTTGGGTCCAGTGCACATCTAAAATGGCACCAGGCAATGTTGCACACTGTCCCCCCTGATATTCGCCCAGGTGTTTGAACCTGTTGTGTCTCACTTCAACCATCCCCTGACATTCACGGAGTGCAGGTGACTTGGGGATCTCTTTATTTGCTGATATACTTCTAACCTTAACATATGTTGGAATATGTGTGTACAACTGGCAGAGTGTAGGTACACACCAGAGTATGCCCTGAGGCAAAGAACAACCCAGTAGTTATTCTGCAGCAATAGGAATTGTAGAGCCATATTCACAGTTACGCATACAGGGCCTGATTCAGACCCGCTCGCGAGAGCAGGACACTCGCAAGCGGGTCGATGGTGCCCTACTGCGCATGCGCACGACGGAGGAAGCTCCGTCATGCGCATACGCGAGACCCGGCTAGCGACGGGGTAGCCGTCGCTCCGGGTCTCACACCAAAGGGGGCGTGCTATCAATGTTGATTGACAGCACGCCCTCTTTGGTGGGCGTGCCGGGGGCGTGGCTGCCAGACGGAGGCGTTCCCATGGGAACGCCTACCGTCTGAAGCCGGCCCCACTGACATCAGTAGTGATGTCAGTGGGAGTGATTTTGGCTCTGATAGATCCAAAATCACTCCAGGGCTTGCGGCAGCGAGACCCTACCGCAGGGTCTCCGTCGCAAGCCAGATGGTTGCAATGGTCTTGACCATCGCGACCATCATCATGGACGCTCGCTACAGCTGTGGGTGGTCACCCACAGCTATGCGAGCATCCAAGAGGCCGCTCCATTTTCATGTAGGAGGGCCCTGATTCAGAGTGAGCGCTCTGGTCAGAGCGTCCAGCTCTGAATCAGGCCCACAGACTCTTTACATAGAGTGGAGCTTACAGGCCTCAAGCCAGTGACTGTATATGGGAAGTGGTGCTGGATGCAAGCAGTACCAGTATCTCTAGTGTCATGGATCAATGGTAATACTTAGGGACATATCCAATTAGCCGCGGGGTTTACTCCACGGCTAATTGTCATGCTGGACGGGATTCAATTAGCGGGGATTCCACGGGTGGGTGTCCCTGAGATCTAGTGCGTGAGTCCCCGCTGTTTGACTTTACCTCGCACCTCATGTAGCTGCGAGGTAAAATCAGCGTGAGGCCGCCCTATTCGGCCTTGCGCGAGAGGGTATTACACACTAATTCCGCAGTTCTCGCAGAATCAGTGTGTTCTCGCACGGGAGTCCTGGTCTAATGACGCGGGGAAATAGCTATTAAATTGAATAGCAAAACCACGCGTTGCGGGACTTTTGCCTGTCAATTAGCCGTGGGTGAAACTCCGTGGCTAATTGGATATGCCCCTTAGCGTCTCTCTGAGCTAAGGGGAATACGTCCATCTTCCACTCTAGCACTGCAACACAGTGACAAGATGCATATGTGCAGAAGTAAGGTCGGTGACCATCTTGGTTAGGGATTGAGGCCTCTTTGTAGGAACCAATATGGAGTACGTGCAGTAGTTCTCTCTAGCTTCAACGTCTCCCCCCCTCACTACAAGCTTCTCCATGTTATACAGTTACTTTCAGCTTTCTTGTAGCTACATGTAAGAACATTTTCTTTAGACAAGCAAGAAAACAACATTTCAAATGGTTTTAGTCCACTTTTCTTGGTAGATCCATCAAAAAAACTCTTCTCACTGACAGCATGGACTATGGGCCTGATTCAGACCCACTCGCGAGCGGCTGTCCGCTCGCAAGTGGGTCGATGTTATGGACTGAGCATGCGCACGACGGAGGGAGCTCCGTCGTGCGCATGCGCCAGACGCGACGAGCGAAGGAAAGTCCTTCACTCGTTGTGTCCGATCAAAGGGGGCGTGCTGTCAATGTTGATTGACAGCACGCCCCCTTTGGTGGGCGTGCCGGGGGCGTGCCTCCCTGACGGGGGCGTTCCCACGGGACCGCCTCCCGTCAGAAGCCGGCCCACTGACATCACTAGTGATGTCAGTGGGAGTGATTTTGGCTCTGATAGAGCCAAAATCACTCCGGAGCTTGCGGTTGAAAACCTCAACCGCAGGCTCCGACTCGCAATTTCGATGGTCGCGATGGTCTCGACCATCGCGGCCATCACAATGCACGCTCGTATAGCCTGTGGGTGGTGACCCACAGCTATACGAGCGTCCAGGAGGACGCTCCATGAAAATGGAGCCCGGCCCTCATTCAGAGCGTGCGCTCTGCTCAGAGCGTACGGCTCTGAATGAGGGCCTATATCAACTGTCTCTTTCCTCATCTCAGCATTGCTGTCCCTTTCACGATTTTCAATGTCTTCCATACTTGTGACAATCAACTTTTGCAAAGTGTCTTTGCCTATTTTGGACTTACACTAATACCAATTGGCTCTTGACTTTGGTTTCTGGATGTCTTGAGATTCACTGAACGCAATATTTGTGAACTCCTCATCGTATCTTCTAGGTGGTTTTCCAATATTTGATCTTTCAGAAGTTCCTTTCTGTGGTTGGATGTCCATGCTGGTTCAGATATTTATTCCGCTTCTGGTATATCCAGTGACACATATTTGCTTTGCGTTCACAAATTCCAGCTTTTCAATAATTGTGCTGACATATTCTGACTTGTCAAGCTTCAATTCGCATTTTGTCTTTTAAGGCACCCGCGGGAGAGGGATTTTTTAGGTAGACTGCCGTGGACACTGCTTCCGCTCAAAATTGCTTGTTTAAGCCTGCCTCCTGTATCATACATCTGGCTGTCTCCACTAGTGTGCGGTTTGATTGCTCACCAATACCGGTTTGTTCAGGAGTATAGGCAATGGTCAATGGTCAATTGATGTTCAATTCCGTTCTTCTTTAGGAAGTATTTCAAATCTTTGTTTAGATGTTCTCCGCCATTATCAGATCTCAGGGTTTTGAGTCTATGACCCATGTGATTATCTACAAGTCTCTCGTAGTCTGTGATTTTCTTCACTACAGTTGACGTGTACTATGACGCTGGCTCTAATTTATGCACGCCTCTGAAACGGCACTGAGACGCTCAAGCACGCTTGCGTTTGCACCTCCACTCCCCCTTTTTTAATGGTCAGCCCCTGTTACCATGCACAAATGGCTACTCATGTCACTCACTCTGCTGGGCAGTCTATGCGCAGTGAGCAAATGCTTCCCAATCTCTTGCACTGGTTTGCGCATGCGCACTGTGATGCGTAAGCATGCACACAATGCGAAAATTGGCTGGCTACGAGTGAACACATCCTAGCAAGCAGGTCTGAATCAGGTCCTTAGCCACTACCAGCCTAGGCCTCCCTTGAGTGTTACTTTGCGACTGACCAACTCTGTGCGCTCTCTCTATTTGTGGGGTACATACCTAGTGCAGCAGGAATGTCAACACTAAAAAGCTCAATGAGTTGAGAGTCAGGAATTGATTCTTGTATACCTATAAAGTGAAGATTACTCCACCTTTTTATGATTTTCCAGGTTGTCAATTTTCTCCTTCACAGCCTGAATGGTATTTGATTTGAATGACTGTACCTTGCTATTGTACAGTGTGTAATGAATCTTCCACATCTCTAGTGCTTTGTTCTAAAGTATCAAGGTGTGTGGAAAGAGTATCAAGTTTAGCTAATGCAGCATCAAGTATACTGTGAAAGTCCTCAAGCCTTTTGTCTAAAAGGGACATGATAATTTTGGTATGAAGGATTAGATAAACCTGTATTATGCTTAGATTTACCCATGGTGTATGTGGAAGGAGACTGTTGTGACTCTGTGAATTTGTCCAAAAACGTATCCATGTCCCAAGAAGGGCTTGCACAGAAGGAGAAATAAAGTAAAAATAAATTACCTTAGGAAGGTCTTATCCCAAAATACAAGAAAAATGTTCTCCATGCTACACTGTGTTACTACAAAACCATGAAAACATTCCCCCAAGCACCCCTGAATTTCAAAAAGACATTTACATTTATATAGGTCACAAGACTTAAGTATTGGGAACCAAAGTAAATTATCAAAGGATGCAGAACCTAAAATAAATCCCCTGTAAGATGATTACTGGTTGAATAAAATACAAACTCGGTATGATAGTTAACAACAGGACCGTAACTACGGTAGTGCGGCCAGTGCCATCGCACAGGGCACCACAGGTCAGGGAGCGCTGTTTGTGCCTGTCAAATTTCTGTTTATTATCATTCCCACTTGTAGCTTCCTCTTATTCCATCCCCAGCATCTCCAGGCGTCTCCTATCTCTTTCCTGGCCCTTCCCCATGAGACCATTCCCCTTTTTTGGGTGTATTTTGTCCCTTTGAAAAATGAGGGGGGCGCCAATGCTCTTTCTGGCACAGGGCACCAAAAAGTCTAGTTACGGCTCTGGTTAACAAAGTAGTCAGAAATATACTGTACTAAATAGCAAAATATGCAAAAGAACTAAGGGCCTGATTCAGAGATTTACGCTAATGCAATTGCATTCTTTAACGGATCTCAGTTGCTAAAATATGCTAATGCCTTTCAAGTTAGCCAAGCATAGGAACACTCACAACTACCTTCTAATGTCTGTTCTACAACGTATAATAGCATAAAACATTGGTAATATATATGCAGGTTGGGCAGTCATAGGTGACGGAACAGGGGGAAGTGCAAGTGGGCATCACTGTGATGCTCTCTGTATTATAAGGTGGTATCTGCGACTCTCTGCATTATTTGGTGGTCACTGTGATGTTCTCTGCAATATTTGGTGATCACTGCAATGTTCCCTGCATTAAATGGTGGTCATTGTGATGTTCCCTACAATATATGGTGGTCACTGCGATGTTCTCTGCATTATATGGTGGTCACGGTGATGCTATCTGTATTATATTGTACTGACTATGTTCTCTGCATTATATGGGTCTCACTGGGATGTTCTCCGTATTATATGAAACTCACTGCAATGCACTTACAGCAACACCCAGGGATCCACCAGACCGGAGAAGAGGCAGCAGTTAACAGTGTTCACAAGGGCAAGTTCTCCAATGCAAGGGAGGTGAAGACTGGCACCACAGCAGAAGAACTTTGCCTGACAAACATCTAGCACAGGCAGACAGTGCTAGGAGCACAACTGGAGATATCTTGGCGGCAGCTTGATCAGGAGCAGGAAACACCCAGTGAGAGGTAACGAAGCAGATTAACCAAAGCCAGATCCTTTACCTCATGGCAGCACAGAAGTCCATGAATGGGCACACACCTGCCACCTTGACAAGTAAGCAGGGTCCTGATAGTCACTGCATACAAGGGTCTTCCCATAACAAATCGGGTCAGTACAGATAACCATGGGAGAGATAAAACAGGCTGCCATTTCGGGGGTCAGAGAGCCAGGGGATTGTCACAACTGGTGGTAGCACACTTCAGGGCTACCACCAGCAATTTCTTGAACAATTTTCTGCCTGGCTTCCTCAATTCTTATCCTTTGTCATCATGGGTGACTTCAATATCCCTATTGACAGTCCACAACTCCTTGTGCCTCAAAACTGCTCTTTCTAACTTCCTTTCTTGGATTCACCCAGTGGACTGACTCCTCTACTCATCAGGAGGGCCACTGATTTGATCTTGTATTGACCAGACTATGCACAGTTTCTGAACTCATATTCCTTTCCTGCTCTCAGATCACAAGCTTATCACCTGCTGGCCTTCCTCCATTACATCAAGCTTAGTGTCACTGAAGTCTACCAAGCCTCCTCTAACACACATAAATATTAACGCTATTAATTTTCAACATTCCATCTCACTGCAAGAACTACTCTCACCAATTTCTACATTCACTTCTGAGATTGCTGTATTACACCATAACCAAACCATAGAAATAGCCCCTCATGAAGTGGCTCCAGCAATCTAAATTAGCAAGGACCTACAAAAACTCTCACGTAAAGTAGAATGTCAGTGGCATAAATCTCGTACTCCAAATGACTTCCTCTCATATTAGACTATCTACCATTCTTATCAAAGGGCTTTGGACACTTCCAAACAAACATATTTCCAATCTCTCATCTCTGCTTAAGCTTTTTACCCCAAGAAACTTTTTAATACATTTAAATAACTTCTTACTCCTTCCACAGCCAACCCATCAGCTACTATCAGTGCACAAGATCTTGCTTCCTATTTCAAGAACAAGATTGATAAGATCCGAAGTGAAATGGTATGCTCTTCCTTTGACAGTGACCCACGCAAAACCTTCCCTGAACCCTCTGGCATAATTTTTTTGTGTGATCCTACAATCGAAGATTGAGTATCTACTCTCTTTTCATCTTCCAACACTACAACCCCTCCTGTTAATCCTATACCCTCACAAATCAGCAAAGCTCTGGCCCTCATTCAGAGTCGATCGCTAGATACAAGTGGTCACTCTGAATGAAGGTGGCCGCTTGTGGTGTGAAGTGCGGCCTCCTGGTCGCTAGCTAAGCTGTGGGTTACCACCCACAGCTCTAGCGAGCGACCAGGTTGATGGTCGTGATGGTCAGGACCATCGCGACCATCGGGGCTTATGATGAGACCCTAAGGTTGGGTCTCGGCAAGCGCAAGCCCCAGGGAGCTTCCTGCTCTGATCGAGCAGGAAACTCCCCACTGACATCATTGCTGATGTTAGTGGGACCACCCCAAACGGCAAGCGTTCCATTGGGAATGCCTCAGTTTGGCTGGCCACCCCCCCTGGCCCCCTCCCAAATGGGTCGAGCTGTCAATCACCATCGACAGCTCGCCCCCTTTAGTGCGAGACCCGTAGCGACGGAGTGCTCATCGCTAGCCGGGTCTCATGCATGCACACTTCAGGGCCGGCTCCGATGTGCCCATGCCCAGTGGACAAACATTGACCCGGTTGCGAGCGCTCAGCGCTTGTGACTGGGTCTGAATAAGGCCCACTGTCTCCTGTGTTCATACCAACCTTAATTAAAATCTGTACTCTCTCTACTGGTATCTTTCAAGCAGTTTTTAAGCATGCAGTTATTACTTCTATTCTAAAAAAATTTAAAATTCAGAGCCTAATTCTATCTAAAATTACTGTCCCATCACTCAGCTCCCATGCACCTCCAAGTTACTTGAGAGACTTGCCTACAGTCTGTCATGTTTTGGGTTTTCAGATCCAAGTCAGGACCCATGGACTGGGCTGACAGGTCATAATGGAAGTATGGTGATTGTATCAGGAGTTTACTTATGGGTGTGACCTATGTGGTAAATTCTTGGTGCCTTCAGAGAAGTTAGTGAAAACTGGAAGGCTCCCAGCCTGCCCCTAAGACCAATTGAGTGGAACTCAACCCCTTACCCTGAATAGAGGAATAAGGGTCCAGAACCAGTGGTGAGAATCTGTTAGCAGATGTTGAAAACCGATTACCAGAGCTGGGTGACTGGAGCCTGCACCCTGAAAGAGGATTCTAGTTCTAGCACCCAGTCCCCAGCGACCATAGTGAACAATGAAGCAGAGACTCAGAACGAACCCTAACACTCAAAGAGAGGACCATCAGAGCAACAACCACCATCGATAGTTGTACCGATGGTATGGTGAGTAAAGAACCCCAAAACTAGGTTAGGAGCTGTGATGCTGAGAATGAGCAATACACTTGCTGAACAGCAAAGTGATCTGAAGTGCAATACAGGCAAAGTTCACTTGAACCCACAGTAAGCATGAGAGTTGTACTCAGAGGACTTGCATGAAGTCAAGATCAATGTAGGCTGAAGATTTGGCACTTGAAGCACTACGATAGTCTATGATACACCCAGGAGACTTCAGACTACTGCACAGTGCTGAACCAAAATATAATGCACAGGCTTAAAATGGACTGTCACCAGAGGTAACGGCAACAGAACCAGAGACTTGAACCGGACCGGAAGTAACAGCAACAGAACCAGAGTGGAACCGTAAGCTTGAACCAGACTTGGACCTGGGGGCTTAAACCGGACTGGGATCGATGATAGCAACAATAGAACTTGAATGGGAATGGACAACAGCAGCTTGAGTACAGGCTGGTAAAGGTGCAAACTGAAGCCTGGTCACATCACAAGACTGCAGAGTGGAAGAGGCAGCAGTGGCTTGCAGGAATCCAGCAGACAGCAGAGGATCAGAGGAAGCACATACACACTGGTGAGTGAGCACGCACATATTGTTCCGTATTGTTTCGACAATGTGCTAGTGGCAGTGTACAGCCATAAATAGGACGCTCTTGCAAATGATAGTAGGTGGGACTCATGTGAGTGCAGCAGACAGGTAGAGACTGGATACCAGCATTCACCTGAGCAGAGTCAACATGGCTAGGCCTATGACCTTCAGGAGTACAATAACAGCACTCTGGAACAGAATGGCCCACCTTAATAAAGCACCATCCGGACAGAGTAAGTATGGTTAAGTCCCAGTTTTGTGACACACTCACCTCACACACATTCTTCACTCATGCAACTTAATGGACCCACTTCAGTCAGGCTTTCGTTACCAACACTACACAGAGGGCCTGATTCAAAGCCGCTTGCTAGATGTGATCGCTCGCACGATGTATATGCAAATTGCTTACAGCAATGCATTGGCACAGCAATGCATTGGCACGCCTAGTATTTCTTATAGAGCGGTCACATAGTGTATGCAGATACCCACCAGCCTGATGCAACCATCAGTACATCGGGTAACATCGGATGCTATCGCAGCGCTTGAGGTTGTTGTTTTTACGCTTGAAATGCTCGCAAGCACTGCGAGCATTTCAGTGTAAAAACAAGCCAGGTGACGTGTACTATGATGCTATCTTTTAATTATGCACACCTCTAAAATGCTGTTGAGATGCTCACGCACGCCTGCATTTGCACCTCCACTCCCCCATTTTTAATGGCCAAACCCTGTTACCACCTACAAATGGCTTCCAGTGTTATTCACTCTGCTGGGCTGTCTATGGGCAGCGAGCGAATGCATTGTGAACTTTAGCTAAGGTATACGCATGCACACTGCGATGCATACGCATGCTCGCAATGCATACACACTTAAACCATCGGCAGCAGCAAGAGTATGCTTCTTAGGGAGCGGGTCTGAATCAGGCCCAGAGACAACACTATGATTACCCCTTAATCGCTAGTCACTTTTAGCGCTGCAAGTCGCATAAGAAATAATTGCTTTCCAGCCCAACTGTGTTTCCAAAGCACAAAAGTTATATTATTCACATAAAGGATAATACTCATTTTAATCTAACCAATAAGCGCAAAGAAGCAAGTAAATACAAAAGGTACAGCTTGATACATACACATGCGCAACGGTCCCAGTATACAGTCGTCAATCCTGAGGTTTGTGGTCATCGAAGAGAATGGCTACTGACTGGGACTGGTGAGCAGGTTATATACCCTACAAATCATGATAACAACAATGTAGACAGACAAACATAATTCCATTGGTTCTTGCTCTTGGTCTTTGTAGTACGCTGTAGTTCATATGTTGTCGCTACGGGTATGTCCCAATTCTCCAACAATGTCTTGAGATTACTTTTTATTTCGTTAACTGGTTTAAGACACTACATACAGAGTATACATTCTAACCAATAATTTCCTATAATCCATAACCATCGAACGCAAGATGCGACTCCCTCGCTGATAGATTTGAATATCTGGAAATAAACAGGGTGTCAGTATAGTACCAAACATGCCATGTCTACCATGCTGTATACCTTAAATATCATATATGCACACTTTATACCATAATGATCGTATAACAAAACCTTTTCTATATGTGCTTGCATAAGTAATAGTGAGATATTTACAGAAATATAAGTATGCGTTGGGCATCTAAGCACAGCGCAAATGTTGCGGTGCATGTATGTATTATGCACAATGCAATTATGCCCTATGTGTTTTTGCATTTTATCTTACATATGCTAATGTGCGTTGTGTGTCTTCATATTAAAATAGTTACAGGGTATGTTCGTGTGTATGTGCGCACGTATTTTATTTATTAATGTGTGTCTGAATATGTGTCATGGAGTAATATATATATATATATATATATATATATATATATAATAGTGCAAATGAGACCAGCAGCACACTCTTGGTAGTAGCAACAATGCGGAGTGCAAACACATAATATGATATGTAATAAAGAAAGAAGGAGTCAGCACATCCATATTAATCCATAGAAAATGTATTAATCCAATGTAGAACAAATGTCGAGGTTATTCGAGGGGCTTGTGAGCAAAGTCATAGCAATAGTTCATCATGGCACAAACAGCAGGTAATCATGAAAATACTCATCACAAGTCCTCCCTCCAGAGTGTAGCGCCCGACAGCCGTTTCGGTGTCAATCCGACACCTTCATCAAGGGCATATCACACAAACAACAACCCCTGCCTATATATACACCCAACAATCAAAGTAAAGCATAATCACCTGTACATAAACGCACGACGGCGGGTCACGAGACCATGGCTCAGACACACGCCGGGTATGCCGGAAGTGACGCTCTGGAACCGGAACTGGTCACTGGTAACCAAGACAACCTAACAACAACGCGAGCACCGGAAGTGACGATCCGAAAAACGTATCAAGTCACTAGTAACCAGGGCAACGCAACTCAATGGGCAGTGTAAACTAAATTAATAATAAATAACTCCTTAGGTAATAGCTCAAATAAACACTGTCTACAGAGAGAGCACCAGTATAGAAGCGCCATACAATCACACACATATATATATATATATATATATATATATATGTATGTCAGGTCCATAAATATTGGGACATTGACAGAATTTTCATATTTTGGCCTCTATTCACCACCACAATGGCTTTGAAATGAAACAAACAATATGTGATTTAACTGCAGACTTTCAGATTTAATTTGAGGGTAATTACATCCAAATCAGGTGAACGGTATAGGTATTACAACGGTTTCTATATGTGCATCCCACTTTTTAAGGGGCCAAAAGTAATGGGACAAACTAAACAATCCTAAATCTAACTTTCACTTTTTAATACTTTGTTGCAAATCCTTTGCAGGCAATTACAGCCTGAAGTCAGGAACGCATAGACATCACCAGACGCTGGGTTTCATCCCTGGTGATGCTCTGCCAGGCCTCTACTGCAAATGTCTTCAGTTCCTACTTGTTCTTGGGGCATTTTCCCTTCAGTTTTGTCTTCATCAAGTGAAATGCATGCTCAATTGGATTCAGGTCAGGGGATTGACTTGGCCATTGCATAACATCCACTTTTTAGCCTTAAAAAACTCTTTGGTTGCTTTTGCAGTATGCTTCAGGTCATTGTCCATCTGCACTGTGAAGCGCCGTCCAATGAGTTCTGAAGCATTTGACTGAATATGAGCATATAATATTGCCCGAAACACTTCAGAATTCATTCTGCTGCTTTTGTCAGCAGTCACATCATCAAAAAATACAAGGGAACCAGTTCCATTGGCAGCCATACATGCCCACGCCATGACACTACCACCACCATGCTTCACTGATGAGGTGGTATGTTTTGGATCATGAGCAGTTCCTTTCCTTCTCTTCTTTTCCCTTCACTCTGGTACAAGTTGATCTTTGTCTCATCTGTCCATAGAATGTTGTTCCAGAACTGTAATGGCTTTTTTTAGATTTTGTTTGGCAAACTCTAATCTGGTCTTCCTGTTTTTGTGGCTCACCAATGGTTTGCATCTTGTGGTGAACCCTCTTTATTCACTCTTGTGAAGTCGTCTCTTGATTGTTAACTTTGACACATATATATCTACCTCCTGGAGAGTGTTCTTGATTTGGCCAACTGTTGTGAAGGGGTTTTTCTTCACCAGGGAAATAATTCTTCTGTCATCCACCACAGTTGTTTTCCGTGGTCTTCCGGGTCTTTTGGTGTTGCTGAGCTCTCCGGTGCGTTCTTTCTTTTTAAGAATGTTCCAAACAGTTGATTTGGCCACACCTAATGTTTTTGCTATCTCTCTGATGGGTTTGTTTTGATTTTTCAGCCTAATGATGGCTTGCTTCACTGATAGTGACAGCTCTTTGGATCTCACATTGAGAGTCGACATCAACTGATTCCAAATGCAAATGTCACACCTAGAATCAACTCCAGACCTTTTACCTGCTTAATTGATAATGAAATAACGAGGGAATAGCCCACACCTGTCCATGAAATAGCTTTTGAGTTGATAGTCCCATTACTTTTGGCCCCTTAAAAAGTGGGAGGCACATATTGAAACCGTTGTAATTCCTACACCGTTCACCCGATTTGGATGTAATTACCCTCAAATTAAATCTGAAAGTCTGCAGTTAAAGCACATCTTGCTTGTTTCATTTCAAAGCCATTGTGGTGGTGAATAGAGGCCAAAATCTGAAAATTCTGTCAATATCCCAATATTTATGGACCTGACTGTATATATATATATATATATATATATGTGTGTGTGTGTGTATATATATATATATATATGTATATATATATATATATATATAAGGTGCAGGGGTTCGGCACTCTGGATGCAGGTGCAAAAGCCGAGGTGCACTCCTAAAAATTTTAATATAAAGCACAATGATCCTCCTATGTGAGGTACAGAGACCCCACAGTATCGGAACAAATAGAGGAGGCACTCCCATACAGATGAATAAAAATTCTTGTATTTAAAACAAGGTGAAACTTAGTACAGAAGCATGTCAATGAGATGATGTACCCCAGGAATGGTACACTTGAGACTTCAAATAGGCATTTTTCTAATTTGCAAAAAAGTTGGTTGGACCGTAATCTCAGAAGAACTTCTTTCACCTGAACACGATGAGTTTGGAGGTCTTGAGAAAAAATCAAGATGTCGTTCAAGTAAACGACCACACACTTGTATAGAAGATCTCGGAAGATTTTGTTGAACGAAAAACTGGAAGACAGCCGGGGCATTACAGAGGCCAAAGGGAATAACGAGGTATTCATAGTGCCCATCCCTGGTGTTGAAGGCAATTTTCCATTCGTCTCCTGGACATATATGGATTCAATTATAGGCTCCTCTTAGGTTGAGTTTGGTGAAGACTGTGGCTCCCTTGACTCGATCGAATGACTCTGTTATGAGAGGAAGAGGGTAGCAATTCTTAACAGTTATTTCATTAAGACGCCGGTAGTCAATACACGGACGTAGCCCACCATCTTTTTTTTTACGAAGAAAAATCCAGCCACAGCTGGAGACGTGGAAGGTCGAATGAAGCCTTTACTTAAATTTTTCTCAATGTATTCCGACATGACTTGAGTCTCAGGAAGAGATAGAGGGTAGGTTCGGCCCCTGGGAGGATTCTTCCCGGGAATCAGATCTATGGGACAGTCCCAATCATGATGGGGAGGTAATAAATCTGTGCTCTGTTTGCTGAAGACGTCCAGGAACCCAACATAGGATTCGGGCAGGTCTGTAGAATTGTGTAGGACAGAAGATTGAACAGGTACTACCTGCTGAAGGCAGCCCTTGAAACAATTAGAACCCCAGGAGGTTATTTGCATGGTTGTCCAATCAATTTGTGGTGAATGTCTCTGTAGCCAGGGTAATCCAAGAACTAAAGAATGAGAGGCTTTGGGAATCACTAGGAAGGATAGTTGTTTGGAATGGAGCACCCCGACGGTAAGTTTAAGTGGTGTTGTACGATGGGTGATGGTTCCACTAATAATGCGACTACCATAGATGGCGGTTAAAGTGATCACTCGAGACAGTGCTTCAATGGAAATTTGATGTTTCTGGACAAAGTCCGTGGTGACAAAGTTCTCTGCTGCTCCAGAATCCAGAAGGGCTAATACAGCTTTGGAACCTTGAGGAAGCTTTAAATGAGCCTGGATGGTGGAATCAGACTTCCTATGTGAGTCGATGGCAACTCCTTACTTAACCTCTCTGTCATAAGTTAGGAGGAGGCGTTTCCCAGATGGATGGGACAGGATTTAACTAAATGTTGAGGAGACTGCAATACATAGATTCTGTCTTTGCCTTTTCTGCTGTTCCTCAGCCGATAAGCGGGAGCGGTTGACCTGCACGGGTTCTTCGCCCATGGGAGGAGAAGGTAATCGAGAAGCTGGACATGGCCTTCCACGATCAAGTCTGCCTCGACTCCAAGGCACGCTCTCTGTGTCGAAGATCCACCTTATTGCAGAGAGAGATTAAATTATCCAGACTGGCTGGAAGGTCACGGGAAGCTAGATTGTCTTTGAGTCTTTTTGAAAGACCACCCAAGAGGCAGCAATGAGGACTTCCTCATTCCAGTTGAGCTCCGAAGCAAGAGTCCGGAACTGGATGACATATTGGCCGACGGTCCTGCTGCCCTGACGGAGGCGTAGAATATCAGCTGATGTGGAAGTGGTTCTTCCAGGTTCATCAAAAATCCTGCAAAATGTAGCAATGAATTCAGAATAATTGGAGAGCAGAGGATCCGACTTCTCCCAGAGAGGCAAGGCCCAATCGAGTGCTTGACCAGAGAGTAGAGAGATAATGTACGCCACTCTGGTTCTGGCTGTTGGAAAATTGGTGGATTGAAGCTCAAAATGGATTTTGCATTGTATCAAGAACCCTCTGCATAATTTGGGGTTGCCATCGAACTTGCTTGGAGGAGAAAGCTGAAGACGAGCAGGAGGTGGTACTGGAGGAGCAGGTGACACCACAGGAGGAGAGGCGGCTTGAGAGCCAACGGGAGCAGGGTGAGCCAGCAAGGACAGAATGTTGTCCAGACATGAGGACATACCCTGGATGGATTGGATCAACTGGGCCTGAGAGGTCTCCTGTCTTTCCAGACGAGATAGCACATCCTGAGAGGAATCTACCCCAGATCCTTGACCACTTTCCAAGTCCATTGGGCCAGTGCAAACTGTCACAATCATGAGATTTTGAGGCTGTGTTCCCGGGCTGGGCCTTGGACCTGTATTACTCGGCTCAGATGCTCGCTGGAGGAGACTTGGCTTGATAAAGTTTCTCCACATGAGAGGGTGCAGAAGACTGTTAGAGGATTTGGGTAATGCAGAAGGAGCTTGGTGCGGCTAAGGATCCATATCGGGACGTTGATAGCGTGGTAGTTGCTTGGAGCAGCTGGATAGCCGTGGGGAGAAGGTGGTAGCGTGGACACTACTTGGAGCGGCTGGCTAGCCGTGTAGAGAAGCTGGTAGCGTGGAAGCTACTTGGAGCAGCTGGATAGCCATGTGGAGAAGCTGGTAGCGTAGGAGCTACTTGGAGCAGCTGGATAGCCATGTAGAGAAGCTGGTAGCGTGGAAGCTACTTGGAGCAGCTGGATAGCCATGTGGAGAAGCTGATAGCGTGGGAGCTACTTGGAGCAGCTGGATAGCCATGTAGAGAAGCTGGTAGCATGGAAGCTACTTGGAGCAGCTGGATAGCCATGTGGAGAAGCTGGTAGCGTGGAAGCTACTTGGAGCAGCTGGAATGCCGTGTAGAGGAGCTGGTAGCATGGAAGCTACTTGGAGCGGCTGGATAGCCGTGTGGAGAAGCTGATAGCGTGGAAGCTACTTGGAGTGGCTGGATAGCCGTGTAGAGGAGCTGGTAGCGTGGAAGCTACTTGGAGCGGCTGGATGGCCATGTAGAGGAGCTGGTAGCGTGGAGGCTACTTGGAGCGGTGACAACTCCTACAGAGTGCAGTGGGGAGGCTCATTTAGTTGGACTAAGGGACTTGTTGCACTGGCAACTTGTGTCAGCAGTGGGGATCCTTTTATAGTGGACGCTGGGACCTGGTAGGCTGAGAGAGAAGGAGAAGGCTCTTCATTGGTGGTAGTGGAGTCACATGGGCGAATCCAAGATGGCCGCACCCATGGACTGGAGGACAGCGCTTCCTGGATGTGAGCAGCGGGGACCAAGCAGTCAGCAGGAGCCGGCGTGGAGGTAGAACAGCAGCGGGACCCATCAGAGGACAACAGTGAGACCCGCCCTGAGAGGAGGGAGCAGTGCACAGCGCGGGAGCCGGAAGACACCGCGGGTCAGCGTCCGCAAAGGTAAGTGACGGGGTCTGATTCTGGGGTCTCTGGAGCGACGTGTGACAATATGTAACTTAATAACTGTGAATAATAATAATAGTAAAGTGCTGAAAATCAACCAGTGTTCCAGGCATTCTGATATATACCCTATACCAGGACAAGGAGCCTGATTCAGATATTTACACAATGCTGATGTTTTTGCAGATGAGTGATAATTGGTTATCTGTGCATGAGTCGCACTGCGCATGCGTCAACCATAGGCTTACTCAATTTCGATACTCAACTGATCTGTGACCAATGTTGTGTCTTTGTACACCTTTGCTTGAATTTGCGACATTTGCATACTTTTGCATAGCAGCTGCGTAGACATTAATTTAAAGCACAATTTATTTAAAGGGAAAACTGAGTTGTCTTTAATTCCTGGGGCAAAATCACAGAATAAGCAGCAGTTTTGAATGCACCCCATTAAATTAAATTGCACCCCATTTAATTTGGCCATTTATTTGCTTAGAGAATTATGGTCAATATTTACAAAATGGGTGTTTATTAAATGTGTTTTTAAATATCATGTTAGAAATTATGGATTTATAGCAAAATTCACAAACACTGCAGACTGCACTTTGGAGTTCGTAATCTCAGATTATAGCACTAACTCTATGAAATAAACATTATAAAGACTGATACCAGTTTAAAAAATACTTTTGTAATTTGGACTGTGTTAGTCTTAAAAAAATGACTTTAGCTATTTGAATATATCTAATTGTTATATAGGATATATAGTATATAGTAGATTATCCTTTTATCACCTGCACAACTAGCTCACTGCTACCAATGGATCTTGAATTTACATGGGAGGATGGGGTGAGAAGGCTGCCAAATGTGGATGCTGCACCCTCTAGTGGTAGTTTCTTACATGTATAATACAACCATAAACTGTTCATTGACTTTTACCCTCTGTGCATGCCAGTTTGATTCATTCTATCACATTATTCTTCTTCCTGTACAGTAGGTGTCCAGCTATGGCAGTTGATTTTTTTCTTTGTGTAATTGTTCACTTGTCATGTATTGTGTTAAGATCTAAATAAAACTGTGTTACATGATCAATTGCTTCTTATATGTTCGTTATGTAACAGGAAATCAGGTATTTGACGTGCTCCTTATGTAAAGATAAAAGACCCATTTATACACCTGTTGAAGCGTTCTTACCATAAGTGCATTAACTAGGGGGTGGCTACATGTTGGCCCTCCCAAAAAAAGTTGTGCAATCTTTGCAAATCTTTTCACCTGGTCACCTACAGTATTTATCTGTACACATTGTGGATGTTATAGACACTTATTGGGGACACATTAGACTATTGATGTTTTTCTTTTCATATTGCATACTTCCATACATTTGAGGACTAAAAAGGACATCTTATTCAGAAAAACCTAATTGAAGGACAACAACACATCCTTAAGGAATGTGTTGTCATATTTTATATTTTATTTTGTGATTTGATACATTGTTAGTGCCTACACAGTACACCTTTCATCCCCCCGCCTCAAAGCTCTGCTAGACAGATATAGGGCATCCCCCCCACTTACAAGCCACTCACTCGCTCACCTCCAGTCGCCCCTGTAAATCCATCTGAAGCATAACAATAATGAGCCCATCCCAGGTTCCTTCCTCCTCACCTCCAGTCACCCCTGTAAATCCATCCAGCCTCCTTCCCCCTCATCACCTGAGAACATCAACATGTGGTGTTGTGCACTCACAATCAAAATTCCCCACTGAAGTGCATGTGCACGTACACACATATAAACCATTTCAAAATACCCATAAAAAAACAATGGCGAGGAAGAGAAAGGTACAGATTAGGTGACTGTTGGTACACCACAGTCTCATTCTTCAGCCCCAGTTGGGTCTGAAGTCTTTACACCACCGCTAGATGAGCTGAAAAGCCTGCACATCTGAACTAGGCTGACAACTTGAGTTCCCACTGCCAAGAACTTTGCTTATATCACTTGCCACCTACAACTGAAAACTACTTTGATGGTACAGTGTGAGATTTGACGCAGGCTCATCTGCTCCCCGACATCCCACAATGCTGTAGAGAAGCAGCAACTGACAGCATATGTGCTTCTTTGCAGTCCCCTGATCAGGAGAGGTGAGAGCGAGACATAGAAAGGAAAAAGGTTGAGAGAAAAGAAGGGTGAGGAAAGAAAGAGTAGAGAGAAAAAAAGAGTATAAAAAAGAGGGGTTGAGAGAGAAGAGGGGATGAAAGTCTGGGGATTGAGAGATAAAGAGACAGGGGAAAGGGGGAATGAGAGACAAAGTGGAGAAAGAGAGAGGAATAGGGGAAAGAGATGGAGAAAAGAGGGTGAGAAAGAGACAAGGAAGGAGTGGGAGAGACCGAGAAAGGGGGAGAACAGCTGAGGGAAAGAAAGGGAGACATATGGGAAGTGAGGGAAAGGAAGGGAGACATATGGGAAGTAAGGGAAAGGAAGGGAGACATATGGGAAGTGAGGGAAAGGAAGGGAGACATATGGGAAGTGAGGGAAAGGAAGGGAGACATATGGGAAGTGAGGGAAAGGAAGGGAGACATATGGGAAGTGAGGGAAAGGAAGGGAGACATATGGGAAGTGAGGGAAAGGAAGGGAGACATGGGAAGTGAGGGAACGAAAGGGAGTATTGCTTGCAGGAAAGTAGGAAGCAGTGCTTTCGTACTGTCCATTGATGAGGCCCAGAGGCAACAACAATTGGATATCAATGAACTCCGGAGGCAAAAACAAATGGTTGCTAAGGAAACCCTGCAGCAGCACCAAGACCATGAGGCCTTAAAAGAGGTAGTGCAGCATCTGTCCTGGCTTTTGTATAGATGCAGACGCAGTTGCGTAAAAAGATGCAGTCCATCTAGAATGTAGACTTACAGATGGAGCAGTATTTTTTTTTTTTTTTTTTAGGAAAAGCCATTATTGAGAGTCAATCATTGTATTTAGCAACAGTATCATAACCAAGGGCCAAAGTTTTTTGTACTGTGCATGCATCTGAATTGTACTGCGAATGTGTCACAATGATTTACCGATGGCGGTCATAGTGAGTATTTGGAAGCAGAGTACTGGACTGCCAGTGTGCGCTTATGGGATGTAATGGGGGGTGGCTAGTAAAATGCCACAGTGTCTCAAGCATTTTGTGGGCATGTCGCTGCCAGTGACTGTGTCTTTTGTACACAGTTTCATTGGCCATGGAGGCTTATGGTGCATACACACGTTCAGATATTCTGGTCGATTTAAATGATAACGATACTCTGTGATTTCCATATCTATTAAGATACTATATTGTTCTCGACTCTCCAACCTATTATAGAAGGACGCCTCTTATTATTGTATTCCAGATTTTGGCTGGTTATTATGTGGGTGCGGTGTACAGCTTTTTAAACATTGTTTGTATGTATGTTACACTGTTTTGTTATGTCATGTTATGCTTTGCTTCATTTTCACCTTGTATATGAGGATTGATCCTCTTAGTGTTATTATCGTGATTTTCATCTAATAATGATATTATACTTCTTCATATTTTTTATTTCGATATACCATACGATATAGTGGTCACCTGATTACACTATTGCCTATCAACTAACACCGTGCTATAGTGCACAGGACAACAACTTTTGTCTTTTGGTCAACGGATTCTATTAGGTGTATGGGCATTGATATATCTGCATTCGGTGACTGAACTAACTCATTGTTAGGGCATTAACAGACTTATTATGGTATAAGAATCTTGATATATAGCAACAGTTTTACCTATTACTGTTGTTTCTACACTGTCTCCAAGTTCTGTGTTATCTGTATGTCTGTCTTTTGAATCCTGCTCATTGGTTTGTGTTGAATTTTAGATTGACATATTAAAGCATTTTGTATTTTATTTCTCTTATCTCTATACATACTTGATTTTTGTTCTTTGAGGTCTGGGGTGTGCCTCACTAAGGGCTCTATTTATTAACATTATTTTTACTAAAATAAAGTGAAAAAGGGTGTTTTCACACCCTTTTCACATTATTTTAGTTTCACCTGTAGTTATTACAGGGCAATTGGAGTAGAATTAGTAAAATTCTACTCCAACCCCTAGTATCACTTATTTGTAGTAAAGCAGATCGCATTTCCCATAATTGTAATGGGAAATGTGATCCGACCAGAGTTACTAAAAATAAATTGTAAAAAAATATCGGGGAAAGCCCTGTGATAATAACGCCACCTGGAGGTGGCGTTATCCTAGGGTCTCCCCCGGTTACCGGGCTCCCACTCAGCTCTAACATGGAGAAAAGAGGCAGGAGCCGGTACCAGTAATCAGCTATGTGGTCTAAACAGACCGCAAGCTGATTGCTGTAAAAAAAAGAAAAAAAAAATTGAAACATTTTTTTTTTACTTACCTAAATCCAGGGACCGGTGATCGGGCCTCCGGTGATGGCTCCTCTCCGGTCAGCTGGTCTCCCATAGTGCACTGCGGCCCGGTCATCAGGTGATCGGGTCCCAGTGCAGTATGGGAGATCACCTGATCGGGAAGCCCGGAGAAGATCACCGGAGGCCAGGAGGATGCAGGTAAGTGTAATGAAGGGAGGGGGGGGTCGTGGGGGTCCGCAATCATGGGGGGGCAGGGCTTAGCGTCGGTGGGGGGTAGCAGCGATGGTGGGTCGGCGCATGCGCGGGCTCTTAGTCGCGGTATTTTTTCCGAAAATACCGCGACTAGAGTGCGGATGGGATCCGCAGGGACAGAGCTTTATCACAAGCTCTGTCCCTGCAAGGGATTTATAGTAAATCCCTGTGATATTGCCTGAATTCGCAATGCGAATTCACTCGGTAATATCACACTACAATCCGCATTCAATATGCGGATTGTAGTAAAAAGAGCCCTAAGGGAGTTCCTTTTCTTTCCTTACTCTTGTCTACTGCCATGTCATCCAAGGGTAACGCGGGAAATACAGTTGGTAGGCACAAACACTCTTATCAGTATCACAACTTATCACAATAATGAGACATTAAGAAATAACAAGTCTGCCTCGATAATGGTATCATGAGGTACTGTAGTGCATAACATTCAAATTAGTCAGAAATCAATGCAATGGTTATAACACATAGAGAAATGATAAGTGAGAAAATAGGGGTCTATGCAATTCAGTTGGCAACAATCTTCTGCACCCAGTTTGCCATGAGGCATTGGACTGGGGATAAGAGTTGTTGCACCACAAGTAGTAGTCCAGCATCTGCTGTCAATGCTAGCCCTCGTCGTGTCATGTTGCTGCATGCAGTACAGGGCAATGTAGGGGAGAGTCACTGATTAGTGTGCCAGAGACGTGAGAGAAAGGGACAGAATACCTGTAACAATGGAGTCTATTCACTAAGCCTTGGAAAAAGATAAAGTGGAGAAAGAGAAGTATCAACCAATCAGCTCCTGTCATGTTACAGGCTGTGTTTGGTACTCATTTGGTTCTCATTTTTTTTCACTTTATATCTTTTCAAGACTTAGTGAAGAGACCCAAGAATTAGTTTCCGAAGGAGCATGGTTAGCGGTGTAGGGGTTCCCTGTGCTCACAATGCTACCCCATGGAGATACCATGCGCATTTCGCCAGGGCTTGATTATGGAAGCTCAGTGTTCCAGCTGATAGCTAGGAAGCAAATGATAGGTCACAAGTCAGGGCTACAGCATAGCCAACCAACAGGACTTACACTTGGGGGATCAGAATTACAAAACACTGAACATGTGCGGAATCTTGGTGTCCTGGATAGTGGCTTGACACTTAAACATCAGGTATCAGCCACAATCAAATCCTCATTCTTTCATCTGAGGAACATTGCCAGAATCAAGCACTTAATTCCCTCAGAAGATCTGCCTAAAGTCATACATGCATTTATATCATCACGCCTAAACTCCTGCAATGCTCTCTACCTTGGACTCCCAGCAAAAGAATTGCACTGCTTGCAGATGGTACAAAACGCAGCTGCCAGGTTATTAACCAACCAGTCCCGTTCCAGTCACATAACACCCATTCTCTACTCTCTTCACTGGCTGCCTGTCAGATGGCGAATTTATTTTCAAGATTGGCTTACTAACTTACAAAGCCCTACATGACCATGGCCCAAGGTACCTAAAGCAGCTTCTGATTCCTTACCGTCCCACTCGATTACTGCGATCCATTGACGAACGGCTATTAACAGTAGCTAGAATCTCCCGGAATTCGTCTGGGGGTCAAGCTTTCAGTTTTGGGGCTCCAACCTTATGGAACTCACTTCCTCGCACAGTTCGAGAGGCCTCCACTCTAGAATCCTTCAAAAATAGACTCAACTTATTTCTTCACCCAAGCATTTCACTAATGTCCCTTGTTTAAGCTTATTTTGTGTTTTGTACTGTAAAGGCAAATGTAAAGCACTTTGAGTCCTTTAGGAGAAAAGCGCTATATATATAAATGTATTATTATTATTATTATTATTATTATTATTATGTATAAATGTGCTGTCCAATCCAATGTATGTACAGTTCCCATCCTATTTACCCCCTAACCCTCCTTTTTTGTATCCTCATACTAATGCTACCTACCTACCCTGCACCCTCCTGGTGCCTAAACCTAACCCTCCCCCTTAGTGCCTAACTCTAACCTCCACCCGGTGGTGCCTGGACCTAATCCCCCCTGTCTGGAGCGTACCTTAACCTCCCCCTCCTGCAGCCTAACCTAACTCCCCCCCAGGGCACCTAAACCTAACCCTACAACCTTCCCCCCCACGGCTAATACTTACCTTGCCCCAGTCTCCTTACGATTGGGGTGCCGGCTGCCAAGATTCCAACGTCTGCATCCCCAACCATGTCGGCTTCTGGCGCCAGTGTTCTCTCTGTGATCGGGATTCCGGCAGTTGGCATCCCGATTGTACAATCACTATAAGGACCGTTATTCTGTTTGTTGTATAGGCAAAGGTTTATTTAGAATTTGATTAGAGTCATGTTAGAGCAGTATGTATGTCTGTTTAGAGTGCACAGTATTTAACAAACAGTATAGAAGCCCCAGCCCAGCCCAGCCAAAGCCTGTAAATTGCTAGCAACTGTGTTATAATGTTTTCATAATAGAGGTCTAATCCACTCCCAACTGTAGGTTGGGAGTGGATTAGAATACCCTGCAATTGATCTGCAAAACAGAATGAATATGTTCAGGGTATCTCCCATCTCTTTACTCAGCCAAACAAAGGAAGATTCTCAATTGGTTGCATGTAATGAGCCTTATGCAATAGCCTGCGAGACGCTGGACTGGGGGCAATAATTTAAAAAGGCAAAACCAACCTGGATTTGTCTGTTAATTATACATACAGTATATTTACACATATACTCACCCATACAGCATACTGTACAGTATATAGTAAGAAATAGCAGGTCACTCCCAGACTTATGTTCATCATGAAGTTAGTCCATGATGGTCAGGAAATCACCAACGTTCGGTCTTTTCTAGGATCTTAATCATGGAAGATCATATCCCAGAAGAGTGGTGGTGAACATGCCTCTCCCTTGAGTTGGTGCCAGCACCTGCAGCCAAAATAGTCATCAGTTATTATGTTGACATTGCAAAACTGTCGACAACTAACATGTCAACATTGGCAGAATGTCGACATTAGGGTTAGTTTGTGGGAGAGTTAGGCACTAGGAGTGGTTAGGGGATTGGCTAATGGGGGCAGGGGGGTTAGGTTTAGGCACTAGAGGGAGGGTTAGGGTTAAGGAATAGGGGTTGGGTAGAAATACTTACTGGAACATTGGAGAATCGGAGGTCTGACCAGGTAGCTGTGATGGGAGTCGCTGCAGCCATCAGGAGCAGGTAAGTGACCGCTGGGCCACGAGGGATGATGTTGACAATCTAACATGTTGACATTTCATTAGTGTCTACATGATGAATGTTGACATATCATACTGCACCCATACTGTATATAGATATTACATTAGGTGAACAATGAAAAAAACATGATAAAATTTAAATATTAAACTACTCCCAAAAATACAAAGAAAGAATAATGGTGTAAACATATCAAAAAGTTTTAGCATAAAATGAATCCAAAAAATGGAAAGAAAAAAAAAAAACATACAGCGACCCCTCAATACAGTGACAAATCACAAAAAAGGAAAAATAAACAAACTATAACAAGGCAGAATGATTGTTCACAGTCCCAACTCCAAAAGTGTTTATTTACAAATAGCATCTCAGTTGGTTGTTCTCGTTAAGCCCCCCTGGGGCTGACAGTAGCAAGCATAAATATCCATTGGTCCTCTCTTTGTAGATCCATCTTAGTTCTAGTCCCACCTAAAATGGATATAGGTATATTATTGATAATAGTACATCTGAGTGATGCTAATATTTTTATTTTCCTCCCCAGAATAGTGGGCCACTGGTTTATTGAATTGTCCAGAACATAATACAGTCCTGATAGAAGAGCAATGAATCATAATTCTTTCAATGTTGCCAGATTTGCCAATATAGGCTAGTCTGCAAAAGGCAATAAAGCATGTAAATCACATAAATGACCTCATTCAGACCCGGTCGCAAGCGCTGAACGCTCGCAACCGGGTCGATGTTTAGGCCCTGTGCACGCGAAGCGGCCGCACTGCATGTGCGCAAGCCCCGGAGCGAGAGAGAAATTCTCTCGCTCCGGAGCTCACTACAAAAGGGGCGGCTGTCGATGTTGATCGACAGCTCGACCCATGTTGTAGGCGTGGCGGGTGGGGTGGTTTCACAAACGGAGGCGTTCATTAAGGAACACCTGCCGTTTTGTGGGTGGCCACTGACATCAGCAGTGATGTCAGTGGGGAGCTTCCTGCTCGACCAGAGCAGGAAGCTCCCTGGGGCTTGTGGTTGCCGAGACCCAACCTTAGGATCACGTCGCAAGCCCCGATGGTCGCGATGGTCTTGATCATCGTGACCATCAACCTGGTCGGTCGCTAAAGCTGTGGGTGGTAACCCACAACTTAGCTAGCGACCAGGAGGCCGCACTTGAAAAGTCAAGCATCCACCCCCATTGAGAGCGATCGCTCGCTTCTTGCGACCGCCTCTGAATGAGGGCTAATATGTGTTGCATGATACTGTATATTTAATCTTAATTTTTGCACCAGTATGAGGGTGCTGAAATGTAGGGCCTGTTTGCATGGACCCACAGGTATGCACCCAATGCATCTAAAACAAGTGACTTGTGGTTGTCTCATCCAAGTGCTTTTGGATTCGGTTGTGAAAATCATTAATATACCTAAGTTCTGTTGTTTATAAAAAAAATAGAGGCTTCTGAATTTCAATTTTGGATCTGTAGAAACAAGATTCCAATTTTTTGTAATGCATATGTGAAAGATAGAAGTATTTATTTAATAACAACCATTACAACCATCTGGTCATTTACTTTCTTCTGCTTTGTAAATCCATGTGAATCATGTTTAGCCCTTGATTTTTCTAAACTTATTATTGATTGCTCTTGAGTACTAGTTCCAAAAATGTGTTGGCTAGCTCTGGATTAGAATTAATTCATCAGCATTCTGAGAAACTGTACATATAGACCATTCTTTAAAGACTATGGATGGTGGCTCCAGGAATGTATTAGAGTGATCTGATCAGTATTTTTCTTAAAGAGAGTTGTTCCCAATCAAGTATAATTTTAAAAAAAATGTCACGTCAAGCAATTCAATTTGTGATGTATGAATACGAGCAATAAATTTGACCTGACTGTTTAAGATATTGAGTTTTGGCAAAAAGCTTCTATATCTCTGCTGGTTTTGACACTGTTGACTACTCTCTTCTCTTAGAAATACTACAATCCATAGGTCTTAAGGACACAGCTCTTTCTTGGTTCTCGTCCTACCTATCTAATCGCTCTTTCACTGTTCGTTTTTATGATTCTGCCTCCTCTTTGCTACCTCTATCAGTTGGAGTACTGCAAGGCTCAGTCTTAGGTCCTCTGCTTTTCTCAATCTATACCACCTCTCTTGGCAAACTAATCAGCTTTTTTTTATTTCAATACCATCTGTATGTGGATGATCCTCAAATCTACCT
This sequence comes from Taudactylus pleione, assembly GCA_031769625.1. Classification (NCBI taxonomy): domain Eukaryota; kingdom Metazoa; phylum Chordata; class Amphibia; order Anura; family Myobatrachidae; genus Taudactylus; species Taudactylus pleione. The sequence continues at coordinate 1,944,323 of JAUIMM010000185.1, forward strand.
ATCCTCCCCAGATTTGTCACCATCTGTATTGGTCCATGCCACTTAATGTCTTTCTGCCATTTCATCTTGGATGTCATCTCGTCACCTCAAACTTAATATTTCTAAACAGAATTATATTTCCACTGGCCAACAGCAGTTACCAACCTGTTCTCTCCATCACTGTTGATAACTCGACAATCCACCCTGCCCCACAAGCTCGCTGCCTAGGTGTCATCCTTGACTCTGAACTGTCCTTTGTTCCCTACATTCAATCTGTCTAAAAATCATATTACATACAAAAAAACATATCCAAAATTCGACCATATCTCACACAAGACACTGCAAAAACTTTAACCCATGCACTCATTATTTCCCGCATTGACTATTGCAATAGTCTGCTTACTGGTCGTTCCAATAACAGGCTCTTGTCTTTACAATCTATTATGAATGCAGCTGCGATCTGATCTTCCTTGCCAAATGTTCATCATCTGCTGCTCCGCTCTGTCAATCCCTCCATTGCTTGCCAGAATTTTACCGTATTCAATACAAAATACATTTACTTACACATAAGGCTATTAACCAAACCACACCAATATGCATCTCTTCACTCATCTCAAAATATGTCCCAACCCATTCACAGTTACAGGACTTTTTTCTGGCTACACCCACTCTGTGGAATGCCCTACCACGCACAACAAGACTTTCCTCTTGTCTCCAAAACTTCAAGCATTCCCTGAAAACTCACCTCTTCAGACAAGCTTATCAGATTCCAGAACCGCCCACATAACCTTCATAGCTTCCATATCTAATTACATCCCCTTTCACAGTCAACACACAACCTCACACATTGTCTTTCTTTCACATCCTCCTGACATTTGGCTGACATTCCTGTGTGACTGGATCATATAGCCCACCAAGAAACTCTGCATTCTGGCTGGACCAAAATGCAATATATAGCACCTATCCTTTTGTATCAAGTCCTATTTCCCTATAGATTGTAGGCTTGCTAGCAGAGCCTTACTACCTTTATGTCTGTCTATTATTACCCAGTTTTGTTCAATGTATCCATTTGTAAAGTGCAACGGACTATGTTGGGCTATATAAGAAACTGTTAATAAATAAACATTCCATTAAAAAAAAGGTAATTAATATATTGATTGTAATACATAATGATGGGACAGTATATGGACTAAAAGTAGAAATATGGTAAGAACTTACCCTTGTTATCTATTTTTCAATGAGGTCCATAGGGTCCACAGGAAACCTTGGGGTATAGGTGATGACGAAGACATCCGGCCACCATGCAGTTAAATTTTTTTCCCAGGATGCAATGAGGCCTCCCTCTATACCCTGCTGCCGGGCCGTAGGCTCCTCAGTTACGTAGCAAGCCAAAGGCCGAAGGAGGATAAGAGAGGGAGAAGAAAGTCTGAAACACACTAGAATCACATTCTCACACAGAAGGAGATGGAAAACCGGTGACCAGAGTGAAGCCCATCTGAAGCACAGGTGTGTCAGGGCGGGCACCCTGTGGACCCTATGGACCTTGTAGAAAAAGAGATAACTAGGATAAGTTCTTACCATATCTCTATTTTTCTACTTCAGGGTCCATATAAGTTCCACAGGAAACCTTGGGGATTCCCAAAGCAGTACCCTCAAGGGCAGGGACCTGTGCAGAAAGGAGAATCTGCCGCCCGAAGGTAGCATCCTGAGTCGCAAAGGTATCAAAGGCATAATACCTCAAAAAGTTCTGGATAGAAGACCACATGACTGCCTTACAAAGCTGTACAGCCGAGGCACCACGACTAGCTGCCCACAAACGGCTGGAGGGCCTACAGACCGAGTAGAATGAGCAGTAACAGAGGGCGGGATTGGAAGGCCCTCATGAATGTAAGCCTCAGAGATAGTCATGCGAAGCCATCTGGCCAAAGTTTGTTTATTGGCTGGCCATCCTTTCTTGTGGAAACCATAATGAACAAACAAAGAGTCCTGGTATGATCCACATAAATCCTGAGGGCATGTACCACATCCAATGAGGCCTCCCCTGCCAATAATTTCTTCATTAATGTGGAAACCAGAGACCTCCTTAGGTAGGAACCCAGGGCGAGTTTGAAGCACTGCCCTATCCCTATGAAAAAATAGAAATGGGGAACGTCAAGAGAGAGCCCGTAAATCAGAAACTCTTCTGGCAGAAGCAATGGCCAGAAGATAAACAAAAGTCTTGGCAGTAAGCCATTTGGGATCCACTGCTGGAACCACACAGAAAGGGCCGAGATATGGACCTTCAGTGTAGCAAGGCGGAGACCAAGGTCTAAACCTGCTTGCAGGTAAGCCAACACTCTGGGCACCCTAAACACTTGGGGGTCATAACCTCTGGGACGACACCATTCAAAATAGGTGTGCCACACCCTGTGGTAAATCCTGACAGAGGCAGATTTCTGTGCTCTGAGCATGGTGTTAATCACAGAGCCGGAAAAACCTTTGGACCTTAGGAGGGATGTTTTAAGGGCCACGCCGTTAACAATACTGGATCAGAACCTCTATACACACCTTCCTATACCTTCTAATGTCCTGCCTATACCTTCTAAGGATGACGCTAATTTACGTACGCAGTCACACCATACATACAGACTTAGACGTGGAATCTGTGGTTCCAAAGCACAAGTGATATTCAGGTAAAAGTTCAGACAGTTACACGCAATTGATCAAGACACAATTTAGGCGCAAAAGGAAATTATACAGACCCAAGTACAGTATACATATGCAAGCGCTTCCGGACCCAGAGATAGGCATCAGCAAGAGACCCCTCGTCATTCAGCACGAAGACTGAGAATCAGCATTCGTGCACTCATATTTATACCCCCCAGAATAAACAGGACAAAAGGGAAGTCTGTTGCTGATATCATTGGTTCTCAGGGGTGAAGCATCTGTTACAGCACATTTAACAGGCTGGTTCAAACAGACTCTCCCTGCCTCTAACAGCTGGGGGTCTTCCTCTTCACGCCTCTGGCAGCATCCTAACAGTTGGTTCTAAAATATGCATTTTGTTGCTTGTAGGCTCTGCGATCCATAACTCGGGAATGCATGATGCGATCTCCCCACCGATAACACCGGAATACTGTGAAAAGAGTATGCATCAGTACAACTCCAAACATGACTGGTTTAGCATGTATAATACCTTAGTTATCAAATATCTTTATTTCTCAGCAATTAAACTAACTGAACCTACTTAAATCATACACTTTAAAGCTTATTGAACCTTATGTGTGAATATGTAATGTGTGGGTATCCAGGGTTTGATTTGAGGACGCTAGTTAACTTGGGGCAGATGCGTGCGCATAAAGCTAATAAAACAGCGGTTTCATACAAAGTCCTATGCATTCGCTAATATGCGACTAGTTAACAGCGCTATTGTATGTATTAATGTGCGTATGGGAAATGATGAAAAATGTAATCGCATGGTGCTATTAGTATTATCGCCACATGTATTAAAATGTGAGTTTATCTAAAATGGCGCTTAGGCGGCCATTCGCAAAATGGCGTCTTGCGATCTCATTTTCAAGATGGCGTCTTGCGGCCAGTCGCAAGATGGCGTTGCCGCGATTAAATTTCAACCTGAACTTGTCTTAGCCAATTATTCAGCTTCGACAGTCCACCCTTTGATAGCAAACAACATGCTATCACAATCGGCTATTAGAATTTAATTTAGGCTTACATTTACATATTATTTGGTGTTATTATGGGATGGCACAAGGTGGTTCTTTATCCATCAATAATGTGTCTCTGGGTGGGGACATAAAATGACTATTATATGCACACCGCGGATCTTGGAAGATCATGTGAAAGGTGTGGGAATGCACCAGTCTTATAATAGCAGTCTTGAAAGGGAATTGAGACTTTACATCATCTGAGTTGTTCTATGAATAACATTTCAATAATACATTCTATGCATGTCTAAATATAATACATGAAACGATTGTATTTCCTAGTTCAGGGTTGTAATGCAGTTCTATATTTACCTCAGTATACATATTGTCATTACCGACCACCATCATAGTTTTGTTCTTTTGTTTCACTCCGTTTCTACATTTTCCACACTTCAACACAATAGGAACACAACGGACGCAAATCGCAATTATTATGATGACAATCAGTATAAGGATTAAGAATTTGCCTATGCCGGCGATCACTTCCTGGACCCCTTCCCCTAGACCTGAGAACCATTTTACTGGGTTCAGCCATGACACCCATCCTTCTATCTTTTCCCCTACTTCAGCCACTGAAGCGTTATGGTTCTTGCGAAATTCCCACTTTAGCTGCAGAATTTCATCCATCTTCCGGTCTATCACCTCCTTAGGGTCGCTGGTATCATTGGTGATATAGGTGCAACATTTTACTCCAAATTGGGTGGCCAATGTTATGCAATACCCTCCAGTAACAGCAGTTTAATAATTCAACACTAGCCTGTGTTGCACCAGTTCTTTCTTGTACGCTTGCATTTCTCTCTCTCTATATCTGAATGTGTCATCGTACATCTCGGTGATATTATGTATTAATTTAGCAAGTTCCTGGATATATCTAAAATTTAATGTACCCCGAGCGAACCTGGTGGGGTCCAATGCGACTAGAACTTGAAAGCCAGTTGTCTCACTGATTAACTGAGTGGCTTTATGTATATCACCAGGTACCATATTTCTTATGCCTCTGTGTTCATATTGTGTGTGAAGATATGGTGACGGTGTGTTTTTATGTATACCCAGCATTTCAACATGTGTGAGGGTCATAACTTCTGGGATTACTCTTCCCAGGTAACACAAACCTTCGGAACTCGGGGAGAACCATTTATACGCTTTTCTTCCACAGATGAAATATACATTATCAGGGAGAACATAAGGAATGGTATGCATCATTATCATTAAGCACATTTCCCTTGCAAACAATCCTATTTCTGGTTCTTCCATCTGGTACATGCAAGTTTCTGGCTGTATTATTTTAGCACAATAACCATTTGGCACCTTACCAATAATTTCTTTGGTGGAACTCAATGTATACCGATACCTAAAATGTTTCCCACAAGACTTAATGGAGTGCAGCAGATCATGGTTTATGGCCTCATTATCAGCTCCTTGTGAGAAGGTCATCGTCTGATTATTCCCCGTCACTTCCCAACTCCCGGGTTTACTGGGATTGGTTATGTTTAAACACAAAAGTGATCTATCTACTTGGAATTGATAGAGTTTGAAATGAGGTGGTTTGGATGAGAGGAATTTTCCATCCGATGTTTTCCCTTTTTGTAATTCTAAAATTTCTGTGATATTCAGCGGAAATGGCACCAACCCTACGTTATGCTGTCCCCGGGGCACATGTGAACACACTCAGCAATCAGTTTGGTTTAACACTTTGCCTACCATACTATGATAATCCTCTAGAGGATACCCACCCCAGTACGGATTATATTTAGGTTGGCACCGTTGGATACAGTTCTCATCAACTAGGGACCCACAAAGCTCACAAATACAGGAATCTTCAGATGATAACCCTCCACACCTTCCCCAAGTATCCAGAATGACAGCTCTTTTAACAATAACAGTACTAAGGTTGGAAAGACACTCCCCTGATTGGCATTGCACTCCTCCTGTTTCCACTCCATCAGCACTGCCATCAGCTCCCGTTTCCTCAATCGGTCCCCCATCACAGACACTGGATATCCCCGGACTGACCAGGATTCTAAAAGAGAATATGAAAATGAACACAGCAGGCCCGTCCATTGTCACAACAAGACCTGCAAATTTATCTCAGTTCAGATATCTTACTACGACCTTTTCAATCCTCCCGGAACAAGCTCGCGAGTGACAGATCCACGCTATCAGCTTTGTCTCCGACTTGTTTCTCCACCGGTTGATTGACCTTGCAGTGAGTGGAATGGACCCAGGTATCTCTCTCAGCCACCTTCAAAGATGTAGTACTCGTCAGCAGCACCTGGTACGGACCTTCCCACCGATCAGTCAAACAACCTGAACGCAAGAAATTTCTGATCTTACATATTCTCCTGGTTCAACATCATGACAGTTCGTTTCTGGCATATCATTAGACAACAATTTCAGTTTCTCCTACTGTTGCTTTAACTGCTTACTTATTGATATAAGATACTTCACAGTTACCTCGTTGTTACCCTTTAGATATTCCTGTGGACTTATAATCAAATGAGGTTGTCTACTGAACAATATTTCAAATGGGGACAGATTCAGAGGAGGTCTAGGAGTGGTCCTTATGATATGTAGGACCAAAGGTAAAGCTTCTGGTCATCCTAGTCCAGTCTCTGCCATGATTTTACTTAGCTTATTTTTAATAGTCCCGTTCATCCTCTCTACCTTGGCACTGGCTTGCGGTCGGTAGGGGGTGTGAAGTCGGCTATTAATACCCATCAGCTTACACATATTTTGAAAAACATCACCTGTGAAATGGGTTTCCCTGTCACTCTCGATGATTTTAGGGATACCGTACTGCATACAATTTCTTAAACTATTTTCTTAGCAGTAAACACAGCAGTATTAGTGGCTGCTGTGTAAGCCTCAACCCAGTTAGAAAATACGTCTGTGCACACTAATACATACTTAAGGTTCCTGCAGGGTGGTAATTGGATGAAATCAATTTGTATCACCTGGAAAGGTCCATCAGTCGGTGGAATGTGGGACGGTTCGGTAGGGATTGCTTTCCCTATGTTCTTTCTCAAACAGGTCAGACAGGACATTGCTATCTTCTCTGCTTGTGAAGAAAAACCTGGTGCGCACCAGTATGCCCTCACCAACTTGCACATACCCTGTTTACCCAGGTGAGTCAGACCATGTGCTGCCTCAGCCAGGCTGGGGTAATATGCCTTGGGGGCTACTGGCTTACCATGTCCATCCCTCCAGAGCCCAGAGGACTCTTGCCCACACCCCTTGGACTTCCAAATGGATTTTTCCTGAATTGAACACAAATTTTGCATCTCAATTAATTTCAACATATCAATAGTTTGAAATGACATAATTGTTTCAGTTGGCAGAAACATTTTTAACCCTGCAGCCCATTTTGCAGCTTCGTCAGCTCTGTTGTTGCCCAGTGACACCGGGTCATCCTCACATGTGTGGGCTTTGCATTTAATTACTGCCACTGCTTTGGGCAGTTGGATTGCTTCTAAAAGATTTTTTATGTATCAGGAATGTGCAGCTGGTGTGCCTGCTGCTGTCATAAAATTTCTCAGATGCCATAGAGCCCCAAAATCGTGCACCACCCCAAATGCGTACCTGGAGTCAGTGTAAATGTTAGCAGATTTGCCTGCTGCCAGTTCACATGCTCTAGTCAGTGCTACTAACTCTGCCACCTGGGCTGAGTGAGGAGGACCGAGAGGTTTAGCTTCTATGGTGTCTGTGTAATTTACACCAGCATAACCTGTACATAATTCACCTGTGTCTGTTTGTCTATGACAACTCCCATCCGTATAAAAAGTTACATCCACATTCTTTAAAGGTGTGTCATGTATGTCAGGTCTAGCAGTAAAGGTCTGATTCAGATATGTCATACAATCGTGCGTATCATTATGTCTGCCAAACTCAGCTCCTGCCAGCAACTCCTCTCCTTCCACCCTTTGTACATCATGTTGTACATATGCTAGGGATGTTGCTGGATTCAGCGTACTGCAACGTTTAACAGTAATATTTGCAGGAGTGATTAGAGCTAGTTCCCATTTGGTGAACCTAGCTGAGGAGACGTGTCTGGTTTGAGCTGAGTTCAACAGAGCAGATACAGCATGGGGAGTGAAGACAATCATATCATGGCCCAATACTACGTCCTCACTTTTACTCACCAAAAAAGTGGTAGCTGCTACACTTCTCAAACAGGTAGGGAGTGATCTTGCTACTGTGTCCAATTGGGCACTGTAGTATACTACGGGCCTACTGGCATCACCATGTTTTTGTGTAAGGACACCTGAGCACAACAATCGGCTTCCGTACAATACAAATCAAAAGGTTTTTCATAATCAGGTATTCCCACTGCAGGAGCTCTTGTCAGACTATCCTTAAGATTGAGGAAAACCTGTTCTGATTCCTCTGTGTGTATGACATGATCAGGCTTTGAGGAAGAGACTAATTCCTGTAAAGGTAAGGCCAAAATAGAAAAACCTGGTATCCACATTCTACAGTATCCACATATTCCCAAGAAGGTACGATTCTGCGGGAGTGTCATGTTTTGTATGGCCTGGATTCTATCTGTTGTAAGGTGTTGTAACCCCTGGGTTAGGCAGTGTCCCAAATATTTTACTCTGGATTGGCACGGCTGTAGTTTGTCCTTAGCCACCTTGTGTCCTGTTTGTGAGAGATGAAGTAACAAAAGTTTAGTATCATTCAAACATGACATAAACGAGTTAGAACATAGCAATAAATCGTCCACATATTGAATTAGAACAGATCCATTGGCAGGTTGAAAAGATTGTAAACAGTCGTGCAATGCCTGGGAGAAGATACTGGGGCTGTCTATGAAACCTTGGGGAAATCGTGTCCATGTGTATTGTAAACCTCTGTATGTAAATGCGAATAGATACTGACAGTCAGGATGGAGAGGCACAGAGAAGAAAGCTGAACAGAGGTCAATGACAGTGAAATGGGTTGCATTTGGTGGGATTTGCATCAAAATGACAGCTGGATTCGGCACTACGGGGAATTGGCTCTCTACTACCTTATTAACACCTCTAAGGTCTTGTACCAGCCTATAACCCACCCCACCACTCTTTTTCACTGGAAAGATGGGACTGTTGGCTACACTAGCTGTACAAACTAAAATTCCCTGTTGCAATAATCGCTCAATTATTGGAAAAACCCCTAGTTCTACCTCCTGCTTTAGTGGGTACTGGGGAATTTTTGGAGCTTGCCTTCCGCTTTTTAAATTTACCATTAATGGGCTTACGTTTGCCATTAATCCAGTGTCCTGTCCATCTTTAGTCCAAAGGGAATCTGGAATTAGGGACAACATTTCATCTACTTGTGATGGAGTTTCATTTAAAACAGAGTGATACATTATCTTTTGAGGAGTGTCTAACATATCCCGCACCTTGTATACCATTCTCTCTGGGATATCTAAAAATACACCATCAGGGGTGCAATATATAACACATCCCATCTTACATAACAAGTCTCTGCCCAGTAGGTTAGTAGGAGCCGCAGCTGCCAGGAGAAAAGAATGCCTGGTATGCAACAGCCCAATAGTAACCTCTGTGGACTTTTTAACGGGAGATTTTATCACCGACCTGGTCGCCCCTGTGTCTACAAGAAAAGGATATTCAGTACCAGCTACATCAACCATCATGACCATTTCTTCCCTAGTACTTCCCATAAACCTGACCATCTGTAGACTACAGGTATGACCTGACCCCTAGCGTTGGCTACCATTCTCCAATAAAGCATTTACGGCTACAATTGGAGCTGGTGCCTGCTGAACATTTGCTGGCCTCTCTGCATATCCCTTATGGGGATATCTAGGTCTTCCCTGATGTGAGATCCCTACTCCTTTTACTGTACAGTTTCTACTTAAGTGTCCTGTTTGTGTACAGTTAAAACATGTTCATGTTTTGGGTGAAGACATGTGGTGTTGTGAGGTTTGCGCAGAGGGTAAACGGTCTAACACTCTTTCTCGTCATATTAAACCATAAATCACAATACCTTATTGCATAAGTACTGTACTTGGTATGCATGATACGACGGGCCGATCCGATCGGCGCCTCCATTAGCAGCACATCATTGCCTAACATCTCTACTGTTTGCGTGGCTCCCATTCTGAGACAACTCCTATGCTTTTCAATAAAGATTTAAACCGGTGAAAGACAATCAAGACACTTTCACTTACCTGTGGACGATTTAAGTCGGCGGTGCCCACACACCTGGATAAGATTTAGTAAGGCAACTTCCACACCTGGATAAGATTTGAAAAAGGCAACTTCCACACCCGGATAAGATTTAGTAAGGCAACTTCCACACCTATGAGAGTTTGTATGTTGGCTACTCTCACGCACCTCTCTACAACAAAGACAACATGTACACCTGCTACTGTGTATAGAACGGTAAAGCTGCTTATCGAGTGGCTAGACTAACCCTTGCACCTAGCCTTTAAGGATCATATGATACCCTTAACTTTGTTCAACAAATATTCTCTGTTACACACTTTTTTCCTGCGCAGAAAAATACACGTTAACCTAGATATTGGTAATAGAAAAAAATGAAAACCTCAATGGCTTTGTTCAAACATGTGGCAGCACAACCGGAAGTATGTATACGCTATTGTGCGACCAGTCGCATACACAATAATGTGACTACCACACAACCGTATAATGGCTTTTTTTAACTGCGTACACCAAAGTGCATCTTTGCTATGCGCAAACCTGCGACTTAGCCGCGTACTCAGTACTGCGACACCCCTTTAAACATAAGGTTCTATCAACAGAGGAAAACAAACTTTTTCCTCTCTTGTCCCTGGATTCTAGTCAGCTCCCTTGATTCACACGGAGACGGATAGCGATTTTTCAGCAGAAAGCGGTTGCAGGCAAACCCTGCATGTGGCCACTCCACCCTTTGCTGAAATATCGATGACCGTATGTACCATGTGAGCAGGTAAGTGACTTCACTACGAGCCCCCAACTAACGATACTGGATCAGAACCTCTATACACACCTTCCTATACCTTCTAATGTCCTGCCTATACCTTCTAATGTCCTGCCTATACCTTCTAAGGATGACGCTAATTTGCGTACGCAGTCACACCATAAATAAGACTTAGACGTGGAATCTGTGGTTCCTAAGCACAAGTGATATTCAGGTAAAAGTTCAGACAGTTACACGCAATTGATCAAGACACAATTTAGGCGCAAAAGGAAATTATACAGACCCAAGTACAGTATACATACGCAGGCACTTCTGGACCCAGAGATAGGCATCAGCAAGAGACCCCTCGTCATTCAGCATTCAGCACGAAGACTGATAATCAACGTTCATGCACTCATATTTATACCCCCCCAGAATAGACAGGACAAAAGGGAAGTCTGTTGCTGATAGCATTGGTTCTCAGGGGTGAAGCATCTGTTACAGCACATTTAACAGGCTGGTTCAAACAGACTCTCCCTGCCTCTAACAGCTGGGGGTCTTCCTCTTCACGCCTCCGGCAGCATCCTAACAGTTGGTTCTAAAATATACATTTTGTTGCTTGTAGGCTCTGCGATCCATAACTCGGGAATGCATGATGCGATCTCCCCACCGATAACACCGGAATACTGTGAAAAGAGTACGCATCAGTACAACTCCAAACACGACTGGTTTAGCATGTATAATACCTTAGTTATCAAATATCTTTATTTCTCAGCATTTAAACTAACTGAACCTACTTAAATCATACACTTTAAAGCTTATTGAACCTTATGTGTGAATATGTAATGTGTGGGTATCCAGGGTATGATATGAGGACGCTAGTTAACTTGGGGGGGCAGATGCGTGCGCATAAAGCTAATAAAACAGCGGTTTCATACAAAGTACTATGCATTCGCTAATATGCGACTAGTTAACAGCGCTATTGTATGTATTAATGTGCGTATGGGAAATGATGAAAAATGCAATCGCATGGTGCTATTAGTATTATCGCCACATGTACTAAAATGTGAGTTTATCTAAAATGGCGCTTAGGCGTCCATTCGCAAAATGGCGTCTTGCGATCTCATTTTCAAGATGGCGTATTGTGGCCAGTCGCAAGATGGCGTCGCCGTGATTAAATTTCAACCTGAACTTGTCTTAGCCAATTATTCAGCTTTGACACCGTCAAAGACAGATGACCCAGATTTGGGTAGAGGCAAGGACCCTGAGACAGCAGGTCCGGACATTGAGGCAACAGCCACGGAGTGAGGATGGAGAGATTCCTAAGATCTGAGTACCATGGACATCAGGGCCACACTGAAGCCACCAGCAGGACCATGCCTCCCTCTTGTTTGAACTTCCAAATTACTTGAGGAAGGAGAGAGATTGGAGGAAACAGGTACACAAACTGGAAAGTACACTTGATTGACAGAGCATCCACCAAGAGAGCACTGGCGTCTCTTGTCCTGGACCCATACTGAAGCAGCTTGTGATTTAGTCATGAGGACATGAGCCCACATCTGGAAGGTCCCACCTGTCCACTAGGAATTGAAACACTTCTTGGTGAATAGACCATTCCCCTGGATGCACGTCGTGATGGCTGAGGAAGTCCACTTCACAATTCAGCACTCCTGGAATGAACACTGCCAATATGGCTGGTAGATGGCCTTCTGTCCATGTCAGAATGTGTGACACCTCTGTCATTACCGCCTGACTTCAAGTTCCTCCATGACGGTTTAGATAACCCACTGTTGTGGCATTGTCTGACTGTACTTGCACGGGTTATCCATGAAGCGACAGCCTGGCTTGCTGCAGAGCCCTGAAGACTGCCTGCAGTTCCAATATATTGATTGGAAGTACAGATTCCTCTGCGGTCCACCTTCCCTGAAAGGAGTGTGGACCGTCACTGCACCCCAGCCCCAAAGACTGGCATCCGTCATCAGAAGGACGCAGTCCGAGATCCCTTGGTGAGGTGAGCCATCTGTAGCCACCAGGTTAGCGACAAGCGTACCTCCGGAAAGAGCACCATCATTTGAGTCCGTATATGATGGGGAAATCCGTCCCACTTGGAGAGGATCAATAGCTGGAGAGGCCGGGAATTGAACTGGGCATACTCCACACCATGGATCCCAGTAACTGCATTGCTGAGTAGACTTGCAGTCGGCGATCGTGAAGGCACACATGTCTGCAAAGTGGACATCTTTTCTGCTGTCAGAAAAATCCTTTGCTGTTGTGAATCCAACAGGGCTCCCAGATGGAGCATCCTTTGAGACGGAATCAGTGAGGACTTTTTCCAATTTATTAACCACCCGTGTACCTGGAGCACAAATATCGTTAGCTGCAGGTGGTGGTGGTGAAGTACCTCTGAGACTCTGATAGTAGCAAGAGGTCTTCCAGGTATGGTAACAGGCGCATCCCCTGCAGCCGCAGATGGGCTGCCATTACCGCCATGACCTTTGTAAACCCCCGAGGTACAGCTGCAAGGCCAAACAGCAGAGCCTGGAACTGGAAATGTTGTTGTGACACAGCGAACCTGAGAAAACATTGGTGAGCTGAAACAATCAGAATATGCAGGTATACATCCTGAATATCCAGGGATACCATAAAATCCCCAGGTTCCATAGCCAGAATAACTGAGCTGTCGAAGCCGGATAATTGGCTGAGACAGGATCAGTTTAAAATTAAATCTGCACAACGCCAATTTTGCGAATGGCAACGAGACGCCATTTTGCGACTGGCTGCCCAGCGCCATTTTAGTGAATCTTGCCCATTATAAGTACATACGGTGATGCTATTATTTAGCGTCGTGCGATTCCCACGCAATAGAAAGAAGTTGAAAGTCCCCACCACATAAATACAGACAATCACTAAAACATATAAAATGATTAACCCTGCAAAATACGTACCATGGTGTACTCCACAAACACGTAGTCACACAACGCTAACTAGCGTCTTTTCCCAAAACCCCAATATGTACACACTGCACACTTACATAAAAGGTTCCCTAGCATTAAAGTGATCAGTGAGCAGTAAATACCTTGATCAGTGTTGCCATAGTCTTGGAAAACGTGTATTTTTCTGCGCAGGAAAATGGTGTGTAACAGTGAATATTTGTTGGTAGGGGTAACATGTTCCCTAGTTAAGGGTATCGTATGACCCTTAAGTGCTAGGCGCCTGGTTTCGGCCTAGTGGCTCCGTAGTAGATACCACAGTCTATACACATAAGCAGGTGTAGTTGTTGCCTTTGTTGTAGTTTTGGCTCTCAGGGCCTGATTCAGACCCGGTCGCGAGCGCTGAGCGCTCGCAACCGGGTCGATGGTGGCCCAGAGCACATGCACACGACGGAGTCGGCTCCGTTGTGCGCATGCGCGAGACCCGGATAGCGATGGGCAATCCGTCGCTCCGGGTCTCGCACAAAAGGAGGCGCAGTGGCAAACGCAGGATTTTGAAAGGGGGGTTTCCAATATATATATATATATATATATATATATATATAAACACATATATATATAATATGCGCACAAACTGCACAGCAAGCTTAGGGTTAGCCTTAGCCTTTACCAGCCATCAACGTTATAAATGCAAAAATGCATTAGGTGTCAAATATATTCCACATGCAGTATAGTACCACATTCTAAGAATAAGATACTGAGATCATGTGAACAGAGAATATGGGAGAGTCTGTGCGCCAGGTAAGATGGACCTTTTTATGGTGTAGTCACAGGTTACAACAAGTCTATGAAACTTTAGCTGCTGAGACAAGTTAAGAATCACGAAGAACAATGACAAACATGAAGCAGAAACAATGAGCATCTAATTTAAGCAAAAAAATTGTATTAACCAGTAAATGTTTCCTTACATAACAATGAAATTAAATCATAAAGAGGTCTCAGTAATATACCACATTATTTTATGCTGACTGAGTTAGAAACATACAAATATTATATATATATATATATATATATATATTATATTATTACACACACTGACAAAGACTACACACAGACTCACTGACACACACACTGACAAAGACTACACACTGACACACACACAATCTAAGACTATACACTGACACACATACACAATCTAAGACTATACACTGACACACACACACACACACACTAAGACTATACACTGACACACATACTGACAAAGATTACACACTGACACACACAATGACAAAGACTACACACTGACACACACAATCTAAGACTATACACTGACACACACACACACTCTAAGACTACACACTGACACACACATACTGACAAAGATTACACACTGACACACACACAATGACAAAGACTACTCACTGACACACACACACTGACAAAGACTACACACTGACACACACACACTCACAAAGATGACCTCCCCCCCTCCCTCCTCACCATCGACAACCCCATATGTGATAGACACACCTGCGGATCCGGCGGAGAGCGCCAGGTATACATTCAGTGAGACCCCCACAAGTAATAAACACACTTGCGGCTGCGGTGGGAGAGTGCCGGGTATACATTCAGTGAGACCCCCACAAGTAATAAACACACTAGCGGCTGCGGGGGGAGAGCGCCGGGAATACAGTCGGTGAGATCTCCCACGTGATAGACGCACTTGCTGCTGCAGGAGAGAGAGCTCCAGGAATACAGTCTGTGAAACCCCCGACGGCAGCTCAGCCTCTCAGAATGTTCCATGGCAACTGCCTGCGCCTGGGAAGGGCTGCGCGCTGCAGCTCCCCCTACATTCTGTCAGCCCACCTAGTATAGTAGCAGGGACAGTTACCTGAACTCCGGTGCTCCCTCTCTTTACAAAAAAAATATATATATATAGTTTAGCAGCGCGGCGGCCAGGGGGGGTTTCTAGGTACTCAGAAACCCCCCCTGCGTGCGTGTATGGGGCGTGCTGTCGATGTTGAGTGACAGCACGCCCTCTTTGGTGGGTGGGCCAGGGGGGTGGCTGCCCAGATGGAGGCGTTCCCATGAGAATGCCTACCAACTGGGGGCGACCCCACTGACATCACAAGTGATGTCATTGGGAGAGCTTTCGGCTCTGTTAGAGCCGAAAGCTCTCTGGGGCTTGTGGCCATGAGACCCTACCACAAGGGTCTCATCGCAAGCCCGATGGTCGCGATGGTCTTGACCATTGCGACCATCATCATGGCCGCTCGCTATAGCTGTGGGTGGT
Organism: Taudactylus pleione; assembly: GCA_031769625.1. NCBI lineage: Eukaryota > Metazoa > Chordata > Amphibia > Anura > Myobatrachidae > Taudactylus > Taudactylus pleione. The sequence goes on from JAUIMM010000185.1 coordinate 1,960,132, forward strand.
CACCCACAGCTATGAGAGCGGCCAGGAGGCTGTTCTAAAAAAAAAAAGAGACCGGCCCTGATTCAGAGCGAGCACTCTGTCAGAGCGAGCGGCTCTGAATCAGGCCCTCAGTGTGATTGCAGTATTCAGTGATCAGTTAGGGTTTTTTGAGCATTGGAATTGAACTGCACAGTTTTGGCTAAATTGTGATTGTGAACTGAGCATAGTGTGGATGAAATCACTGAAAAGGGTAGGTGTTATTGGAATACCTACATGCTACAGTTGAAAGGTAGTCAAAAAGGGATTAGGTGTGTGGAAGCAGCCTGGTTATTCTTCCATAGGTGTATGGGTGCATCCTGTTAATATCTTCCGCAGGTAAGTGAAAGTATCTTGACTGTCTTTCACCAGTTTAAATCTCTATTGAAAAGCTTAGGGTTCTCCCAGAATGGGAGCCAAGCAAACGGTAGAGATGCTGGATGATGTGCTGCTGTTGGAAGCGCCGCTTGGGTCGGCATGGCATATTATGCATACTAAGTAAGGTGCTTATGCGATTAAGTATTGTGATGTATGGTTTAAAATGATGATGAAGAGTGTTAGACCTTTCCCCAGAATTGGCAGCTTTGATAAGGAGGTATTGAACAATGTCCGAGTTAGCATCTGAATGGTTCGCTCTCGACTGAAAAAGGTAAAATATAACGAGTGTTTAAAATTATGGCAGCGTGAGGGGGATGCGTGGCTTAAAGGTGTGCACGCGACGCAAACTAGTGCAGCGAGCACGTTACAGGAGAGTGCACATGCAGCGCTAAACTGCGGTGTGGGCTCTCAGCGAGATAGCGCGCACGTGCAGCAAGGTAGTATTGTGGAAGGTATTGCCAGTGGATCACATGCACCACCACCACCCTATGCGGATGGGGGTGCAGGTACAGTCATTGTAAAAACCCATAAAAATGTAACAAGTAACTTGCACCCTCTCTTGAGTAATCACAAAGAAAATGTTTATGATGCAGATGATGAACCTGTTGTTATGTCTGTCATTTCCTATGCTGTACACATGTTAGATGCTCCATCACAACAAGCACAAATGGTGCCGCCATCTTCATCAGTGATAGTACAGGAAGTGTTAACATCCACTGCACCCGTAGAGGAATTTGTTAACCCTATACGTAGCAGTAATAGACTCAATCCCCAGCCAGTTAAAAAGGTCAAAAGTAGAAGTGCGGCCGGTTTGCATCACATCCAGACAATAACTGTTCTGAATGGGAATGCGGATGCGAACGATGTAGTGCCCACAAGGGAGGGAGCAATGCATTGTCCTTGGACAAGAGCGGAGCTAAATTCCATAATGAATGATTTCCCTGATCCTAAAAAGGAATTCGCCAAATGCCAAAGATTTTTGAAAAATTTGGGTAGTGCTCACGAGCCAACCAATAAAGATTGGCGAGAGGTGTTAAGGGCTTGTCCCACACAATACCGACATGAAAAAGTTTATCATGGATTGTGTATTGGATGGAGATGGTCCCGAAACAGATGAGAGTAACCAAGGTAACATTACCCGCATAATAACTCAATTGGGTGTATATTTTCCAGTAGTAGTTAACTGGAGTAAAATTTTCACCATAAAGCAAAAAGAGAGTGAATCTGCAGAAGATTATTGTAACCGAGCTCTGCAGGCTATCACCCAGTACACTGGGTTAGAGGATATTAAAGATAGCACTCATCACAGGGGAATGATCATCACTGTACTTATGGATGGTCTAAAAGAGAATCTAAAGACCCGAGTTCAGACCTCACTACCTGGCTGGAGTGGAGTTACTGTAGGCACACTCATAGAACCCGCTATTGAACATGATAAAAACATCCTCAAAAAGAGAGAGACCCAGAGCGAGAAGCTAATGGCTGTTAGTATTCAAGCTCTAGAAGGAATGACTGTAACATCACAGCAACCAGACACACATGCACTTGCACAGCTACATGTCTTCACCAATCCTTCACCACCACAAACACAGCCCTACCCCACTTATCACACACAGCCTCAAAACCCATACTATCCACAACCACCATATTACCCTCAAAATCCTTATCCACACCCACAATTTTTCCCTACCGCTCAACCCACACAGCAACCCTTTCACCCACCCCACTCACGAAGGTGCTTTAACTGCAACCAAGTGGGACATGTAAGTTGGAACTGTAAGGTGAAGGTAGGACCCCCTAACCAGGGAGTACCTGGATATCCCCATAAGGGATATACACAGAGTAAAGGAAATTCACAACAGTCACCAGCTCCAATTGTGGCCTTAAATGCTGTATTGGAGACTGGGAGTCAACACTAGGGGTCAGGTCATACCTGTAGTCAACAGATAGTCAGGTTAAAGGGAAGTACTAGGGAAGAACCGGTGATGATGGTTGATGTAGCTGGTACTAAATATTATTTTCTTGTAGACACAGGGGTGACCAGATCAGTGATAAAATCTCCAGCTAATTTACAGGTGACAAGTGAGACAGTACCAGCAATGGGTGTAACGGGTAAAGTGCAACATTATCCTTTAACCAAATTAACAGAGGTCACTATCAGGCCACTGCATACCAGGCATTCTTTCCTCCTTGCAGCAGCGGCTCCTACTAACCTACTGGGAAAGGATTTGTTATGTAAGATGGGATGTGTCATATATTGTACCCCTGATGGGATATTTCTAGATATCCCAGAGAGAGTTGCGCACGAGGTGAGGGATATGTTGGACACTCCCCAAAGGATAATGTATCACTCTACCGGTTCAGGTAGAAATCCATCTCAAGTAGATCAAATGTTATCCCAAATTCCAGATTCACTTTGGACCAAGTATGGACAGAACACTGGATTAATGGCAAATGTAGATCCCGTAATGGTAAATCTAAAAAGCAGTAGGCAAGCTCCAAAAATTCCCCAGTTAAACAGGAGGTAGAATTATGGGTTTATCCCATAATTGAGCGATTATTAGAGCAGGGAATTTTAGTTCGTACAGCAAGTGTAGCCAACAGTCCCATCTTTTCTGTGAAGAAGAGTAGTGGGAGGGGTTATAGGCTGGTACAAGATCTTAGAGGGGTTAATAAGGTAGTAGAGAGCCAATTTCCCGTAGTGCCAAATCCAGCTGTCATTCTTATGCAGATCCCACCAAATGCAACCCATTTCACTGTCATTGATCTCTGTTCTGCTTTCTTCTCTGTACCTTTTCATCCTGACTGTCAGTACCTATTTGCTTTTACATACAGGGGTGTACAGTACACATGGACACGATTACCCCAAGGTTTCATAGACAGCCCCAGTATCTTCTCCCAGGCCTTACACAACTATTTACAATCTTTTCAACCTGCCAATGGATCTGTTCTATTACAATATGTGGACGATTTATTTTTATGTTCTTATTCGTTTATATCATGTTTAAATGATACTAAACTTTTATTGCTTCATCTCTCGCAAGTAGGACACAAGGTTGCTAAGGACAAACTACAGCCATGCCAGTCCAGGGTTAAATACTTGGGACATTGCCTAACCCAGGGGTTACGACATCTGACAAATGACAAAATCCAAGCCATACAGAACATGACACTGCCACAGAATCAACAGCAAATTCGTACCTTCTTCGGAATGTGTGGATCCTGAATGTGGATCCCAGGTTTTTTGGCCTCGTCATTGCAGGACTTAGTCTCTTCCTCAAAGCCCGATCCTGTTATACACACAGAGGAATCAGAGCAGGCTTTCTTTAATCTTAAGGATAGTCTGACAAGAGCACCTGCATTGGGAATACCTGATTATGAAAAACCTTTTGATTTGTATTGTACGGAAGCTGATGGTTGTGCAGCAGGTGTACTCACACAAAAACATGGTGATGCCAGTAGGCCCGTAGCACCGGAAGTGACGTCATGGACCAGGTCAGGGACCAGGGAGATCTGGACATTCCACATTTACCTCATCTGGAATTCTGCTGACCCTGTCACAAAGTAAATAACAAAATTCTCCATTTCACATAGCTGCTGTCCCAGCCTATTATGATGTGGAACTAATTTCACGCTCCATATTTCCTGGGACATGTTTTTCCGTAACCCTCGATGACGTCACTTCCGGTTTGACGACTCGAACTTCCGGTTTGACGCTATAAACAAGCGTTCATAGAAAATAAATAAAGGGAATCTTCGGAATAAACAAGAACATGTCTACATGCTGCTTTGAAGCTGGGAGGATATACAGAATGTTTTAGAGGAACTGCAATTAGAAACGGACGACCACTTCCGGTCCGCGATAACCGGAAGTCATCATCAAAAGGGGTATTTAAGAGAGCCCAATCATCTACACCTCCAGGCCTTGATATAGGTACACGGAGTACCGAAACGCGTTGGCAGGAGGGAGTTAGAACCACTGCAGCACCAGGATTGTGTAGAATCAATGTACCTGTGGATTTGAGGGACCCGGACTACCTCTCCGCAATTTTTTACACCTATGCCCATGACCTGCATAATTCTGGTAAAGCAGCCACCTTATATTATAAACACCGGGATTGGACTTATATGTATTATATATGTCATGCATCTGTGATTTCTTGGTGACATAGTTATTTACATCAGAGTTACCAAGCTGAAGTTTTTATGTGTCATATGTATTGTGTTTTATACTTATATGTTCCATGTCAATAAATAGTGTACACCCTATGATTGTTTTCAATGTACCAGACATAGTTACATAAGTAATTCTACCATCTTTATCATCATCTATCATGAACTTTTTTGGTTAAAGAGGTAGCGCTTGTGTCAGTTTTTCAATCAATTTTTTAGTTCATAGTGATACACATGATTGTATGGAATATCTGAAACTTTTACTGCAAGACCTCACATATGGGATACACCTTTAGAAAATGTAGATGTGACATTTTACATGGATGGGAGTTGTCATAGACAAACTGACACTGGAGTTATGTACAGGTTATGCTGTGGTAAATTACGAGGTCATTATAGAAGCCGAACCTTTAGGCCCACCACACTCGGCCCATGTGGCGGAACTGGTGGCACTAAAGAGGGCATGTGAATTAGCGGAAGGTAAATCTGCTAATATCTACACTGACTCTAGGTACGCCTTCAGGGTAGTACATGATTTCGGCGCTCTATGGCGTCTGAGAAAATTTATGAAAGCAGCAAAGCAATTGCCTAAGACAGTGGCGGTAATTAAGTGCAAAGCCCATACATGTGAGGATGATCTGGTGTCACTGGGCAACAACAGGGCAGACGAAGCTGCAAAATGGGCAGCAGGGTTAAAAATTAATGTACCAACTGAACAAATGATGACTTTTCAAACGACTGACATGCTGAAATTAATTGAGATGCAAAATTTGTGTTCCATTCAGGAATAGGCCATCTGGAAGTCCAAGGGATGTGGGCAAGAGTCTTCTGGACTCTGGAGAGATGGACAAGGTAAGCCAGTGGCTCCCAAGGTGTACTACCCAAGCCTAGCTGAGGCAGCGCATAGTCTGACTCATTTGGGAAAGCAATGTATGTGCAAATTGGTGAGAGCATACTGGTGCGCACTGGGTTTTTCTTCTCAAGCAGAAAAGAGAGCAATGTCTTGTCTGACCTGCTTGAGGAAAAATATTGGGAAAACGATCCCTACCGAACCATCCCACTTTCCTCCGACTGCCGGACCTTTTCAGGTAATACAAATTGATTTCATCCAAGAACCACCCTGCAGGAATCTCAAGTATGTATTAGTGTGCACTGATGTGTTTTCTAATTGGGTTGAGGCATATCCAGCTGCTACTAATACTGCTGCGTTTACTGCCAAGAAAATTGTTCAGGAGTTTTTATGCAGATACGGTATCCCTAAAATAATTGAGAGTGATAGGGGTACTCCTTTCACAGGTGATGTTTTCCAAAATATGTGTAAGCTGATGTGTATTAATAGTAGACTTCATGCCCCCTACCGACCGCAAGCCAGTGCCAAGGTGGAGAGGATGAACGGGACTATTAAAAACAAATTGAGTAAAATCATGTCGGAGACTGGACTAGGTTGGCCAGAAGCACTACCACTTGTCCTTAATAGTATCAGGACAACTCCTAGGCCTCCTCTTAATCTGTCCCCTTTGAAACACTGTTTGGTAGACAACCTCATTTGATTATAAGTCCGCAGGAAGATTTGAAAGGTAACCACGAGGTAACTGTAAGGTATCTTATAACAATGAGTAAACAGATAAAACAGCAACAGCAGAAACTGAAATTGTTGTCACATGCTATGCCTGAAACAAACTGTCATGATGTTGAACCTGGAGAATTTGTTATGATCAGAAATTTCTTGTGTTCAGGTTGTTTGATTGATCAGTGGGAAGGTCTGTATCAGGTGTTGCTGATGAGTACAACCTCATTGAAGGTGGCGGAGAGAGAAACCTGGGTCCATTCCACTCACTGAAAAAAGGTCAACCAACTGGTGGAGATACAAGGCGGAGACGAGGCAAATAATGTGGACCTGTCGATCGCGAGCTTGTTCTGGGAGGGCTAAAAGGTTGCAGTGAGATATCTGAACTAAAGAAATTTATAGATCCTTGCTACAGCAATGGACTGGTCTGCTGTGTTCATTTTTGTATTCTCTTCCAGAGTTTCCATCATCCTGGTTTGTTTGAGGATTTCTGTGACGGAGGACCGATAGAGGAGATGGGAGCTATTGGCAGTATTTTTGGAGTGGAGTCGAGAGGAGGAGTGCTATGCCAATCAGGGGAGTGTCTGACCAATCTTAGTACAGTAATTGTTAAGAGATCTGCTATTCTAGATATTCGGAGACAGTGTGAAAGTTTATCATCTGAGGATTATTGTGTGAGTTCTGTGGGTCCGTAATTGATGAGAATTGCATCCAACAATGTCAACCTAAGTATAACCAGTATTGGGGTGGATATCCTTTAGAGGATTATCACACCATGGTGGGCAACATTTTAAACCAAACTGACTGTTGGGTGTGCTCTCATGTGCCCCAAGGACAGCATAATGTATTAGTGCCATTCCCATTAAATGTCTCTGAGGTTTTAAAATCACAAAGAGGGCATGCACTAGATGGAAAATTTCTTAAATCCAAACCACCTCATTTTAAACTCCACCAGTACCAAGTAGATAAATCACTTTTATGTTTGAACATCACCAACTCCAATGACCCAGGAAGTTGGGAGGTGATGGGGAATAATCAGACGATGACCTTCTCACTAAGAGCTGATCGTGAGCCTATGACTTATGAACTGTTATGCACAATTAGGTCAGGTGGAAGACACTTCCGGTATAAATATACACTGAGTTCCACAAAAGAAATGATTGGTAGGGTACCAGAAGGGTATTGTGCCAAGATATTACAATGAGAAACTTGTATGAGTCAAATGGGAGAACCTGAAGTAGGATCACTTGCCAGGGAAATGTGTACGACGATAATGATGTTTACTATTCCTTATGTTCTCCCCGATGATGTATATTTTATATGTGGAAGGAAAGCGTATAAGTGGCTCTCTCCGCATTCCAAAGGTTTGTGTTATTTGGGAAGAGTAGTTCCAGAAGTTATGACCCTTACACATGGTGAAATGCTTGGTATTCATAAAAACACACCATCACCATATCTTCACACACAGTATGAACACAGAGACAAAAGAAATATGATACCTGGTGACATGCATAAAGCCACACAGTTAATTAGTGAGACAACTGGCTTTCAAGTTTTAGTAGCATTGGATTCCACCAGGATAGCTCGGGGTACACTAAATTTTAGATATATCCAAGATCTTGCTAAATTAATAGATAATATCACCGAGATGTATGATGACACATTCAGGTATACCGGTAGGGTGTTGCAAGCTTACAAGAAAGAACTCGTGCAACATAGATTAGTCTTAAATTATCGTTCCCATGATCTTCCAAGAACCGCGGTGTGTGTATAAGGGTAGTTTTATGTCCCCTCCTAGAGACACATTATTCGTGGATTAAGAACCACCTTGTGCCATCCTTAAATTAACATTAAATAATATATCATAATGTAAGCCTAAATTAATTTTAAAATCAGAGTATGATAGCATGTTGTTTGCTATCAAAGGGTGGACTGTCAAAGCCGGATAATTGACTGACACAGGATCGGTTTAAAATTAAATCTGCGCAACGCCATTTTGCAAATGGCAACGAGACACCATTTTGCGACTGGCCGCCCAGCACCACTTTAGTGAATCTCGTCCATTATAAGTACATACGGCGGTGCTATCATTTAGCATCGTGCGATTGCCACGCAATAGAAAGAAGTTGAAAGTCCTCACCACATAAATACAGTCACTAAACATATACAATGATTAACCCTGCAAAACATGCACCATGGTGTACTCCACAAACACAGTCGCACAACTCTAACTAGCGTCTTTTCCCAAAACCCCAATACGTACACACTGCACACTTACATAAAAGGTTCCCTAGCATTAAAGTGTAATATTCAAGGTTTATTCAGTATTATTAATGTTGTGAAATAAATGTAATTTGATATCTAAGGATTAGTACATGGTAAGCAGACCGTGTTTGGTGTTGTCCTGATCCACTGTGTCTTTGCAGATTTCTGGTACCATCGGTGAGATCGCAACATGTGTCTGCAAACTATGGACTATAGAGAGTTAAACATTAAAATGTACTATGTAATGTAACCAGCTTAGATTTAGTATGCAGCGGGCAAAAGGACACAAAGGGCTGTTGGAGGCTGGTTTGTGTCCATTCGAATTGACCTATGAACTATACTTTAACAGAAGAACCATGAAGGAGAACCAATGGAATCATGCCAAACTGTTCTGTTGTATTGCCTATCCCTGTAAGAGTATATATGTGGGCTCTCTAAACTTGGATGCCAGTCTTCTTGCCTTGCTGTTGATGGAGGTTTCTATATTGATGCCGGTATCTGGGTCCAGAGCGCGTGCGTATGTAACAACTGTACCTTGGGTCTGTATGATGTATTTGCGCTAATTGTATTTAGATCACAGCGTGTAACCATCTGTTTTTATATTGAATAATAACTTTTTGTGCTTTGGAACCACACTCAAGTCTGAAAGCATTTATTTACTGTGCGACTCATAACGCTAAATAGCGACAATTTTAGAAGGTACAGGTAGGTAGGACTCAATAAGTATTCATAGAGCGTAGGGTCTCCATTCTGAACCTGGGTACCCTGAGGAATTTGTTCAGGGACCTGAGATTGAGAATAGGACGGTAAGAACCATTTGTCTTCTGGACTAGAAAAAGGCTGGAATAATACCCTTTTCCTCTTTGGGACATCTGGACCAGTATAATGACTCCTGCCTGTAGCATGGATTGTACCACCTGTTGAATAGCCAAAGCCTTGTCCACGTTTTCCGGGAAGCCCTGTGCAAAATAATTGATGGAGAGGCCTTCTGCGGAAGGAGAGGGCATACCCCAGAGAGACCACTTCCTTTGGAAAACTGAAGAAGTCGGCCTCCCACCCTGGGGTCCACCAGGAGGAGGCCTGTCCCATCAAGCAGAGGGCTTGTCATCAGGCTTGGCAGCCGGACGTCTGGTACTCCAGGGCTGCTTCTTAGGCCAGGCAGATTTCTTGGTGGTGGATGGCCTGGGAAAGGACTGAGTTCTAGCCTGGGGCCCGATAGGATGGAGTCCGAAACCCCAAAGAGGCCGGAGCAGAAGGCAGACAAGCCGACTTAGCTACTGCTAAGGTATTCACAATCTTGTCCAGATCAGGGCCAAACAAGACATACCGTCATAAGGCAAACATTCCAACCCCTGCTTGGATTCCGCATCAGCTCTCCAAGAACGGAGCCACAGACAACGGCGAGCCGCAATGGCTGCTGAAGAAATCCTGGCATTTAGTAGGCCCATACCCAAAGCTGCATCATTTATATAAGTAGCCGAATCTTTGAGATTTCCCACCAGATTCAGCTGTTCCCTAATGGCATTAGAGGCTAAGGATGTTTCAAGGCTATTAGCCCAACATTCCATGGCCCAGGCCACCCAGCAAATGGCCATAGCTGGTCTGCACGCAGCCCCTGAAAGGGAATAAACAGATTTAAGGCATAACTCTATCTTCCTATCTGTAACATCCTTCAGGGATGACATAGAAGGCATAGGAAGCATTGCGCTTCTTACAAAGCGCGTGACATTGGAATCCACCACCGCTGGAGTCTACCATTTGGAAAAATAATTCTCAGCAAAAGGGTAAGCAGAGACTAGACACTTCTGCGGTTGATACCACTTTCCAGGCGTTTTCCAAGCTACCTCCAAGTGATTCACCAATTGGTCAGACAATGGGAATGTAGCCTCAGTCACCTTTTATTCCATGAAATATGCATGCCTAGATTTAGGCGCAGGAGGCTCATCCTCCTCAAATATCAGGGCTGCTTTTACAGCTTGTATTAGCCCTGGAATATATATATTAGACTTGACCCCCACCTCTAGAGGAGGTAGCTCAGTCAGACTAATCCAGAAGCAGTCCATCATCAGATGACACATGATCATTCCATACAGTAGATTGCGACGATAAGCAAGACCCTTTTAGCTGATCTGCTGATAGGTGCATTCTGCTGACATATCTCAGTCACACCCTGCAATATAGCAGGAACTGTATTAACCCACTGAGGGGGCCACACCTGTAAAGGTGTAGGAGGTTGCAGCAGGTTTTGCACTGTTGTTGAAAACTGAACTGTGGACATATAGGAGGGCCTGCTAAACACTCTGCAATGGTTGTTAGTGCTTTTGCAAAGCACTCCCATGGCAGGTCCTGCTGAATGGCAAAAGCCTCAGAAGGACCCGTGGCAGTGTAACACTGGAAGCATAACTCCTCAGAGGCTATGTCCCCTGTCCCTAACACCGCTATATATTTTTTACAGAGCAGTTTAATAAGGGTTAACTTAGTCATATCACTCTAACTGCCAGACATAGTAAAGAGGATCACTTAACAGAGACTCAGCTGCGACTTGTCTCACACCCGTGCTTATGGCCCAGAATAGCAGAATAGGTACAAGGTTGGCAAAAAAAGAATGATAGCTTTTAATAAAGAAAACAGACAGGGCTAGCATACATTTGCAAATGCAGAAAACAATAATACCGGCACTTAATGGCACTTCCTTAAGTCAACTACCGAGACTTAGCGTCTAGTAGGACAAAAGTGCTACATACACTGACCACCAACCAGAGAATAGGTATGTAGGGGGACCCGTATGCCGCACTGCCTGTGGAGATCAGCAACATACAGCCAGGAAAATGACCGTCGAAGAACTCATGGGGAGGCGGAGCCGGAAACAGGAAGCTGTCACAGATCAAGCCAGACCACAGTGGAAAGGTGTGTTCAGCAGCGGGCAGAAGCCGGCTGTTAGACAGGGAAGGCTGCCTCCCCTGGCCAGCGTTTAACCCCTGGGAAGCTGGAGTGTTCCGCAGAACACGTCCCAAGTGGCTTAGTGTAGACGCAGGACTCAGTGCCTGGCCACACTTGCTGTCATCCCCAGGGTGTCCCCCAACCCTGGAGGAAAAAGACTGCATCTCGGCACAAACCACCACGGTCCATGTCACTTACCTGGACCCCGTAGAGTACAGCCGCAGTCTAGGAATCCTCCGGGGTCCCTGCTAGCCAAGACCCGTGAGGTCTGCTGAGAGGCACGGATCAGTACCGGCGTCTCAGCACCAGAGGGGGGATGATGCAGCCGTGCGAACTTCCACTGGACTATTCACGCTGACCGTACTTAGAAAAAACTTTACATTTTCAGGGCTGTTAGTAACAGCCCCACTGCAATACAGTGGGGCTGTTACAGGGTATAGAGGGAGGCCCCATTGCATCCTTGGAGAAAAACAATAACTGCATGGTGCCCAGATGGCTGCTTCAATTACTATAGATGTATTATCGCAAAGGGATTTTATGGCTGCTCGCTGGATTGCATTCAAGGTGTTTTAATGGCTGTGTTTGGAGTTTGGGGTTTAAACTTCATTATGAGTGATTCTTCAATAACGTTTTTATGTTAAAGTTAGTTATGGGTGGATCAATAAAACTGCATTTACGAAATAAAATTTCTGAAGCAGCAAAATTGCTGGCATCTGCAAAAAAATCTCTTAGTTTAAAGTGATTGTATTCGGCTCAAAAGTATCAGTGAAGGTCAGTACAAAGCTTAAACCCATCTCTAAAAGGGATTGTTCATCAGGAGACAATTTTTGGGATGAAAAGTTAAATACTGTAATGGATATCTGCATTTTCTGCCATGCCAAGTGGTCATCCCTCCTGGAGTGGGATCTGTGACATCTCTTATGGGGTTGATGACATGATACCCTGTCGTCCCTAAAAGAGAAGTGGAGAACATTACCACTAGGGAGCAATTGATGTTGCCTGTCTCTGACGCGTAGGTTGAGTAAGAATTGACTGTGTAAACTGGTCTTCTATAGTTACCAAAATTCCTCCTTTGTTTAGTACTATTGCCACCAGAAAGCCACTTATAGTGTGTTATTTATAGACTACATTAACGATTTCTAGTTAGTTACGTTTAAGACAACTAAATTGTTTCTTGTAACTTATCAAGACATTTATCATATTTATATACATACACACACTTACAAACACGAGGTTTGGCTATTAACTATTAAATGACGAGACTGATGATATAATTTGTTTAATTATATTTAGTACATTTCAACTTCATTCCCACTGCATTCCCCTTCAGCATCCACACACCTCTGCATTCTTATCTATTGGTCAAAGCCGTGCTGTAACTATGAACAGCTGTCATTTTCTTCTTTACCTCAGTAACGAATGCAAAATGGGCTCCCTTGAGTACTGAGTTGACTTTAGGGAAAAAAATAAGTCACACGGTGCTAGGTCTGGTGAGTATGGAGGGTGTTCTAGCACTGCAATGTTTCTCGGTCAAAAACTGCTTCAAAGAGAGATCTGTGTGGGCTGGTGCATTGTTCTGATGGAGGATTAATCCATTTTTTCACAACTCTGGCCTATTTATGATTCTTTTCCGCAAAGTTGCTAGGACATTTTTGTGGCAGTGTTGATTCACTATTGCACCTTCTGGTACCCAGTCTTCCAAAATAACACCCTTGATATCAAAGAGATCAATTAATATGGCTTTGAATTTGGATTTTACGTGCTTTCTTCATTCTTAGTGATGGTGTTTTCCAGTGCATGAACTGGCGTTTTCTTTAACATGACTAAAAATGTTAAAGTTAAAACATTGCTCTACTTTTGAGCTAAGCATTTTTACGACGCATGGGAAAAACACAACTTCTTCGAACGTTGAATGACAGCAAGCTATCTGTGCGAGAGATACGGATTTTACCCAGCATCGGGGGACTCACTTTTTTAGAATGGGCGAGGCCCCAGGGACACGCTCCACCCCGACCAATCCCTGGCTCCTCATTAAATGAATGATATCCCTGCAGGCAATAAAACCAGACGTGAAGTCAGACCAGCATTGCAAGAGACTTCTTTGGTGCCTTTACTGGATGTCATGCTGCAGCATTACAGGGACATGACGACAGCCCCTGCACTTGTAGTGAAGATATCCTCTAGTGAGTGTAGGCGGGTAGTGGGTGGGGGTTTAATGGTGAGCGGGAGACTGGTGCTTCAGGCCAGCTCGAGGCAGAGTGGCTGCGGTAGGGTACCACTACATAGCAGGGAACGCCAGGAGTGTTTGGGGACCTGGTTATGTCTGCACCAGGGGAGGATGAGTTGCCAGACAACTGCTGGGCGGCTGTCCATACTCACCGGCCCGGTAGCATAGTCACATTTGTGACAGACAGGCAGCCTAGCAATTAGATGGGCTGCCTGTCATTACAGTGCGGTTGTCGTGCGGAGTTCAGTGTGGTGAGCAGGGAAGCTCCCGAGACTGCTCATCGCACCGATGTACTGCAGAACCAACTGAGCGCTTCCCACAGCCACCGCACTGTAATGACAGGTAGCCAATCTAATGTCACTGCTGCCAGACCCTGGTGAGTGCATATATAGCAGGCCCCAAATTTTTTAATATATATTTACTGTTCTCTCTCTCTCTCAACCCCATTAGCAATGTGTGCCTCTTCCCCAACACCCCATGTGTCTTTTTCTGCCTGCCCATGTGTGCCTCTGCACCAACCCCAAATGTTTCTACCTGCCCCGTGTGTGCCTTTGCCCCAACCCCTTTGCCTGCCAACATATACCTCTAGCCGCCCTCCCCATTTATGCCTGTCACCTAACCTTTGTGAGCATCTGCCAGCTTCCCCCTATCTGTGCCGCTGATTGGGGAGCCCTACTTGTTTAATTTATACTGGGCTCCGCAAATTCTGATGCAAGTCTGCCTACACCCACCGAACTGCATGCTTGTAGCCTGGCACCGCTGAACTATTCCAGGTGACTCAGATGCAGCTAGATCCTGGCGCGACCCAGAGACGGCGTTGCGTTGCCATGACATCACATACAATATACACAAATAGAGGTTAGAATGCTCTGCGCCAATCTTGTTCCAGATGTCAGCTTCTGTGCCTCATTTGCTGTAGAGATCTTCCAACAATAAAGTATCCCTTGATACCAGTGATTCTCAAAATAAATTACAAAAAACAGTTTTAGCACAAAGTGGATATACCACGTTTAAATCGAAAATTGATGGCCAAAAAAGATTCTGTGAAATGACTAAAACCTGCATGCATAGCACCCAAACTTCACTCCAAGTGCAAGACTCGTAAGGAATAGTACTTACATAAAGCTTACATTAGAGTATATGGTGAAACTCCTAGAAAAGGTTTCTTTCACTCTATGTGCTTCCACCAATAAGACAAAACGCATACCATATGCAAATGAATGTGGAAATGCTCACACTATATCTTACATGGATACTTATGTTTGTACTCATATCACTGTTTCTTTGGAACCTCTTAATCAGTCCAGAACCGTAGGTTACTCATGCAAAAAAACACAAAATAATCCTCATAGTGCAGATTTGATAAAATATAACACTTTTAATAAACAAAAATACTCTGTACCAGATGATGGAATAACTGAATCCACATGAACAGAAACAACAGGAAAGGAGCCCGGGTACTTCTATAGCTGCATCGATTCCTGGATCCAATAATGCTGGCACTGGGAGGTGAAATTATTCCCCTAACACTCCTCCCAACAACTTTCGACAGAGATGTGTGTCTTTCTCAAGGTGGAGTGAATAAGTGAAAAGGCAGGGTTTAAATACCGCTTGACCAAAAGTTTAGACAAACCGGAAGTGTGCATCTAACAAATAAACCCCCTTATACTCCGGATTCTGCACATTATAAAGCGATCAGCGCGATGTCTGAGCGCTTGTAAATGGGCATACTAATAAGGGCTGATATATTGCACAAATATGCCCCGTTCTGAGATCGAAATATATTCGATGCGGACGCCATCTTGTTAGCGTGTCCGACTGTCTATAAAGTTATTCTGATGACACGTGATTTATATACATATTTCATGACATCACATAGCTGCATGCCACCTCCCGCTCCAGTGACACAGCAGGGCAGGCAAATTTTTTTTTAAAGTGAGGGGTCCCTATGACGGATACTTTTTTTTGACTCCGCATGATCACTGGGGGTGAACCTTGCAAAACAGTTTTGGAATAGTCCAAGGTCAATGTTTCCCCACTCCCTTTTAAGTCACGCAGTATTGTTTATTTTTTCACAAGTACAAACTCGTTATTTATTAGCCACATCTCACATTGTATATATACACACTACAAGTGGTCCAGTGACAAGTGAGATTTGGGTCAACTTTAATTAGTAAAGAAACCCCCTTGGTCACTAACTTAAGCCCACCCTAACCTAACCAATTTATGTCACATTTGGGAGGGGGAGAGAGAGAGACAGACACAAAGACAGAGAGAGACAGTAACACTGTACTTCCAAGAAGCAGCCAGTCACCCAGCCAGGCAGAAAAAGCACAGCCCATGAGACTGCTGCTGGTCTCCACATGTCAGAGGAGATTGTGATGGGCTCCTGCAATCAGCACATGCTCCTCTCACCCCTCAGCAGAGTCTCATGGGAATTATTTCCCAATGGCGCATTGCCCCAGTAACTGCTGGACCTCACTAATCCTCCCACCACCTGCAGCCGCTGCTGGGACAGTCAAAACAGCCTTGATGATTAACCTGGCAAGTAGCTGCACTGGACCCTGATTAAGTGACCAATGCTGTCGCCATAGTCCCATAGAGGGTATGTAACTGCTGTCTATAACAACAAATGGTGGCTCACATTTATTCTGGAGAAAGATAAAAATATCAGTGAAGTGTAAGTGACATTCCTCCATCCAGCTAGTCCATCACCATCATTTTCATACCAAGGGAAGCTGGATGTTTTTTGCATTCCTATGGCAGATGTTCTGTGTAAAGTGAATCAATTAACTCCAACAGATCAAATGTACATCAAACGTGAAATGGAAATACTAAAAACAAAGCCAGTTCCTACCAACCAAGTACTACAATTTATCCAGAGCAGCAGCACCGAATGGTAATGATATGTAGTAAGCTTTCTTAAAATATGTGAAAGACATAAAATTATCATAAAACATTTAAATATTTTAGTATTAAACATACTGTGTCATTGTACATAATATACAGCAAAGGGATTGTTTAAGGAAATAAATTAAAAGTTTAAGAACAGTCCTAGATTGTTAAAATAATTAAAATGAGAACTGACAGTTCATAGTGAAAACCTCATGTAGCAGATGATCCCAAAATAAACTTTGGGAATTTATTAACATAAAGAGAGGTTTAAAATGAGACCTTGACCAACTCTTTCTCTCTCAATTGGGCGAGCTGCAAAAGTTATTTAAAAAACTGTTATCAGCACATTTTTTTCGGTAAAAAATGGAAGCTTTAAAAGCATATAACTTCAAAACCAGTGTACATATCAGCCTACGATTTTGATATCTTCACACCCAAGGCATCAATTAATATACCAAATATCTGAAATGATCATGTTGAAACTCTGTTGATTTGGTGTGGAATGACCTCCCCACAGGGTAGTGAAACACATCATCCATTTTCACTACCGAATCTAAAGACCTGTACTTCATTTCAGCCCCTTCGAAAGACTGAAGCAGAGTGTCAATAATAACAGTAGTCAAGTCGTTTTTGGTGGTCAGAATGGCACACTATTTGAATATTGGACTGTGCTGCAGCCCCACCTCTGGAACCATAACTCATCCAAGACAATGACCTTACAGTCCCGCAGCACTTGGACCATGTTGCTTTGTCACCCAATCACCTTGCTGAGAGGAAACATTTTACCATTTTGAGCCCCTTAGGAGTCGAATTTTTAAAAATCCCTGCTCAGTCATGGAAGGAATATACTCCCTGAATTTCATGTTTCTACGTCCAGGGGTTTGGGCTGGGCGTTGAGGAATCAGTCAGGACATTTGTGCATATCTTAATATATAAAAACAAACACTTTAATATTTTCATGGTGGTCACCAGATCTTAGAATCATTAGTCTTTTAACAAACTTCATAATGAAAATATTTATTTTAAAATAAATCCTGCAGAAAACAGCAGGAAAAAGAAAACAGGGTACATTATAAAAAAGTGAATTAATGAGGTAGATTAATATTTTCAAGTAAGACCTTTAAATTGTAAAAGCATTCATAACACTAATCACCGTGCTCACTAAAGGTCATTTACGAAGCACTCCCAATGTGCACCAAAAACAACTCAGTTATGCAATGTGGCGTCTGGAGGGTCTTCCACTTGTACTTACAGTTGTCTATCAATCCTCTGATAACGGAACACACCCAACAGAAGGGCACCTAAGTGTGTAGAGAGACAGGAAATTCTATAGAGAAGCAGTGTGTAAAAGTGTCTAACATCCAATCTGTTTAGTAGCACCCTTACAGCAAATAAAACTCAGTTATTAACCAAAATTAGTTTATAGCTTTTATGAATTAGTAATGAGAAGATATTGGGACTCATCTCAAAGCCTGGACTGGCACATCATAGCCAAAAGTCATAACTCCAGGCTGCCAGTGACATAGATAGGCAGCAGCCACCAGCTACACAGGAAAAAAGCTGGCGGCTGTTTCTCTGCTACTTTAGCAGCCTTGCACCATGTATGAGAGCCATGGGGCCATTTAAACCTTTGGATAAAGAAATTATGTAATCAAATGTATTATGCTCACCTTAGCCAGTGTCTAATAAAGGGGTTAGGAGATAAGGTGAACGGTGATAAAGTACCTCCCAATCAGCTCCCAACTGCCATGCCACAGGCTATGTTTGAAAAATGGCAGTTGGGAGCCGACTGGCTAGTACCTCATCACCATTCACTTTATCTCCTAACACAACTTAGTAAATAAACCCCAAAGTAACCGCCTCAGTTTGTCTAACAGTCGTGACAGTACTGCAACTACTGTATAATTTATGAAAATGTCTTTACTTTGCCCAACTACTGTAGTCTCTTCTTTCTGTGCAACCTGCTGCTTCTTCTGCAAAG
This sequence comes from Taudactylus pleione, assembly GCA_031769625.1. Lineage (NCBI taxonomy): Eukaryota > Metazoa > Chordata > Amphibia > Anura > Myobatrachidae > Taudactylus > Taudactylus pleione. The sequence continues at coordinate 1,978,573 of JAUIMM010000185.1, forward strand.
CCTGGTATCTTTCTCTATCAATTTAGGAACCCTGAGGAAATCTAGGTGCAAGTGTGCAGATGTAGGCAGATGGTTGGACCAAAGTTGCTTTTTGTACTTTTGAGCAGCCGTTTTGAGCTTCGTAAATGACCTCCAGAGTCTGGCTACATTTCATAATCAGTATACTCATGGCTGAATAAAATCCAGATAAAATGGTACTCTAATCTTAATTCCTGCTGCACTTAATAAATAAATGGAACTAGGATTTTCCTGGATTTCGGATAGTCTTTAAATTTCTCCAGATACCATCTGAAAAATATAAAATAAATGTTAGTGTTAGCATATCTTCTACTACCTGTTCCACCAAGCATTATAAAGACAATGGAAAATTAATTTTCCTCCGCAGATCACCTATCGTGTTTCAACATGAAAATATCTGATCACAAAAAGATGTTTTACAGGTTGAAACGTCAGCTGATCCCGAAGTTTGAGGCTCTTCACCTTGTGAGAAAAAGTGTTAGCTCAGTTTGCTACCATCACTCATGCCTAAATCCAACTACAGCGCACAGCACCAGTGAGGCAGCACAGACAGATAAGCACTCCAGACTCAACGCCTTACTATTTCGCAGCACACATAAAGCAGTGTGTATAAGACCGGGGTAAAAGGTATCAACATTTTGGTGCTCACGATAACATTCCTCTGCAGGTCCAGTGTGAGTGTTGGCATGCCCAAAGGACAAGCAACCACAAATTAATAATTGTGAATCACAATGACCACCAGCTGCCCACAACAGAGGACCAGGATTTAATAGAGCAGTGTGTCTGCAAAGTTGCCTGGAATACTGCTAGTTAAAGAATATCTCTGATAGTGTGCTGGACATATAAGGAATAATTGCTGAGCAGACCCAAAAAGAGATAGATAGATAGATAGATAGATAGATAGATAGATACATATACACACACAAATCAAAAAGATCTGAGGGTGCTAGAAAGGTGCAGATATATAAATGTAGACCAGTTTCTTAACTGTATGATTAGTCAATTAGTTCCTTGTTGTGGTGAACACATCTTTAATTGATTCTGGTTCCTGGAACCAATGAGGGTGGAGTCTTCTTGTGTTAGTTCCAGGAATACTCCATCAATGGATTAAGTGAAACTTCATGGAATTAGACCCTCTCACCAAAGAAATCACCAGAAAAATGGCCGAATGGCCTCGTTCGTAAAATACCAATTTGTTTATTTTTGATATAGTTTTTAAAAAAATTTGCTTACATCCACTAGACACCATTACTGATGGAAGATTTCTCCTGGGCACACAATTGATGTGGATTTGAAGCTACATTCGGAGCTTTAGTCTGTTCATGAATTTGTGTCTCATTCTGACACACTATATTCTTGGCCACGTTTTTAGGACATTGTTCTCATTATGAATCTGTGGAGTAATTTGTCCAATTTTGATTGTACCACTGAAGTCCCATGCTGGGGACGAAATGCGTAGGATCTATCTTGGTGCTAAAATCCATCCGCCACCAGTGAGGTTTTCAACCATAGAGCTCACACCCTTTGGGGTGAAGTTACATCTGCCCCACATAGGCGTTGGGTATTGGTCACCATTTTATTGGATGTAAGCAAATTCAAATTTTTTAAAAACTTGTATTTTACTAACAAGAGGCCATTCTTCCATTTTTCTGGTGATTTCTTTGGTGAGAGGATCTAATTCCAGGAATTTTCATTTAATCCATTGATGGAGTATTCTTCGGACTAACACAAGAATACTCCACCCTCATTGGTTCCAGGAACCAGAATAAATTAAAGACGTGTTCACCACAACAAGGAACTAATTGAGTAATCGTACAGTTAAGAAACTGGGTCAACATTTATATATCTGCACCTTTCTAGCACCCTCAGTTCTTTTTGATTGTATGTTATTTTTTGGGGCCTACTAACAGGGGTTCCGATTTGAGGTGCTGCTTATTTTTCAGCGCAAGATAAAAAAGGTATTGTGTTTTGAGATACAGTGCCTTGCAAAAGTATTCACCCCCTTGGCTTTTTTCCTTTTTTGTTACATTACAACCTGTAAATTAATTTATTTTATCTGAATTTTATGTGATGGATCTGCACAAAATAATCTAATTTATATAAAAAAAAATCTTTATAAATAAAATTCAGAAAATTGGCATGTGCATATGCAATCACCCCCTTTGCTATGAAGCCCCTCAAAAGTTCTGATGCAACCAATTACCTTCAGAAGTCACAATTAGTTAAATTAAGTCCACCTGTGTGAAATATAAATGTCACATGATCTGTCAGTATAAACACACCTTTTCTGAAAGGCCCCAGAGGCTGCAACACCACTAAGCAAGAGGAATCACACCATGAAGACCAAGGAGCTCTCCAAACAAGTCAGGGACAAAGTTGTTGAGAAGTACAATTCTGGGTTGGGTTATAAAAAAAAATATCCAAATCTTTGATCCATCGGAGCACCATCAAATGGAAAGAGCATGGTACCACAACAAACCTGCCAAGAGAGGGCCGCCCACCAAAACTCACAGACTGGGCAAGGAGGGCATTAATCAGAAAGGCAGCAGAGAGACCAAAAGGTAACCCTGAAGGAGCTGCAGAGTTCCACAGCAGAGACTGGTGTATCTGTGCATGTGACCACAATAAGCCATACACTCCATAGAGCTGGGCTTTATGGAAGAGTGGCCAGAAAAAAGCCATTACTTAGTGATAAAAATAAGACACGATTTGAGTTTGATAAAAAGGCATTTGGGCAACTCCCCAAATGTATGGAGGAAGATGCTCTAGTCAGATGAGACTAAATTTGAACTTTTCGTCCACCAAGGAAAACGCTGTCTGGCACAAACCCAACAAATCCCATAACCCCAAGAACACCATCCCCACAGTGAAACATGGTGGTGGCAGCATCATGCTGTGGGATGTTTTTCAGCAGCAGGGACTGATTTGAGTCAAGGGAAAGATGGATGGTGCTAAATACAGGGATATTCTTGAGCAAAACCTGTCTCAGTCTGCCTGTGATTTGAGACTGGGACGGAGGTTCACCTTCCAGCAGGACAATGGCCCAAAGCATACTGCTAAAGAAACACTCGAGTGGTTTAAGGGGAAACATTTAAATGTGTTGGAATGGCCTAGTCAATGCCCAGATCTCAATCCAATTGAGAATCTGTGGTCAGACTTGAAGCTTGCTGTTCATAAGCGGAAACCATCCAACATGAAGGACCTGGAACAGTTTTGCCTTGAGGAATGGGCAAAAATCCCAGGGGCAAGATGTGGCAAACTCATAGACTTATCCAAAGCGACTTGCAGCTGTAATTGCCGCAAAAGGTGGCTCGACAAAGTACTGACTTTAGGCGAGTGAATAGTTATGCACGCTGAAGTTTTCTGTTATGTTGTCCTAAATGTTGTTTGATTCACAATATAAAAAAAAAAAAAAGCACACAACTTCACAGTTGTAGGCATGTTCTGGGAATGAAATGATGCACGACTTCAAACAATCCATTTTAATTCCAGATTGTGAGGCAACAAAAACATAAAAAAATGCAAAAGGGGGTGAATACTTTTGCAAGGCACTGTATATATTATCTCTCTAAGGAAAATGAACATCTTTCCACCGAGGCCCAAATTTAAAACAGACATTTATGAGACCCACATTGAATTTTCAGAAGGACAACAAATATCCATCTTTTAAAAGCTATCCACTACCTCCCAAACTGAAATGCATTCTCTAGAAACTGGTAGATCTGTGATAAAGTCCATTGACAAATGGGTCCACAGTTGCTTGGGAATAGACAAGGGCTAGAGAGGACCAAAAGGTATTTGATATGGATTCTTGTGCTGTGCATTTAGTACATGAGGCAATAAAGTCCCAAACATCATGTTTCTTTGAAGGTCACCAATAGGAGCAAGAGAGAATTCAAGGCTTTTCCAAAATCCAGCTTCTCCAGCGAACAAAGATGCATGAGCCCAGGTTAATAATTTTTGGCGAAGTTCTGGATGCACGAACATCTTACTCAGTAAGATGGTGGTATTAGGAGCCAACTGATGGTGGTATAGGAGCCAATTGAGTATTAGCAATAGAAAAAGGATTAATGACAGGATGAGGCTCTTGATGGGTAACCTCGTCTTCAGTAGACAGGGCACGAGATAAGGCATCTGCCTTCCAATTCTGAGCCCCAGGAAGGAAGGAGATTTTGTAGTCAAACCTTGAGAAAAATAATGCCCAATGAGCTTGCCAAGGGTTAAGTCATTGTGCGAACATCAAATACAGCAGATTTTTATGGTCAGAAAAAAATAGTCACAGGATGTTTAGCCCTTTCTAAGAGGTTTCACCACTCTTCCAGAGCTAACTTGATAGTTAGAAGTTCATGGTCACCTGGTCCTGGTCACCAATACCATAATTTTTCTAGGCAGGAGAGAATGTTTGAGAGAAAAACTCGGAAGAATGAAGTTTGTAGTCTTCCGTGATCTGGGATAAAACAGCACCCACATATAAGGCATCAAATTCAAGAAAAAAAAGGTTTCACTAATACCCCTTTTACACCTACCTGAAAATCCTGGGTTGATGCCCGTGAACACGCATCAACCCGGAATTTTTGACAATGTAAACTGATCCACCTGGGTCCAGGGACCCGGGGATCAAACTCTGGTAGCTTGCAGGGTTGGCCACGGGTCGTTCCCATGTAGTGAGTTTTATTCCTGTGGAGGCCAATGTGTGTGTATTTTTTTTTTATGTGGAAGCCAATGTGTATGTTTTTTCTTTGGTCACACACACACGATGAATTGCCTTGGCAATTTTAAAATCTTGTGTAGTGTGCCTAGAGTTGAAAATCACTGCATTATAGCTCCGCAGCAATGACCTGAAACTGGTCCACATATTGCCTGACAGTGAGACCCTTGCCGAGTTCGTAAGATATCCATGGAGGCAGCCGAAGATCGACTTGTTTCATCAAATAGGCTTTTAAAAGTTGCTATGAAAATTTGCGTAGTTGGGTACGATTGGATCTGCACTCTTCCATAGAGGCGAGACCCATTCCAAGGCTGAACCGGAGAGAAGTGATATAAGCTATCAAAGATCGTTGTGTTGGAAAGTTAAGCTGCAAAACCTCAAATTGAATTTCACATTGATGAATCCCCGAGTTTAGAATTCCCCTTAAATCTATTGGGAGTTGGAAGCTGCAGCCGAGACTGTGGAGCAGTGGTAAGCGGAGGGGTAACTGTGGGCACTAGTTCCCAGGGTGGCTTGAATGGTATCCAATCGGGAAGAGAGTTCCTGTAGATATTGCATGACCTGGTGCTGGGCTAATTCTTGATTTTTTTAAGCGTGAAGCCAATGTCGGCAGAGCATTAGTACCTAAATTCTCTTCTGAACTTACTGTCAGGACTGCTGAGTAGAGGCTCAAGGACTTGCTCACTGATGGTACTGGAGGTTTGAAATAGAGATGATCGTATACAAGTCCTCATAGATGGAATAAGCAACACGGCAATATACGTGGGTGTTATCAGAGAGAAAGGACAAAGTAGAACTTATGGTAGATACTAGTTTGCAATCGGATTGGATCCTGACTTGAGGATACACTGGTGTTAAGAGTGGGACCAGACTTGGAGAATACACTTATACTGTAGTGAGACCCGACTTGAAGAATATACTGGAGTAGGAGAGGAACCAGACTTGAACAATATACTGGAGCTGGATTTGTCAGAGAGACTAGCTTAGGGGTGTCAAACATGTGGCCCTTCAGCTGCAGTGGAACTACATATCCCAGCATGCATTGCCAGTTTTGCTATTAGGGCATGCTAAAACTGTGGCAGGGCATATTGGGATATGTAATTCCACAGCAACTGAAGGGCCAAAGGTTTGACATATTTGGACTAGCACAACTATCATGGGAGCTAGAAACAAAAGCATGCGTCAGCGATGAATTTCAGGCACTGAATGCTATGAGGAGCGAGGTTTTATTCTCTGTGCATCAACGTGATTGGCTGTTGCCGTCAGGTGGTCGCAGACCTGGATACCCATCAGAGACTTAGCAGTCAGCTGACAAGAATCAACATGTCGGCGCCCAGTGTCCGGGGTTGGCAGGAACGACGCTGGAAGCACACAGAGGATCAACACAAAGCTGGACAGGAGCTGCCAGAGCTTCGGACCAGAGACCACCACCACGCTGGGGTCCCACCGGCAGCCCTCTTCGCGAGACCCCAGGTCGGAACTCACGCCAAGACAGTGCAACGCAACCCTGAAGGGGAGCACGGTTCCTGACAAACATTCGGTTTTTCCCAACTAAACAAGTTTAATTTCACCGTTTAATAGTCTCTGTATAGAGGGAAAGTTGGGCACTTCCTTCCCATATGTACAATTTTAACAGCATCTTCTTCTGTGTTCCCACTAGGCTGCAAGAGGGGAAGGGCACCGGCAGTCTCAGTGCGCTCCAATCGTCCCAGGGTTGATGTAATTGTGTGTGTGTGTGTGTGTGTGTGTGTGTGGGAGAGGGGGGGGGGGGGAGGGTTTATAACTGAACCCAATGTCTTTTTTCTTTTAGGGCATATATCACCAGGCTGGAAGTGCCAGTGTTGGTTTATAAAAGTGTGTGTGTGTGTGTGTGTGTGTGTGTGTGTGTGTGTATGTGTGTGTGTATGTGTGTGTGTATGTGTGTGTGTATGTGTGTGTGTATGTGTGTGTGTATGTGTGTGTGTTACCCATGCATTTTTTTATTTTAAATTTCAAATCATTTAATTACCCCAAAGCCCAGGTTAATATGGGGAAGAGCTCTGGTTCTATACTCACCACGGCTTGTTATACCTAAAAAAGTGTGGTCCCCTGACACCCCTGTGGAAACCAGCCCCATTACCCTTGGGCTGGTTGGTAAGCTGCACTGGCCTGTTAGCATACATATTTTTCAGAAGTGGAGGGAACCCCCATAGTTTTTTTTCAAACTCTGGGATCAATCCTATTAGGTGCGAATTGCGAGTTGCTATTTTCACTTTGAATTCGCAAAGAGAATTAATTTAGCAATCCAATTAGCAACTTGAACTTAATCAGCGAGACTGAATTCGCAGCTTTCCACTCGCACCTCCTTGGGCTTGAGAGATGGAAAAGAAAATCTTTAATTTAAGGTTAAAATGTGGGGACACCGTGCTGAAACCCCCCTAATGACTAATTAGGCATTTGGAAGTTTCCAATTAGCTTAATTAGTCCAGAAATTACATGTCATTTTTTGGGGGCAAAAAAAAAAAAAGTTTTCAAATTACCCCAAAATCAACTTTTTCATTAGTTTACGCACCCCAAAGTTATACAATTATTTTTTAGTTGAAAAAATATTCTTTTTTAATTTTTCAAGGTGACCTCAAAATACCCCAACAACACCCTTTCCTACTTTTTTTTGCATTTTTCGTTTAATTCATTTGAGATTAAATTAAAAAGTTTTTTTGTTTTTTTTTATAATTTTCTTGCATTTCAAAAAAAATAAAATTAAATAAAACAGCCTTCTATGCGGTCCTGCTAATGAAATTTTCCATTTTGGGGGGTCCAGGATGGTCTGCCCACATTTTCACACATTTCTCACAAATCTCATTTGGCAGTCAATTCGCACCCCTCCGCTGCGAGTAGTGATCATAGGCATTTTTAAGTGAATTGGAGAATTCTTGGGAGCGCCCCTCGCTGCGAAGTGTGCGAGTTTAAAGAAACGAACTCGCTATTCGCACCTAATTGGATTAAGCCCTATGTCTACTTCTAGGACATCCCAAGTTTGAAAAAAGTTAGCTGGTCTGTTAAAAATGTTAGTTAGATGTATAGAGTGCCGTTTTAATTGGACAAACTAATTGGAAAGTTGGTTAGCTGAATAAAAGGTCTAGTGGTCAGCTTCAGACCCCCTCTCTAATGCTTCCTTTAGTAAGAACCCACAGCAATACTCTACACTGCTCAAAATTAAAGAATCACCATAGCAATTGAGGATCTCTCACATATTTCTCCTTTCTGGACTTTAACTCTATTATCAGAGAACAGAGTATGGACACAATCAACCATACCTTGCTATGAAACCATACAATGGAAAAACCCAGGTTTTCAAAAAAGATTTTATAGAAAATATTAATTAATTCCCAACTTCTGTATAAGAGACCTGCAGTGTCTGGTTCAAGGCGAACTCAAACATGGAACACGTGCATTAATTTTGGTCTTTTTGTTCCAATTACAGTATTAAATATAGCCATGAAAGACGCTGCTGTCAAAAAAAAAAAAAAAAGAACCCTGGTAGTGCAATTCCATATTACAGAGCTGGTTGCAATGAGAAAACATATTTAAAATTCAAAGTGTAATTTAAAGACTTGGGGCCTGATTCAGAGCCAGACGCTCTGACCAGAGCGCTCGCTCTGAATCAGGGCCCTCCTCCATGAAAATGGAGCGGCCTCCTGGCCACTCGTATAGCTATAGGTGACCACCCACAGCATATGCGAGCGGCCAAAAAGATGGTCGCGATGGTCTTGACCATCGCGACCATCGGACTTGCGACGGAGACCCTGCGGTAGGGTCTCCCTGCCACAAGCCCTGGAGTGATTTTGGCTCTATCAGAGCCAAAATCACTCCCATTGACATCACTAGTGATGTCAGTGGGGTCAGCTTCAGACGGTAGGCGTTCCCATGGGAACGCCTCCGTCTGGCAGGCACGCCCACCAAAGGGGGCGTGCTGTCAATCAACATCGACAGCACGCCCCCTTTGGTGTGGGACCCGGAGCGATGGAAAGCCCGTCGCTCCCCGTGTCTCGCGCATGCGCACGACGGAGCTCCCTCCATCGTGCGCATGCGCAGTGGGGAACATCGACCCGCTTGCGAGCGTACTGCTGCTCGCGAGCGGGTCTGAATGACCCCCTTGGTGAGGACTAGATGATTGTCTTTGCAATATATCCAAGCATAATTAACCGACTTCAAAGAGGGTACTTTGTCCCATAGGACTAAATGCGTCTATTCAATTGAACTGGAAATAAACTGCAATTATCCAAATAGTACAATAATCAAGCTTTATGTTGCTTACAGCTCAGTATGACATAATGAAAAAAAGTTACCACTTGAGATGCAAAAAAAAATCTAAAGAAAAAAAAGAAAAAAAAAGAAAAAGAGACATAGGACAGTAACAAACTACTCAATTGTGAATATCATGTGTGTTTTGGCATGCTATACGATGGCAATGCGCTTCCCCGCCATCATACATCGGCATTGTAGATCTGCGATCCGTCATGTTGTTAAATAGGTAACTTGTAAGATGCATCGTTTACCGTTTGCAGCAGCATGCGATGCATCGGGCTGAATTTGAAAACATACTGAGGTGTGTACGTTTTCAAATCGCCCCGTGTATGGCCACAGCATTACACTTGCCTATTTGTCCTGCTTTCAACACATCAACTTCAAGAACTGTTCACTTGCTACCCAATATATCCCACTCCTTGACAGGAGCAATTGATTAACACTCTTCATGTTCCAGTTGCTTAGTGGTCTGGCCTTTATCCATCGCAGCACATCCTACAATGGGATGTAAATATGTAGATATCTGTGCCAGACTCCACGCATGAACAGACAAACACAGAAGTCTGGCCACATACCGGTATGCTCTTATGAGTTGATGAAAGCAGCATACAAAGCAAAACATAGATAAGCCTTAAAGATTTATTATCAGGTACGCAGAACTGACTTCTATCACAGCACTTTATTATTTGTGGATCTTTACCCACAATCCTTTTCCCAGCTATTGAAATTTTTTTTTATAACTTATGGAGCACATCCACTAGACGATTTTAGCAGGCGATTGAACGATAACGATATCATTATCGTTCAATCGTTTAAAAATAGTTTACAAATCATTTGCAAATTGTGCAGAAATAATTTCTAACGATGTACGATGCGCGCTCCCGCTGATCGTTTGATCGTCTCCTCCATCGAGTGAACATGCTGGTCAATTTCACTTGATCGCTTTAAAATCGCTTGTAGATCGCTTACACATCGTTCACGGTGAACGATCAAACGATGAACCACTCCCTGACACTACTCCCTCACTCTCCCACACCTCAATTTTGTTGATTCAGCCCTGACGGAGCTTGTGAGAGGCTGCATTATTTGGAGGACCACGCGGATCACAAATAGAAGCTCGGTAAGTATTTATTTGTAAACCACTGTCCACCAATGTAGCACTCCCTGGGGACTGGCACTGGGAAGGGGTACAAGAGGGGGCACACAAGCGGGGTGTGGCAATTGGAGAGTGCTGCATAAAGGGACTTTGGGGGTGCTGCATAAAGGGCATGGGGGGTGCTGCATAAAAGGCATGGGGGGTGCTGCATAAAGGTCATGGGGGAGGCTGCATAAAGGGCAAGGAGGGTGTGCTGCATAAAGGGACTTGGGGGGTGCTGCATAAAGGGACTTGGGGGGTGCTGCATAAAGGGACTTTGGGGGGTGCTGCATAAAGGGACTTTGGGGGGAGGCTGCATCAAGGGCATAGGGGGGAGGCTGCATCAAGGGCATAGGGGGGAGGCTGCATCAAGGGCATAGGGTGGGGGTGTTGCATAAAGGGATTTGGGGGGGTGCTGCATAAAGGGATTTGGGGGGAGGCTGCATAAAAAGCATGGGGGGTGCTGCATCAAAGGCATGGGGGGGTGCTGCTGCATCAAAGGCATGGGGGGGTGCTGCTGCATCAAGGGCATAGGGGGTGCTGCTGCATCAAGGGCATAGGGGGTGCTGCTGCATCAAGGGCATGGGGGGTGCTGCTGCATCAAGGGCATGGGGGGTGCTGCTGCATCAAGGGCATGGGGGGTGCTGCTGCATCAAGGGCATGGGGGGGTGCTGCTGCATCAAGGGCATGGGGGGGTGCTGCTGCATCAAGGGCATGGGGGGGTGCTGCTGCATCAAGGGCATGGGGGGGGTGCTGCTGCATCAAGGGCATGGGGGGTGCTGCATAAAGTGCATGTGTGCTGCATAAAGGGACTTGGGGGGTGCTGCATAAAGGGCATGGGGGGGTGCTGCATAAAGGGCATGGGGGGGTGCTGCATAAAGGGCATGGGGGGTGCTTCATAAAGGGACTTGGGGGGTGCTGCATAAAGGGCATGGGGGGTGCTGCATAAAGGGCATGGGGGGGTGCTGCATAAAGGGCATGGGGGGGTGCTGCATAAAGGGCATGGGGGGTGCTGCTAAAAGGGCATAGGGGGTGCTGCATAAAGGGCATAGGGGGGCTGCTGCATAAAGGGCATAGGGGGGCTGCTTCATAAAGGGACTTGGGGGGGTGCTGCATAAAGGGCATAGGGGGGTGCTGCATAAAGGGCATAGGGGGGTGCTGCATAAAGGGCATAGGGGGGTGCTGCATAAAGGGCATAGGGGGGTGCTGCATAAAGGGCATAGGGGGGTGCTGCATAAAGGGCATAGGGGGATGCTGCATAAAGGGCATAGGGGGGTGCTGCATAAAGGGCATAGGGGGGTGCTGCATAAAGGGCATAGGGGGGGTGCTGCATAGAGGGCATAGGGGGGGTGCTGCATAAAGGGCATAGGGGTGATGCTGCATGGGGTAATGCATGTGTTGTTTTTTTATAATTTTTTTTTTTTTTCTCACTTGCAGACATGACTGGAACGCAATCCAGAGCTTTTATCGCCGGGTTCATTGAAATGTAGCAGGCCAATGAGTGCCTTTGGAAGCACGCAGATAGGGACTACTCCAACCGTGATGTCAAGCTTCAGGCACTGAAGAAATTGTTGGTATACAGTCGGGAGTACGACAGTGATGTTGGCATAGAGTGGGTGAAGAGCAAGATCCATGGTTTGAGAACAGTGTTCCTGAAGGAGCACAAGAAGTATGAAGAATCAAAACGTTCGGGAGCAGGTGCAGGTGAAGTCATAAAGCCAAAGTTATGGTATTATGACTTGTCCAAATTCGTCCTTGACCAAGAACCAAAGACACGGGCGCGGTCTTCGCTGGTTCCTGAGGAAGAAGAGACCCTCATGCAGAATGTGGAGGGGCAGGACCAGGTATGCCAATAAACTATTGTATTTTTTAATTGAACATTGGGCCTGAGTCAGAGCCGCTCGCTGTGACAGAGCTCTTTTTTTTTAGACCATCTTCCTGGCCGCTCGCTATAGCTGTGGGTGACCATCGGGCTTGCGACGAGACCCTTGTGGTAGGGTCTCGTGGCCGCAAGCCCCAGAGAGATTTCGGCTCTAACAGAGCCGAAATCTCTCCCACTGACGTCACTCATGATGTCAGTGGGGCCGGCCCAAAACTGTAGGCGTTCTCATGGGAATGCCTCCATTTGGGCAGCCACCCCCTCGGCCCGCCGAGCAAAGGGGGCGTGCTGTCACTCAACATCGACTGCACGCCCCCTTTGGTGCAAGACCCGGAACGACGGTTTGCCCGTCGCTATCCGTGCCTCGTGCATGCGCACGACGGAGCCGGCTCCGTCGTGCGCATGCGCTCTGGGCCACCATCGACCCGGTTGCGAGCGCTCAGTGCTTGCGACCGGGTCTGAATCAGGGCCATAGTGTATTATTTTTTGCTAGGATGGACAGGATGGTGATGCTCCAAATGCTGTGCTTTTTCAATTCAAAAAACAACTTGTAAGGCACTGTCTGTATATTTTGTTAATATGTAAATTATTTTATTTTTTGTTTGTCCATTTTTCCAAGGAGGAAGTCCTGGATGTGAATCCTGTCCCTTCAACCAGCAAGACCACAGAGGCTATGGAGTCTACAATTGAGAGGCCGGCAGTGGCAGCACCCGCCAAGAAGCGGAGGTCGGCTTCCAGGACTCCATCCTCTGGCCAGTCAAGAAGTGACACATTTTTGAGTCACGCGGAGGTGGTATTACATGCACCCCCCGGTCCAAATCAAACTTTTGCTGCACACATCGGCAACGAAATGGACAGCATGGCTCAAAACCAGCTGCATAATTTCAAGCGTATTATATATAACGCTATGTTACTAGCTCACGAAGGAAAATTGGATGAACATAGTAACGTAGGGTCATATATGATGGCGCAGCCCACCCCATTGTCTTCTGACAATTTCCCTATCCCACCTCATAGACCCGCGTCCCAATTAATGCCAATTCCTCCTCTGTCACATCCCCTCACCTATCATGCGTCGGGCGCCCCACAGACACCAGTTCCCATTCCCACCACATCCAGCAGTTTAGTGCGCTCATCATGGATGAGTGCACATGCCATGCTGGAGGCCGATGATGAGCTTTATTTTAATTAGTTATTTTTTAATATTCGGTTTTTTCAGTGATTCAAAAATTTTAAACTTCTTTGTCTTTGGTTCTTTGTCAAGGCTGAATTTGAGCATGTACATAGTGCCTTAACTTTGGCAAATGTACTTCATTTGCACCTGTTTTCCGAACGTTTTGATTTCTGCATACTTCTTGTGCTCCCATGGACACTGTTTTTGAACCCTATTTCTTGTTCTTCACCCTGCTTATGTTAACATCACTGTTTAGCTCCCGACTGTATATTACACTTATTTCAGTGCTTGAAGCTTTTCATTTTTGGAATAGTCCCTACTGTGGAGGCACTCATTGGCCTGGTAATATTCAATGAATCCGGCCCAGATTTATTTTATTTATTTTTTTTAACTTATAAAAATTTTAAAATTCAGTACTCTGGTCTTGTGTTTTTCTTTATCGATGGTACATTCATGTAGAATAAATTTTTGGTTGTGGGTGTAATTTTCATTAATCAATAATATGTGTATTAAATATGTATATACCATTTATCATATGTATACTGAACCTGAATCATTTGTGAACTCAGGGCCTGATTCTGACCTGGTATCAAGCGCTGTGCGCTCCCAAGTGGGTCGATGGTTGAGTACTGGTCATGCGCACGACGGAGCCGGCTCCGTCGTGCACATGAGCGAGACCCGGCTAGCGTCGGTATGCTCCGTCGCTCCGGGTCTCGCACCAAAGGGG